>LVTN01000054.1:562537-619929 GCA_001649415.1 Musa itinerans | reverse complement strand
GATTGGGGACGCTGATTAGCCCTCCAACTCCGAATCAGTGTGGGAAAAGTATTGCGTCTTAACACCAAACCCCTCGCCTCCTCCATAAATAAACTTCGACGGGAGGCGTGACAGGTTTTATCTCCTCTTTCCTCAAGATTCTTTCCTTCTTCCTCTCTGTCTCACGCTAGTCTCGAGTTTGGATATCAGCGATGACGAGGTACACCGATGGCGAGGATTGGTACGACTGCACAGAGTTTGAGGGGATCCTCTTCACCGTGACTGCCGACGAGAAGGTGGCCATCGTGGACGTGCTCCCTGCTGCTGAGGTCGCTGCCAACGACAAGCCAGCGTTGCAGCATCCTACTGTTGTGGTGATCGTCATGGAGACAGAGACGTACTACGATGGGAGCTCCGGTTTATGGAAGCATTTCTTCGACGTGGAGTTGGATGATTCGACGTTGACGCTGAAAGTGTCCGTCTCCGGGAGGCACATCAAGGAAATCGTTCACTTCGGCTGAAGCTTTTCTTCCTTGATCGCTGATCGATCGATCGACTCCTGTGCATGCATCTGGCGACGCTCTTTGTGACTTCTGCCACCGTTTTCTGTTTTCTTCTTCTTTACGATTCGTCAATCACTGTAGGACACACGAAGCAGATTTTGTTCAGTTCAGCGTAGTTCTTTCGACATGAACTGAATTGTTCAGTTCACGGCGAGACACCTTTCAGTGACAGATCGTAATGTCATTAGATGTTACGTACGCAGTGTGCATGTTCCTAATTTTGGATCCTGTCGACGTTGACAGAGGCATGCATGGTCGTGGTCAAACCAATGGGCGAAAAGAGAGGGCTGGAGATCGCAAAGTTGACCCAGTCAATCTCCTTCCTTCGGCTGATACGGCACATTATCACGTAGTTGCTATTTTGACCATTCCTCCTCTTGTTCTTGCCCTCTTCTTCTTCCTCCGTTCAGTTTTAAGCTGACCTACAGAGACCCTCCTGCCTTCACCGTACCGGAGAGAGAGAGAGGAATGGCTTGTCAGAAGCTGAATGCGGTGCTGCTCCTGTGCACACTACTGGTTGTTTCACACGTGGGGAGGAGCGAGGCTGGCCAGAACTGCTTCTGCGAGTGCATGAAGAAATGCATTCCGGTGGGGATGTTGAGCCTGCAAGAATGCGCCAAGGAGTGCGACGAGGCATGTAGGAAACTAGGGTTCGACGGGGAACCTGGAGGAGGGATGGAGTTCTGTAGAAAGTTGGGAAGTTAGACCATCATCTTACCCTGCTTTGCATCATCTCCATGCTTCTGTTTGTGAGTGTTTGATGATTTCTGCTCCACTCCCTTCCGTTTATGCTTGAATCCACCGTGTTCATGTCGCATTCATCTTGCGGTTTGCATTCTACGTTGGTTTTCTGATCACGCGTCACCACCACAATCCCTTTTATCCCGACGAGTTACGATGATCGTGAGCAGAGAGGAACAACAAAGAACATCAGAAGATGCAGAATTCTTTTTCTTGCTTGAGGCCTAATTAATCCATGCAGAAAACAATGTAAGAAAACCAAAATACAAAGACTTAATCTTTGCAGGTGTTGTGGTGTTGTTCCTTCCATTCATATGGAATGAGATGGTCTCATGAAAGCAAATTAGAACAGACGAGCTCTCTAAAGGATCAAAATATTTCTCCACCAAATCTCTTTCTCGTGTGATGAGGAACAGAACACCAATGAAATTAATGATCAATTTAGTGTGGATTGTCGAACCATGCAGAAACACAAATGGCGTTGTCACAAAGAAACTTTAACATTTATACAAAGAGACTTTAACATTTATGATATGAGCATCGTCACAAAGAAAGATCCAACATCTTATAAATCCCCCTACTCTTTGAAACCAAGATCAGACATGTTCCTTGACAACAAATTGATTCCGAAAGCAAACCAGAATGTGAACTGATTGCAGGACCTCATACTTTTTGCTCCACAAATAAGCGCACAAGCAATTTGTCGATTTATGGGAAACCAATCAGGAAAACTCACATAGAACTTTACAGCTAATCTTTCTTTCGGCTACGAGGAGAGCAGAATTTATCAAAACATTTTGCAAGGAATTCCCAGAATCCACCTTTCTTCTTTTGCGGCTTACTGTTGGATTCATCTTTTGGATGTATAGTGACCACGATAGCTTCGATTTCTTCCTTGGCTCGTTCAAACACGTTTGGGCCTTTGACTTTATCAATAGGAGTGTCCTCATCAATATCATCACTCATGCCATGGGTCTCCTTACGATGTGTTTTCTCCTTGTGCAGAGGTTCTTCAGTCCCTTCCTTTGACCCTGTAAGTAAATTGGATGATTTCACATTGTTTATCATGAAAAACAACAAAGCCCAGTAGAATTAGGTGATTTGTCTACCACATACTCTCATCAACTAGGAAAATAACTAGAACCAGTAACATTGGACTATCTTGACCAAGCACCACTCTAACCCCAACCAGCTAAAGAAGATACCACCAGTAGACAACCCAATACAACTATCAAGTTATTTTATTACAGAGGAAGAAAGCTTGTCAAAACTATTATAAAAATATATGTGTTCTTTCTCAAAACTAATGTTACAACATTAGAACAAATCAGATACCACCAGTAGACAACCCAAGACAACTATCAAGTTATTTTATTACAGAGGAAGAAAGCTTGTCAAAACTATTTTAAAAAAAAGGTGTTCCATTCCTCAAAAACTGATGTTACAACATTAGAACAAATCAGATACCACCAGCTAATGCAGATACCACCAGTAGACAACCCAAGACAACTATCAAGTTATTTTATTACAGAGGAAGAAAGCTTGTCAAAACTATTTTAAAAAAAAGGTGTTCCATTCCTCAAAAACTGATGTTACAACATTAGAACAAATCAGATACCACCAGCTAATGCAGATACCACCAGTAGACAACCCAAGACAACTATCAAGTTATTTTATTACAGAGGAAGAAAGCTTGTCAAAACTATTTTAAAAAAAAGGTGTTCCATTCCTCAAAAACTGATGTTACAACATTAGAACAAATCAGATACCACCAGCTAATGCAGATACCACCAGTAGACAACCCAAGACAACTATCAAGTTATTTTATTACAGAGGAAGAAAGCTTGTCAAAACTATTAAAACAAAATAGGTGTTCCTTTCCTCAAAACTAATGTTACAACACTAGAATAAATCAGATACCACCAGCTAAAGCAGATACCACCAGTTGACAACCCAAGACAACTATCAAGTTATTTTATTACAGAGGAAGAAAGCTTGTCAAAACTATTATAAAAATATATGTGTTCTTTTTCTCAAAACTAATGTTACAACATTAGAACAAAACCTAAGAATAATACAACATGATTTCAAGCAGCATGCACAAGTCAACACAGACCAACAGCCGATTTAGATTTATATCTTTTATATGAGCTTCAAGTAATCATGAGATATAGAACGAGATTTATTAAAATCCAATGTAATATTTTGAATTTTTGATAAATACATCTAGCTGATTCTGATAGTGAAGTCTACCTTCCAACTTAATCAAATTCAATGGGAGATCCTATCTGAATCCCACTTCAGAAATTAAAGAGAACTAAGTGCCAGTAAAGTAAGCATAGCAGCAATCTCTGATGAGCCAGTATCTGAAGTGAACTCACGATGAAACTCCTAAGTACTTTGATAATCTATTTACTCCATGAAGGAAATTACGGCGTGCAGGAATCCTCTTGCCAAGAAAGAAATCCAAAAATCACTCTCAAGTTTTTGGTGCGGGGAATTGAGAGTTTTTCATTTGACTAAAATAGTCTCATTAGCATGGCCATTCCTGCAATGCGCATTCCCTTACTTGCCTTTGATCAGCCGGCCTGAAACAAAGAGACTCGATAATGTATAGAGAATTACCATCTTTCTTTGCATGTTGCTCATGATCTGGGGTTCTCTTCGAGTGGATAGTCTCTACAAGGGCCTCGATCTCTTCCTTTGCTCGTTCAAACACATTAGGAGCTTTGACTTTGTCCATCAGTGTGCTCTCGTCGATGTCATTGCTCCTTCCATGAGTCTCCCAGTCATGGGTTCTATCCTTATCCATGATCACTTGTGTCTTCTTTCCCCCTCTGGAAACGATCAAAATCCTTTCACTCCCTATCGAATGGGTTCCAAAAATCATATCACCATTAGATCCTTGGAGGAAAAAACACAAACAGAACATCGATCATGTAAAAAGATGCAAACAAATCTGTAATGTAATGGAAAATACGAACTTTAAATTAAAACATGCCACTAATGAAATATTGATAAGCACTGAAAAAACAAATGCATAAAAGGAGCAATCTCTGGCCAATCAATTCTTTCAGAATCACAATACAGACTTCGAGAAATAATAAGCATAAACGACTCGACTCTCATCTAAATCGATGATCATTAGAACACAATCCACTCCAGAAGGAAGAAAAAAAAAACGATTTTGACCATTGGATCATTCGCCACGTGAGGTAAGAGGCAATAACTTCGAAGACAATAGGTTCAACACCGCAAGAAGAAGGCAACAGGAAGGCCCTAAAAGCGGACCGAGCAATAATTGGAGTTTAGGATGGGAGCGATCACCTGGTCTTCGATCGACGAAAGAACGGATTAGGGGAAGCTCCAGAGATGGGAGATGGTTTATAAACCTAAAGATGCGTTCGCGAGAAGCTGCGAGGTGAGTTACAATTATATTCTTCGTTCCGACCTTACTTTCCTACGAAAGCAGATGCGACCGCAATTACCTGCGAAACGTTGTTGGGGTTTTGAATGCGTCTGCGCGCTGCCATCCCGGCTGGCATACGCGGCTTCTCTCCATGTTCAGTATCATTTCTACTCATTTTGGTACTCCGTTTGGCCATTGAGGCTACTAAGGTATAATTCTTGCTCTGCTACTACGATACATAAAAGTTAGAATGTGATTGAACATATTTTGGCATCACGCCCATGATAATAATCAACAGTCACATTAGTATCAATGCAGAGCGGGCTAATATGGTGCACTGCATCAATGCGATACTCTGAACTCGAATGAGATGATCGCTCGCTCTCGTGCTGTCCGAGGCCGTACATGATGGCATCATAAAGTATAAAACCATTTCAGAAAGCTTGGAACGACGTTGTACAGTGCCAATCCATGCATGTCGACCGATGCGTGCATAGAAGGTAACGAGCCGACCACCCGAGGAGTATTAACAGACCATGTACGATCGATCATCTTTCGTAGGTATAAAATCTAACCTCATGACCAACATCAAGAGTAAAATTTCGAACACTTAAACTCTCTCTAATACTACTTAACACTGACTTAAGTTTCGGAGAGGTTGAGTCAAAAAATTCTCCTTCCCAACTTCGACTTGTGTGTGGAAACTTAGTAACCAAGGAGCAACAACCCGACGAGAGAGGAAGAGCAACTCCTCGCTCTATATCGGATCAATTCTAAAGATAAAGTTTAAACACAACCTGATGTTAACCATCATTGTTCGAGAAACCACGTGGGTGGCTCAACGCACTTGAGATTGAACCAAGATGTGCTGACCCATCGATCACAACATAAAGTTAAACAATAATATTTAAATTATTTTATTCGTATAAGTTTAAACTTAGATTTTATATATAAATCCATGTTCAATATGGTTTAACATTTTCCAATGCTCTCCTAAAGGGTCAAAAGCAACACTAAAAATAATTATTTTACATATTTATTCTTATACACATCAAAATAGTATATTAGTCATTATAAGTTTTACTATAGCTTATGTATGCCTTTTTCAAATGTTAAAATTATCCGCAGATGTAATTGTGGCTAACAGGTATCCATTAGATCATAAGTTATAGCTGTCTATAATATTGGTTAAAATATGTAAAAATATATATTAACTTTTATATTTTTAATGAATACTAATATAAATTAGAGTTTCAAGTAACCACTAATATATATATATATATATATATATATATTCAACAACTAATATATACTGGCTAATATATTACTACGATAACGATGGATTCTTAAGGGATTTATGAACCAAGGTCTGTCGTTTCGATGTGTACTGCCTGGTACGGGCGGTACGTACCAATCCGACAGGTTACCGGAACGCGGACCGCCCAGTACCGGGCGGTACGACCGGTACAGTGCTACATTGCACTATGCACTGTAGCAGTATAGCACTCGGTACACCTGGGTGTACCGCTCGGTACACCCATACCGTATCGTACCGAGCCCAGGTCGAAACTCCGGTACGGTACGATATTGCGGACCTTATTATGAATAATTTAAAAAGATAAAATATCATCTTTTTTACTGAATTATATGTATATATATAAAACTCCGGTACGGTACGGTATTGCGGACCTTATTATGAACAATTTAAAAAGATAAAATATCATTTTTTTACTGAATTATATGTATATATATATATATATATATATGAAAAATATTAATTATTTTAACTGATAAAAATTTTGATAGTATATCCTAAAATTTTAGGTTCGAATCTCGTTTTCATCATTTATTCTTTATGAGAACACTTAGATCTCCTTTACTTCTGTCAAGACTACACTGCATAAATGAATCAAGAAAATTAGGGCTTCTTGTCCCGCTGAATCAGGAAATGTCGTCCAAAACCCTAGCTCGGGCCGGAGCTTCTCTCATCGATCGCTTCTTCATCTTCCATCCGCCGAAGCCAAGCAATGCATTCCTTCTACCTCGGATCTCTTCGCACCCTCCAGTTCGGTGCTTTACGGAGAAATTCCTCGCCGCTCGGTCCCCGCCGCCGGGATCCGTAGGAGGAGGAGACGCCGAAAGCCTAAAGATTTTGGCGTCCTCCCAAGGCATCGTCTTTCCGTGCGGCCTTCCGTCACTCCGCTTCTTCATTGACGAAGGTGAGATCATTCACTTTTGGAGAAATAGATCACATCGACTCATTCTAACTGTGTACTATAGTGTGTCTGCCCACGTTGTGTTGCTTCTCATGGAGTTAGTAAAAATTGTCACTTTTATACGTTTTGGCAGAATCCTGTTTGGTTGAGATGGTGTCTTCTAACATAATAATTATTCACTTCGCACCAGTGACCTACCGTATATGTAATGGTTTTTCTTTGTTATTCTATTTGAGTGACCTACCGTATATGTAATGGTTTTTCTTTTTATTTGATAATGTCGCCAATGTCTGTCATGCTGTTCGCTAGCTTCCTCTTGATGAATTATGAGAGTACATTTTTTGTGTATGGTTGGTTGTGGCATTATTAGCTATACATTGGCTAGGTGGCTCTATTGCACTGCGTCTGCTGAAGTCCTTCAATTCCAGTAACAGTGCAATAAAAAAGGCAATAGATTTGGATTGTGAAATTAACTTTTTGTAGTTAGTTTTTCACTTTACTTCTTAAATCACTAGATACACCATGGACCTTAACCACCATTAACATTTTTCTGATACTTTCATGACTGATTACCTCTAAAAGACTATCGGATTTGCTTTTTGCCTACTTTCCATGTGACCACTTTGTGAATAATGCTACAGTTCTTGATGAATCAGAGCTGCAAAAATCTGAACTTTGTTTACGATATACTTCTATGTAGATCTAGATCTCATATCAGTAAATGCTAGGTTTCTGAACCATTACAATATTGAAGCTTGAGAAAGGAACACAAAAAATATATATCGGTTTTTTAAGAGAATCATAATGTTTTTAAGAAATCAGAAGTGAATGATGTTTCTGAAACTTGTGTGGTTATGGCTTCATTATTTAACTGTACATTTTTGTTTTCGGACACAAATGAGAAAATCTCAGTAATTTGTGGAGGAGAAAACTAATTGATTCATGAAATCATATTCAATTTTAAATGTCTTTTTAAGTTCTAATAGTTTGTTTCTCCTCTTAATCAAAAGTGTAATTCATATTCTCATGGATATTTGGATAAGTTTTCCTGGATGATTTTTTTAGCTTAATTGATGGAGAACTGATGTATCCCATTAAGATTCATCCGAATATGGGTTTTTGGTAGAAGAGGGAAAAAATGGTGGCCCAATGCACAGTCAACTGCCGATGTAAATTTTGAGGAGAAGAATCAATGTATGTTGTCCTATACTTGCAAGTAGCAAGGTTTTCTCATAGTTTGAATCTTAGTCATCCAAATTGCAAAGGAGCAATTTTACCATCGAACCAAATGTCACCCTCTAATAGTTACCGACACAAGAATGGTGGATTTGACTTTGGGTTTTGGTGCAACTTAATAATTGCTGATGCAAGAATGATCAACTGCTTACCCTGCATTAGTTTTGTTTGAAAGTTAAATGTTCAAATTATAATGGCGTGCCTTAGGCAGTAGTAGAACTTTCTTATCTCTGGTGATATATAACAGAGCATTTTATGCATAGCTGTCAGATTGAGATATTGAATTCCTTTAGAAATGAAAACAATTGTATATTAAGGTGAAACTTTTGGTTGGCCAAAGTTGCTATTGTAGGGAAATAGATTATCAATAGTAAGCTTGTGTGGCATTTGTGGATATTCTCTTTATAAACAAGTAGATGGCATTCTGAGACTTCTCACCGTGCTTAAGTTAGTTCATCATTTCCTTGTTAACTATATCTCAAGACCTTTGTAGTAGTGGATCAGGTATGGTCCATAATACACCATGCCAATTACCTTGGGATTTTTTGAGGGGTTTTTGGTGTCTGAAGTCCCAGTTTGGTTAAACTATCTACATTGGCTTATGCTGGCCATGGGAGTTTCAATCATGTGTCCTCAAAATTGATGAGTTCTGTTCACAATTTATAACTGGTCTCTATGCCAATTAAGCTTGTAAGCTCTCCATTCACATAAAGTATAAATTTTGTTGTGACAATACTCTTGTTCTTAAATTCAACGTGAATTTACTAGTGGATGTATGTAAAACTTAAATAGTTGGAAACATAACTCGCAACCCTTTCATCTGTTCAATGCAAATGATTCATTTTGTTAAAAAATATTTTTTGCAAATGTGGGGATTCTTTTTATTGTTTGTATCTCAAATACCAGTGTGCTGATCCTGATGTATGTTCCATAGGAAATGATGATTTGACAAATGAGCCACTGCATTTGCTTCCGAAAAGAACTTACCAGCCAAGCCACATTAAGCGCAAGAGGGCTCATGGTTACCTATATCGGTCTCTCTCTCTCTCTCTCTCTCTCTCTCACACACACACACACACACACCACCTTAAGTGGTTTTAATGATATATAGTATGTCACGGTTGAAGTATGCCATGATTTACAAGCAATCATCTGTCTTGGTGGTCAAACCTTTTACTTGTATCATACTCATCAAATACATGCCTTTAAGAGGACTCATGGTTATGTTGCCTCTTTAGGTGTCCTAGCCTTGCCTGAGCACCTAGGTGAGTGTCTGAATCCTGAATGCCTCTTGACAGCACTGATTAGTTGGTGACATGTTTGTGCTGGTGGTGGAAACATTTTAGATGATATCCACTGGTGGTAGTAGTGGCAGCTACAACAAGAATATGTTCATGATTAAAACAACATTTCTTCCATAAAAAGCAAAAAGGAAACATAACCATCACCAAGAAGTAGCTTTTTAACTTCACCCTTTTTCTGAAAATGTATTACAAACAATCAGTATTTTACAGAAGTTTTTTTTTTTAAATGAAGAGCTATTAAAGATCTTTGCATGAGCTAAGCGAAAGGTGTATAGGGTTATGTTTGTGGTGGTGGTGGAAACATTTTAGATGATATACACTGGTGGTATAGTGGCAGCTACAACAAGAATATGTTCATGATTAAAATAACATTTCTTCCATAAAAGGCAAAAAGGAAACATAACCATCACCAAGAAGTAGCTTTTTAACTTCTCCCTTTTTCTGAAAATGTATTACAAATAATCAGTATTTTATAGAAGTTTTTCTTTTTTAAATTGAAGAGCTATTATAGATCTTTGCATGAGCTAAGCAAAAGGTGTATAGTGTTTCTCTGTAACCCTCTAAATGCTCATAACATCTCATTTACCTTGGTAGATTCAAAGGGCCTTTTCTGCGGTAACCTTGTGTTTATTTTTTTTCCCTCTTGATAACAACTAGTTCTTTTATCCAACTTTTATGCTTTTTCGTGATTGCTTATTCTCTGGATTGAGTTATGGTTCCATTTGTGAATTCATTGGTAAAAGTGCTTCCCTTTGACACGTCACATCCATTTCTTATGCAGAAAGGCAACCAAGGGTGGGCGTAAGGTCATTGCTCGCAGAATAGCAAAAGGTCGGCAAAGGATTGCTGTTTAAGATGCTGTAACAGTTGGTATGGAATCATGCATTGGCAATTTTAAGTCACTATTATCAGAGATGTGTAAGGTCAGATTGTTAGTACTGCAATAAAGTTTTTCCATGTTACAAATGGTTAAGCTATGTTTGCCACTATGTATTGTTTGCATGCTTTCGTTTCAAGCTTAACCATTTTAGCCTGCATTGTGAGCCTTCTGTACTGTAGAATTTTCCATCCATTGAACTGTCCATGCTTTCAGTCTCTTTTTGAATGTTAGTTGGGGAATTTTGTTTTTCGATTACACAAATATAGTTTTGCGAAGAGAATTGCATGTAGAAGCTCAAGGAGAAATATGAACATGACCTTAACAGGCAAAACCTCCAGCTTTTATCTTGGTTCTCATTGCTGCAAATAGGTTATGGGGTCCAACTTCCATACGCCCATTGGGACAGTGATGATGATGATGCTTCCTTCATGTCTTGGTTCTCATTGCTGCAAATAGGTTATGGGTCCAACTTCCATACGCCCATTGGGACCGTGATGATGATGCTTCCTTCATGCATCTGCTCTTAGAAAGGCTCCAAGTTGTCTACATGTTCCTACAACCTACAAAATTAGAGTAAGATTTTATCGTCGATGTCCCACTCATCCAAATTGTATCGCTTTTCTTTCTTTCTTTCTACTTAGACGTTTGCATTTTGCCCACTAAACGAAGTCTGGCCTTCAAACATTTTGGTCTGTTCTTGAGTATTGTAGTTGTCCCGATGATTCTCGTATTAGTCTACATCTGAGTTAATCTGAAAGTCAACATCAATTATGCAACTAGTCAAAATTTCGATGACTTGTTCTTGAATTATTCTATTTTTCCAAGTAAATATTTAATTGAGATATCATTCAAATAACCCTATTTTCATTAATTATTGTTGGATGGTCACTTATACACCCTGAAAAAGGGTGATAAATCAAGTCTTTAAGGATCCGTAAACGCAAACAAGAGTTGGATATCTTAACTTGTTCTTCATCTACGGTGGTATCTGCTGAACTCAAATCAATGAAACAATCATACGAGGAATGACTAAGGCGAGCACCATCCTCCACGGTCACGCATCATCTTTCCGGTCCTCCCCACTCGTAATACTACTACCACTTGGCACATCAAAGGTAGTACGTCTCATCCGACAGCCAACTCTATGACTGAAAAGTTCACCCACTAAAACCGGTGACCACATTGGGACGATGGATGGTGTAATACTACCAGAAATCAACACTGTCAAAGACTGTTGGATGAACGTAAAATTGCAGAGCTCAATGATTCATTCGAGAAAGAGATAACGAGCGATGGGGGGAAAGGAATAATATGTATGCGAATGGAACAAAGGATAAGACAGACAACGCAACGTCAGAACAGCACGACAAGGACGACGCCGGAGCAGATCCGACGCTCGTCGAATGATTCGATCGTCCGACGAGTGAGGCAGCCGTTCGATCTCTCTCCTGATTCGGGTGTCCGAGTGAGTCCTCCCTGACTTCACCGTCTAATTTGCATTGGATCTCTCGATCGCTTTGGTCAGGTTGCCTTGTCAGCGTACACATGGAACGACTCGTTGCCCCCCTGAATTATTTAGGGCTTCTCTGTTGCATGCAGCAATTCTTCTCATCATTTGCGACTGGACCTTTTATCCTCGTTGATTCAGCTTCTTCGAGGACCTCTTATTTATGTTAGACATTCAGCGTAGCGGGAGCTGGCTGAACCATGGGAAATATTTCTTCTTCTTGCCCTCCGGAATGAGCTGATCGAGACCTGCTCGGTTCCATTTGTCACCTTCATCAAGCCTTTTTCTTGCAGAACAAATAAAGTTGAATTTGAGTCATAACGCATCTATTTTACTTGTGTTTTCAGGGATGGTACTATCTACTGTCATGTAGAATTTTGGGAGATCTTATCGTAGGTGCATGAGAGGCGTTTTTGGATTGTAATCGAAAGTAGTCAATCAAGCTTTAGACGAGTGGAAAAGCACCTTCTGAAGACTGAGATCCATATCCTTCATTCATTCATTCTCCAGTTTTGGTACTCGAGAGCTCCTCAGCTGATTCTCCCTAAACCGAGATCGAAGCTAGAGGATTTCTTCGGCAACAATCTAAAGATGAAGGTGGTGGAACAACACAAGACACCTGGTCTCACTTGTGGCACCGGTGAAGTCACTGCTGTCTCTTCCGGCCAGAAATCTTCTTTTGCCTCTCCAAATCCACTTCCGGCTAAGAAAAAGAGAGGACCTGCAGGGAATCCAGGTCTCACCATCACGCTAGCTGCTATCTTTCGCTTTTTTTGTTCTTTCCCTCGATCAAACAGTGAGACACCTCATGCTTGATCTCTATTTTACTTGGTTGGGAAGGTCAGCTCCAGAAGCCGAGGTGGTGGCGCTGTCCCCCAAGTCATTGATGGCAACCAATAGGTTTGTGTGTGAGATCTGCAACAAGGGGTTCCAGAGGGATCAGAACCTCCAGCTCCACAGGAGGGGCCACAACCTGCCATGGAGGCTGAAGCAGAGGACGAGCAAGGAGGCGAGGAAGAAGGTTTACGTTTGCCCAGAGGTGTCGTGCGTCCACCATGACCCGTCCAGGGCACTCGGAGACCTGACAGGCATCAAGAAGCACTACAGCAGGAAGCATGGGGAGAAGAAGTGGAAATGCGACAAGTGCTCCAAGAAATATGCAGTCCAATCGGATTGTAAAGCCCACAGCAAGATCTGTGGCACCAGAGAATACAAGTGTGACTGTGGAACCCTCTTTTCAAGGTAAATGCCTCCATCCTTAACACCCCCATCACACACAATACCCCTGTCACCAGTCAGAAAACAGCAGTGAAAGGAACAACTGTTGTTTTGGATCTTAGCCAGGAATTATAGAACAACCAAATTAATTTATCCCCTTTTTTCTGTACTTCTGGACTCGTACGAGAATTTTCCACTTGTTTCTTACTGTTTCTTTCTTTTTCGGGTATTGCTGACTGTAAGCAGAAGAGACAGCTTCATCACCCACAGAGCCTTCTGTGATGCATTGGCAGAGGAGAATACAAGAGTAACTACAGCAAACCTGGTGGGTGACGCGCACCAACTTTTGCTCCCTCAGCCGGCTTCGTCAGCCCATGAACATTCCGTTCTTCCAAATACGACCAGTGTTACTACTACTACTACTCCTACTACTACAAGCAGTTGCCACCTACAGTTCTCGATAAAAGGAGAGGAGCAGGATCCCTACCCCAGCATGAAACCATGGCAACCTGCAAAAATCCGCGGGCTGCCTTCCATCTGCTCCACAGTTCTTGAGCCTGTGTTCCCGTATAAGAACCACCGATCTCCTTATCTTTCTTCTCATCCGACTTTGACAAGCTCGCCTCATTTGTCAGCCACTGCATTGCTCCAGAAGGCAGCTCAGGCGGGTGCAACCATGAGCAGAACCAAGATCAACACGGAGATGGCAGCAGATACACCAACCTCTGCAGGCATTGGTCTTTGCTTGTCCTCGCACCGTGGCATGCATTACGGAGGTGGTAGTTCATCGCACGGATTAGGCCCTGCTGTTACATTTCTACAAGCTACAGCTCCTGGTGGTTCTTCCGAGGGGTTCTTTATTGGAATGCTGGCCTCCAAGAGACGGGAAACAGATGGATCAGACAGGCTAAAGGGAAGCCATGACAGAGATGAGGAGTTTGCATCAGAATCCCTGTGCAACAGTCACTTCTCCAGCAGGGAGATCCTTCAGATGGCTGATACAAAACCAGCCATGGATTTCTCTTCCTGCGAGCGTCCTCAACTTTGAACTTTGCATGGGTAGCTACTCGAAAGGAGACTACGTTCTGATTTGTTTCCATCTTCCTCTCTCCGAGATTTAAAGAGAAAATCCATTTTGGTGTATCTTTTAATTAGTTTCTCCTTCGAACAGAAAAATAATTGTTTGCGTATATTACCCCTCTCTCTGTCTCAGTCTCATCTGCTTGAGCTTATATTTCTCGACGCAAGAATGTTATATCCAGTAGTTCTTGCATGTCCGTAGAATGTACACATGCATGCATGGCTAAGATTTCTATAGATTTCGTGAAATTAATAGTTAATATAGGCTAAACGGATGAAACAATGGTAATTCTTGTAAAACAATTCAATTCTTCCCCAATTGGAGGTGGCAACTCTGCCTTGTCGTCGGCCAGCGACCGTCTCGTCGGCAGGCGCCGGCCATCGGTGTGCCTCGTCATTGCTGATATCCAACCTCGAGAAGCAGCAACTGTGTCTTATTGTCGGGCAACCTCGACTCGTCCTCGTCTTAAAGGAGATCCGTCGAACTTATTAATCCTTGATTCTCATACTCCTCAACCAATATAAAATTAAATAATCTTATCATACATCTTTCCACATCCAATATCTCTCTCTTTTTCTAATCTAAGCCAAGAACTTCCTCTGCTTCCTGTTCGAGATTAATTAGTTTGCTTCTTCCATTTGGTAATACTTGCGTACGCTCGACTCCTTTGCCTTTGTTGGATTTCGGTAGGGCCATTAATTATCGCATGAAGTGCTTTATGGATGGCACTACACTCTATAATCTTTATGACATGCGTAATTTAAGTGGGAATGGACGCTAACCCACACGGTTTGTGTACTGAAATCAAGTGGGGGCAGGCCGGATACGCTGCTGACGTAGAAGGCCAAGATTGGGCTTTATTAGAGTCCGGCCCATTAATAGCCCGACAGATTGGAAATTTGAATCGACCTTTTTAAGGGGCGGGTGGGTTGTCCGAAGCGGAGCTACGAAACCGGGGCTAGGCGGAGACTGGCGCGCGGAGGAGATGAGAGAGAGAGAGAGAGAGAGAGAGAGAGAGAGAGAGGAGGGAAGGCGACGGTAGACGAGAGGTACACACGGTGGAAGTCGCTCGTCCCCGTCCTCTATGATTATTGGTTCGCCAACCACAACCTCGTCTGGCCTTCCCTCTCTTGCAGGTACTTCTCCGTCTCACTCCCTAGATCTCCTTCTTCATCTTCGTTCTCCTTATCTTAACTTTTATATCCCCTTTTCGGGGTCACGGTTAAGGTTTTCCCTGATTTGATCCTGTTCCAGGGTTTTGCATCCTACATCTTAGGGTTTATGCTTCCTTCTTTACTCGACCGTGTCGTGAACGTGGACCCGTGCTAGCTTCGCACTAAGATGACGTTAGGCAGCAAACATCACGGGAATATACATGGGAATGAGAAGATCTATTGTGTATTTGACTCACTTTCTTCTGTCTCCCTCTTCTACTTTGCCCCTGTTTGGGGAAACGACTGGGCCGTCTTGCATTTTAGAATTTCGGTAATTGACTTTTGGTATTTCAATGGAAATGTAGATAAAACAACGACCTAGATTTTAATATCATCGCGTAACCTAGGAATATAGGAGATCTTGGTTCTCAGTTTACCTTGGTGAACGAGTGGCTTTTCTTTTGCTTCATAAACCTCAGTGTAGCGGTCTTCTTGCACTTAATTTCTTTCTCCTTTGTAGGCGGGGGCCTCAACTTGAGCAAGCAACATACAAGAATCGGCAGCGGCTATACCTCTCTGAGCAGGTAAGTCAACCAAGATCCTAACAAGTAACATTTTCTTGCCTGGCAACCGAATATATCCATAGCTTCAGTTGGGAAATGAATTTTGCTTTAGACCACAAAACCTATGCTCGATCCATCTACATGCATAATGATAAATGTGTGTCCATCATATGGTTGAGACATATGTTGCCTGTTGTGCAAACATGCAATTTTGACCCCTTTATGCCCTTATGATTCATCTATATTTTATTCTATATGAGTTAGGTGTAGATTCCAAACATTTAAAACCTTTTATTATATGTTCTTGACTGTTGTACTTGTGGCACTAAAAAGTCCTATGATTGTATGGCACATCAAATATTTACACGTCTCTTGGCATGACCTGGGTTGTACGTGACATCAGACCTATGTTCTCCTGATACATATGTGTAGCTCATTACATTATGGAATACTGCCCTTGACTGCTAAATGGCCATTTACATTGCATGTCAGACACTTGATACTAGATATTTGCACAGCATGACTGAATAAATGCTTTAACCAGGGAGAAATCAAATGAAGTGATTTTTTCTGTAAGCTTCTTGGTTCTTATAATTGTTACGTGATTCCTATCTTTAAAGTGGATTACAAACAGTTCAAGGGACTAAGGAACTCAAACTGCAATTCAACTATCTTTTACAGAATTAATTATTTTCAGCCAATATCAGAAAGTAGCAGTTGAATTTGTCAAATTCCAATGGGATAGATATGTATATTGTAAAATCTTATTGTGTAATAGATAAAAATTTCTTTTAAAAGGTTGATTTTCTTCTTTGCATTTCCTAGCTCTGGTTAAACTTAGATATAATAAATATTGATTTACCAAGTTTGAGAATGCTATTAACGTACCTGCAAAATTTGTTTCTTCTTCACTTAACTAATTATTTACAAATGCCACTCTGATTTCTGTTGCATGAGTAACTTTCAATAGTTTCTGACTCCTCTTCTCACATTAACTAGTTAGTGATACCAACCAATATGTATGGTAAGAGTGAACAAAATTGTATGAAGCAGATAATAGAAGCAAGTCACCATTATTTTTAAGAACACTCAGCTAGTTGTTTAGTAGCTACAATAGTTTAAAAAGCTTTGCTAGCATGCAAGTCATATTTTTATTTCCAATTGAATGATGTGGTAAAGTAGTTTTTGCATTGTTGGATCGAGTTTGGTGCAAACATGAATGGGTTAAGATTCTTCTATGCACTGTTTTTATAGAAGTTCTATATGTGTACAGCTATTTTGGTGGTATTGATAGTTCACGTCTATTTAAAATAAAGCAAAAGAAATTACAACACTTGAACAGAAAAAAGAACACACTTTTGATTTACTACAAAAGATCAGTAGCAGGACAAATTGTGCTTTCCTTTCCCAGCACCTTATGTGCATAACACACATGCTGGTTTGTAATATTTTTTAAAATATTTTTGGAGTGTGTGTTGCTTCAGAACTCTTTTGATAAGCAAGCATTTGTTTGTATGTTTAGTTGGCACTTGAAATGTAGTTATTTGCAAGTGACTGATGAGTTTTCTCATGTGTCTGTCATGTTTTTTATATCACTTCATTTTATTGCTTTTCTTATTCAATGGTGCTGAAAGATATTTTAAGGTCATCTTACTCAGACAAAGTAGTTCATTTCCCATATGTATCTTCTGCTGCTGTGTGACAGAGAAAAGATTTATTTTGAGCTGTATCTTGTCTCTTTCTGATGTAGAGACTGGAATCTGGAAATGGTTAAGTGTGTAAGGAACCAGCTGCGACATTGCAGACTGATGGACCAAATACTCTTGTTATAGCAAATTGTGAAGTCGTCAAGTCAAGAGTTGCAGCGGCAGAGCATATATCCCAGGTTACTTGGTTCAATAGATCATTTTGGTGATTGTAACCTCAGATTTGCTTGCGTGATTGCTAAAAAGGGTTTATTTATGTTTTTAGCTTACATTTGGTTGAAATGGAGTGATCCATATGTACTTCTCAGGCACATCCAACAATTCAACTAAGCTGATTAATGTATATCAGTCTGGGATGTTGCTTTATTATGACTAATATGTTCCTCTGATGATTATCATTTCAACTTCTGCTTTGAACTAAGATATAGTTTTTCCTTCTTTGGGAACTAAATAAGCTTGAGATTTTTTTATGGCCTGGAACAATGCAAACTTTGCTTACAAAGTGGCAAAAGAAAGTTGAAACTCTCCCCTATTGTATTCTGATTGATGCGAAAACTATTGGCTTTTGCCTTTTCATGATATATGTGGTGTATAAATTAGAAAAAAAATGGTTGACATGTTTTCATATGTGTATTGCTGCCCGAATAGTCCAACATCAGGAATTGGTTTTGTTGTGTAAGGTTTGATGGCTTACTACTAGTAATTTGGGCATAAGCATATTGGGCGACATGGTTCTTGGTCCATACATCCAAGTTACTAGATCAAAAGGTCCATTGGCCAGGTTGCAGCAGTATACGTGCTTTTCTTTCTGGATCTTGATTTTATATATTAATTTGTGTGCAATATTGTTCAAAGCATAGAAATCATCAGCTTGATACTAAGTTATTTAAGAGCACACTTATTTAGACATATGGAAGAAAATTTTGTTTGCTCTTTGTTTTAGCTTTGATATATTGGTGAATTTGTCTTAGCAAACGGACATGTTTTGGGGTGTGCTTTAGTCACCAAAGGCTGGTTTTATAACCATGTGCAAAACTTTTTAAATTGAGGTAGTAGATGAGCATTTGATTATTAATATGAATACTATCTAATATGCAATTTCCTCCGTTGTTATTGGTATTACATGCTTACATGTGCTCCTCAGTTGTTGGTTTTACACACTGATGTATGCTCCTTATTTGTTCTTGGTCTTACACAATTATATATGCTCCCCAATTGTTATTGTTGTTTATTAATTTGAAATCTAGCTAATTGCAAAAAGTGATCTATGAAAATCTCTGTGATTTTAATTGTTTGTGTATTATTATAAGTTCAATTCTGTTTCTGTAGTTACAATAGTGTTGGTCGGTGGTTCTGCTAAATGGTAGTGTATTAATATTTATTGTTTTGCAGGTTCAAATTTTTTAGATGTTAATGTTTGCAATCTTTATGTTTGTCACAGTTCGTTAGAGTGATTCTTAACTTTATAACTTGCAAAGATCTATCTGATGTTATATAAAGCATGAATTTTACTTTCGCAAGTTAAATAAATTTTAGTTTACTTTATGTTGTGCTAAATTAATGCTGTGATGCTTGCAGTTCAATGAAGAAGCTCGTTCACCATGTGTGAAGAAATACAAAACAATCATACATCCGGGGGAGGTATGAAATAATGATCTTTTGCTTATTTGTCTATTTCTACCTCAATGAGTCACTGTACATTTAGAATTTTTGTTTACCAGATTCAGTTTGAAGATTCTAGATTTTGATGTTACCATAGTAATAATCTTGTGACAAGAATCTTAAATGTATTGCCAAATTCAGTATTTCAGTATAATTTAGCCAAACCAGCCCACTGTCATGTTTTACAAAGCGGTTAGGTTGGTTAACATCTGACTTGGTTTGCAGTGAGTATCAATCACAGTCTAGATTCATTGTTGACTAGCTTACATAAAGCAAAAGTTTTAGTAACTTTTGTCCAAGTTCACTTTTGTTGGGCTTTCTGTAATGTCTCAATACTCTTATGAAGGTTTTTATTTGGGATGTTGAGGCACAACCTAATCGTCATCCTATGTTAGGAGCTACTGAATCCCTTCCAGATTTGGTCAGTCAATAATTTGAAGACGTGCGTTTTCAGTAATTCAATCGCTTGTGCATTTCTACCTCTTTGGTTGTGTAGTGAAAATTTGTTCTTTTACCAAAGATTAGTGAATGGTCCTCGTACCTTAGAGTAGGAAATTTTGTTGATGAACAAAAGAAAATTTGTTTAAAAAACTCAAATGTCTTTTGCAATTTAGATATTATTGAGTACTGCTTACAAGTCCATATTTGCAGATATTGACAGGTCATCAACAAAATGCATAATTTGCACTGGCTGTGTGTCCTACTGAACCCTTTGTGCTTTCTGGAGGTCCTAACTCTTCTTTATGCATCTGTTTGTTTGACTTGTCATGCCACTTGTTGGGAATGAGTTTATATGGTACAAGGTGTTGTTTATAGTTTAGAATTGTTTTTTAATGTTATGATGTGGGACTAAGGAAACTCTTTTCACTTGATGCAGCTGTCATTTTAGCATTTATAGCCTTCATGGAGAGATCTGTAAAGATGCTTTGATGCCTCATGACCCAAGTGCCCTCTCCAATAGCTTGCTTATAATAGATCTATCCACATGGCTTGAAATACATATACATTTTTTTAACTCCCTAACTTCACATATACAAGACCATTTTCTTATTATTTCTCAGTGTGTAGAACTATTGGGTATTGCAATTTTGTCGAAAAAAAAAGCTTAGCTCACTTAAAACGTTGCTCACCCATGATCATGCAACGCTGCCTGTCAATGCTTATGTTCATTAATATTAGTGTTCTGTAATTACTTGAGTACAGACAACCTTCTTATGAAGTTGTTTGTTGCTTGAATCCATTATCATCATTTGTCTGATTCACCCTTTAAAGACAGTCTTGGCATCGTGTGATTTTTCTCCACTGAATCTGCTTGGCCTAAACTGTGAATTGCTACCAGTGGTGGCCAGTTTAACCTTCATGTTTTGCAATATGATAAAGCTTATATTCTCCCTTCTTGTATATGTTTTAACTTTTAACATTGTTTTGCCTACGGTAGGTAAGGATAAATCAGTTGTCTTGTGGAGCATACATGATCATATCTCTTCTCTATCAGAGTCATTGTCAAAGTCGCCTGTCTCATCAACTCCAAATTCAAGTGGTAAGCAGCCCACTAAAGCTGGTAATGTGAAAAGCTCAGGCAGCCCAACTGTTGGACCAAGAGGTGTGACCAAGGACATGAAGATACTGTTGAAGATGTGCAGTTTTGTCCATCCAGGTACTCATCTGTAATCTCTTTCAGTTTTTTTTCATACCATCCAATTATTGGGTACACCTTATTTGCTCTGAGAGATCTAAATATTTATTTTAGTTTTCTGGATTATGTTGCAATTTTCATTCTTCCCCCATGTTTGCGTGTTTGATTAGACATTTTTCTGTTTCATGACCAAACATTAGAAAAAAGTTGGTTGTCTGTATTATGTTGTTCTCATATTGACAGCATCTTCTTTTAACTATGTTGAAGTGCACAGGAATTTTGTAGTGTAGGTGATGATCCTTGCCATATTCTTTGGGATGCCCGAGTTGGTACCAGTCTGGCTGTCAAGGTACAACCAGTTGTCTTAATTAAAATATGATTGCAAATATGCTTTCTAAAAATAAATAGGATGCCATCTCTTGGATACCCTTGGTTTGTCCAAATGCATGAAACTTGAATGTTCCATACATGATGTTTTTGTTTGCTGAGGGTAATACTCAATTATACAAAATTCACTTGTCAAAAAATTTTAGTGCCATGTGGTTACAGTATAATTGCCAACTGCTATGGTAATATTGTCCTGCATCCTGTGGGTTAATCATTTTGTGTCATTTCTGGGCTTTGTTTGTAACACTGTCATGATGATTGTTTATTGCAGATTTCTATTAGTAAATTATGCTGATAAATAGACGTCAGCACTTTTTTTATTTATTTATCTATATGTTAGCTTTTCTTTTCTTCCTTCATCACAATGTTTCTAGTTCTGTTATTGTAACTTCATCTTTTGTTGCCAGGTCGAGAAAGCTCATAATGCTGACCTTCACTGTGTGGATTGGAACCCCCATGATCAGAATCTTATTTTGACTGGGTATATGTTCTGATCTTCTACATTTTCCTGTTATTTCACTTGTATTTTTTGTTAGTCTTATTCATTACTGTTGAATTTACATGACTGTTGTTATTTTCTTCTAATTTTGTTTCAGTTTTTGCTGATTCCAATTTGAACATGATGACTTAGTATGCGAATCAGTGGTCAAATTGGCCTCACCCTTAAACTTTGCAATCTTAGTTTGGACAGATCTGCTGATAGTTCTGTTTGTATGTTTGATCGCCGTAACTTTTAACTTCTGGAGGTCTTGGGTCACCCATATATAAGTTTGAAGGTCACAAAGCTGCTGTTCTGTGTCCAGGCATGCTCTTATTTTGCTTCGTTTATTTGTAATTTTTTTTTCATTCACTATTAAACATCCCTGTTGAAGACGGCCACTACATTCTATCTACTGATTGTTGCTGCAGTGGTCTCCTGACAGAGCATCAGTTTTTCGAAGTGCTGCTGAGGATGGCTTCCTCAATATATGTGATCATGAGAAGGTATTCGTTTGTTGTTTGAAGTTCTTGAACAAAGTAGATGTACTTGTTTTGGAAGGATGCTTTGATGGCCGATGCTTTGAAGACAATTGGAACCTATATATTTTTTCCCATTATTGACATGATGAATGTATTTATGATCATTTGATGGCTTTTTTTCCCCTTTTTTGAGAATGCAAGACATATATTGGGATAGAGACGAAAATCACTAGTACTTCTGTGTTTTCTCCTTTGTTGTGGTGGTTTGCATCATGCCCTTCTGTGACCTCCCACATGTTTGCTTACTCTTAATGAATTATAGAGATCTTATTCTTGGAGAGTTATAGAGATCAGAAGTGTCGGTGTTCTCTTTTTAAATGCTTGTCTTGATTAGAAATATTTTGCTGCTTTAAAATGCATCTTATAAAAATATTTTTCTCTTTTTTTAGGTTGGTAAGAAGAAAGAAAGTGCTGGAACTAGGATGCCTAATTCACCCCCCTGGTTTATTCTTTCAACATGCAGGGCATAGGTTCGATAACTTTCTCTTTATTCTAATAAAGTTAGATTCTCAGGTCCTGCAATTTGGCTACTTTATGTCTTACCTACTACTACTACCGTTAACTTCGATGCAAGATGCCTAAGATGGTGGCTTAGACCGGAATCTTTTGCCCGCACATAACTGTAGCATGTAACGCAGCGGCGATAAATTAGGTTGATTGAATCTGGACAATAGTGATACTAAATTTATTGAGCAAAAATGAAGCTTTGATGGTCAAGTTTGATCGATGATGAGAGCTAGGATTAAATAAAGATGACCAAATGAAGCAACTGATATTAGGATTAAAGAACAGGAGGGCACTTCATTAGTTCATTTACTCTCTCTTGTTAGCTATTACTTTTTTGCTGGAATGTATGTAATGTCTCTCTTATGTTTAAGCTTTTGTTTCTCCCAGATGGAAGCTTGATTTTGGAAATGGTTGGTGTACACAGCCCATTGATTGTTGAAACCGTTGTTTCTTTTCCTGAACATGCATGCAGGGATAAAGTTGTAGGTTTTCACTGGAATGCACCGGTGGTGTTCCTGATGACTGTGGAAGCACCGGTGGAGGTGGTACCTTGCAGGTGAACCTCATTGGATCAATTTGCCTGGTGGTCCATATTTTCACATTAATAAATGGTGTAGGAACCTTTGTGTGTTTTTAAGGATGATTTATCCTTGTTTTGGCAATTGGGCAATTGGTAATGCAGATATGGCGCATGAGTGACTCGATATACAGACCCGAAGACGAGGTTCTGGCGGAGCTGGAGAAGTTCAAAGCCCACATATTGTCATGCTCACCAAAGTCGGTAATATTTCTGATATCGCTGAGTTATAAGAGCGCTGTTTACGTGGTAGTCTCGGCAGGATATCCTAAAGCCTTATCGGGGATCTGAGTTATACGTTGACTGCGTTTTTCTTGATCTCTCAGATGATAAACTGAATCTTATGGAATATATTTTCGCATGGGCGATTAGGTTTCATCCCAAAATGTTGATGTCAATTAAAGGTCGCTTGGTACATTGTATACAAGGCGTCCAATTAAAGCTTATCAGTTTTTTAAAGGTCGTCCATTGTACAAGGCGTCCAATTAAAGGTCGCTTGGTACATTGGATAAGGCGTCCAATTAAAGCTTGGTACATTGTATTAAAGGTCGCTTGGTACATTGTATAAGCTATCAGTTTTTTTTTTTTTAATGATCATCAATATTGGACACCTTTTTTTCTTATTTTTCTCATCTTTGGAGATCAAATCGAGTGGAGACGCAAGACACGCCTGTAATATAGAACAAGAACCACAATGACATGCATTATATATATTATCTCTTATGGTTAATTATTTTTAATATGTTGATCGTTATACTTTAAAAAAAATTATATTGGTATCTTTATATTTACGAAAGCGAAATATCTAAGCTCATTTATTTTGATTATATCAATTTTATTAATAAAAATATAAAAATATAGAATAAAAAGATATATTTAATATTCTAGTTATGACGAACAATGTTGATGGTGACGGACGATGATGTTGTTGGTGTTAACGTAATTATCGAGCGACCCTTTCATCACTCTACATTTGTGTTGACACTCTGTTGTTGCGGAATCGAAGTTCGATGTTGAAATCATCGCAAAGATTCATCGCTTATCGAAGCAAGACTCAGAGATGCATGCCCTCCCTTGTCGGTGTTGTGCCCCTCCTTGCCACTCAACTCAACCACCACCACTCATCCGCGACCTAAGAGAATGTTATTGCTACCCTCATCAACCTCTCCATCTTCGTCCACGAGGAACTTGTGTGCACCCCGAGCATCCTCGACGCCTTGTCGTCACCCAACACATCACCATAACCCTTTACAGTAGCGCCCTCATCGTCGCCCAACACGTTGTCGCAACCCTTTACAACAGCATCTCTCCCTTGCTCTTCCTTCTCGCACTCACCCCTTTATCACTGTCAGCTAGAGCCCTCACGATCAACTCCACTCCGTCCACCTCCCTAACGTCCCCCACCGCATTGTCTTCGTTGCTTTTTACTAGGTTCAATAATGGCGATAGTGGGGTGAGTGGAAGGGCGAAGAGCAAGGCAAAGGCACGATTCCACAATGACGAAGCACTGACGCAGATACAGAGCGATGAAAGGGCTGCTCGACATAGCACCGTCGTCGTTCGCCACCATCATAATATTAAATTTATATTTTTCTCCTTTGTTTTCATATTTTCATTAGTAAAACTAATGTCATTGGGATAAATAAACTTAGATATTTCACTTTTGTAATTATAAGTATGTTAATATAACTTTTTAAAATATAAGGACCGAGATGCAAAAGGTGACTAACTATAGAGGGCAATCTATAATTAGCCTTATTGTAACTGACCAGATGTAACAATCTAGTTAAGAAGCACCGTGGCACGGACTATCATATTGTAATTGACCAGACGTATCGATCCTTAACTGGATTGATATGTATGTCCGCATGTGTCATATCATAAATGAGCAATAACAATCCTTAATTGGATCGATATGTATCGATCCACATGAGTGTATCATGTGTTAAAAAAATATATTTATAAATAAAAAAGTCAATCAATTTCTTTAAAAAAAACTTATTTAATGATTTTTTAATTTCTTGGTATATTAATTTATACAAGAATATAATATAGCTAAATCAGAAATGCATAAAATTTTTAGAATATAAGGATTGATAATTGAAAATCTTATCTTTTCAAATCCATTAAGACATAGGTTCTCCTGCCTCTTCGAGCAAAGGATCGCTTGCATTCTCTATTGCTTCATTATAGATTGGCTCGTCTGTTTCTTTATTTATCTTGGCACGCTATAGTCTTAGACACATGTTGCAATGCGCATAGACAAGCTTCTCAAGACATCTATATGATGGTCGTAGACCTTCATTTAAATCAAGACAAACGCTAGCTAGTTACGTTCACATCCACCATATGATGTTGTTTGTGGAAAGACATAGACTGCATCCTTCGTTAGATTAGGCGTCGACCCTCTAAATTATAGCCACAACAAGGCTACAAACAATATTGTTATTAGACAAACACATCATTGAGGTCCAATAAATTTACAATCAAATGAGTGATTTTATTGCCAATATCTATTTAATATCTACACAATATCATGACATCATCCAAAAATGAGCCAGAACCTTCTTAAAATCATTGACACTATATAAATAACATGAATTATAATATTAATAATAAATTAACTTCAACCAACCAACAAATAATGTGTTCTTTGATATATCTCCCTTATAGCATCAACTGCCTAGTTGCTTTTTGGCATGAGCTAATATATAACATTTTGTTTGGTAAAACCCACAATAGATCTAATTTAGTGGGAAAACTATATCGATATTGAATTATAGGATTTAGATAATATGCTACAAGATAAATTATTTACTTTTAATATCATATATGTTTTAAATAGACATTAAATCAAATTCTAAATGAATTCAAAATTTCTAATACATACGAATATCTTGGTCTATATAGGCACTACACCTTTGATTGAGGATCTCGATATATCAATCAGCCTTTCACTCATCAATCAAAGCTTTTCTTTCTTGAATGAACTTCAAAGGGACAATGTTCATGGCAAAGTGAGTGATGTTAAGCCAAAGGATCTCTATGTTTCTGAACTTTTACATCAATGTATGCATCTAATGCAGTTGTAGATGAACTTTTATATCAACTAATCTGTCTAGTGAGGTTGTAGATGAACTTTGTAAAGGATTGTCTTTCACACTATCCTCTAACAGATGTCAATTCACCAATATCCTTCATTATCAAGTCTATCTAAAATGTTGCACATAATGTCCAAAACAGATTTCTCTGGTCCAACACCTACAATCCAACATTCCTAAAATGCACTCCATTATCGATCATAACTTCCACGACATACTTCGAACCAATCTCCTCTAGTACCTAATCCATCAAACCCTTCAAGTACTTTGCATCCTGAACTTTATTCGATATATTAATGAATTTGTAAAAACCCCACCGTTGTAATATATCAAAAAGTTGATGATGCCCATTCTTTATTAAATGATTTGATCTAGTCTTTCACTTCTTCCGCATCCTCAACTAAATAGGTGTCATCTCCTTCACCATAGGAGATTGGATGTTGACATCTACCTTCTAAATTGATAACATTATGCTCTAGTAGTATGGACCTTAGGTTATATGGGTTGAAATCATATGAAAATTGAACCATCCTGATCACAGACTGCCACAGCAAGCCCGCAATGGAGCACCTTTATCACTTCGGTTTTTTTGTTGTCATCCTTTTCACCAAGTAAATAGCAAGGCATATGGTAGTGCAACAGCCTTAGTTTTCTTGTAATTCACGTTTGTTTGTTTTGGCTGTAAACACATCGATTGTTAGCTGAAACTAGCCAAAACAACTCTTTTCACTAGTGTTGAGGGTTAGTGTAGCCACTGTTGACTGATAATGATCAATACCTATAGAATTTTGATATGCCTCACATTGCATGCATGTATGCATACTGACCAAAACAGATTGTTAAGCCAGTCACATTTTGACCTACATTTGACAACAACTATTTCATGCTTTTTTGTCCATTGCTAGAGGAATCAGATGGCTTGGATCAAGGAACCTAGAAATGCACTTGTGTTTAAGTATAAATTAAAAACAACTCCTGCTAATAAACAAATGTTAGGAATCAAGGCATTTATAAACGAATCACGGGCCATGGCAACAGTATCAAAATAATCCTAAGTGTAGACCCTGACATGCTTTGCTGTAATATTACTGCTCTAAGTTTTCTTTTAAAAACGACACACAAAGAGACTGATTACAGATGGAAAATAAAATCAACATACTCCTGAGTTGTAGCTTTAACACTTATTTCCATACGTTGTGTTTAAATCTACGATGGTATGTAATTTCAAAAGTGATAGTAAACTTACTTCATTCTGAATGTTGCAACTTCGCTCTCAATGCTTCAATAACTGCTGAGAAATCATGATCACTAAGGCCATAAGATTTGGCTACTTTATAGAGCTCATTTGCAGCTGCTGCAACTGGAATCGGCTGAGTCACAGACTCAGCTAATCCTAACGCAAGCCTCAAATCCTGCCATTAGAAACTAGTCTTCATATGAAAATTTTCTGTTTCTTACAACTTCTTGCATTGCAGAATTAAGAAAACTTTACTAACCTTCTGCTGATGTTTTAAAGGGAAAGCAGTTGGATACGTGGCTTTAACCATCGAAGGACCCTTGACAGAGAACATAGGCGCACTAATGGCACCCTGTGAAATAACCTGCAAGATGCAGAACTTATAACATAGTGAACTGACATCACCAAACAAATTGAGATACTCATAGCACCAATGTTTATAACATTTCTCTTTCTAAACCAACCTCAATAAGAACATTTGGGTCCAGACCAACTTTTTCACTTAGAAGAAGCCCTTCTGAGAAGGAAGCCATCATGCTGCAATTATTAGAAGAAACCAACAATTAATCAGTGTGTGGGAGTCTGAAATTTCCTCTTGGAAACCTATATCTACTTTGATCTTACTTAGGACCAGAGTTTGTAACAGTTATGACCTTCCCATGATCATGTTGACAACAAGTTTCATAGCTGCACCATTTCCAACCTCACCAAGGTAAAATCTCGACTACAAATTAAACAAAACAACAACTTTAGTAAAGAGCTTTGACCACAGAAACACGATAAAGTCAACCTCTGACTGACTTTAACAAAAAATAACATGGACCTTTCCCATTATGTCTAAAAGTGGTGATGCTATTTCATACAAGGAAGCATCACCTGCAAGTTAACAACCATGATTTAGTTCCTAGCAAAGGAAATAAATTTATTTTATGATGCAAAGAAAACTAAAAAAGTACAAGGACAAAGATACCAAAATAAATCTAAGAACATTCGCATTGTTTGACTAGCTGCACGCAAACAAACATGAACCTGCTCACTAATCACATTGATCGACTGCTAGTTTATAACAGACAGATTTACCTGCAGTCAGAAATATCAACTGCCCATCTTCTGCAGGCTTTCTGGAGCCTGAAACTGGAGCCTATTAAAAAGAAAAACCCACTAGAAGTTGCAACCTAATATAACTGAAAAGTTTAGAAGAACTTTTCAAACCTCTAGGACAACTTCATTTCTAAAATAAATCGATTAAAACTACAAAGAACAAAATAAGAATTCTCAAACCTCTAAAAATGATGCCCCTGTATCTCTAATATGCTTGCCGATCAGCTTAGAGGTGGCCCCGTCAACTGTAGATACATCAACGTACCTGCAGTTTTCTTTGAAGTTAAGAAACCAACAAGTAACACCACAAGATAGTATGTATTTTGAACCTGATTTCATGAGTGAAGAATTGGTCCAAAATTCTCAACATACCAATTGGCATAATTGCCTATACGTCAAAATTCTATACAGCAGTTACCATCAATGCTTGCAAATCCATATAGCAATTCAAATAATACATAAAATGTATCAACTTTCAGCCACATTCCAGTAATGTAGAATGTCCGATGAATACATGAAGGAAAAGAAACGCTTATCGTGGTACACAAGCGCTAGTGCAGAGACTTCTAAAAATGTTGAAAAGCAAGGAAATCCAGAGTCTCAAACAAGCCAATAGAAGGAAGAAAGGTGATTTATTGTTCACTTATAATCATAAATTTAAAAGACAATTTTAATTGCTAAATGAAAAAGTGCATGTGTGCTTATCAAGAATAAATACGATTGGCATAGTATTATCTGATCCCATATGCTGAAGATTGTTTTAAGGAGGAGCACATTAGATGATATTACTTTTTTGCAAATGACAATAACCAGTGACTTGAAATATTCAACAACACCTGCGCAGATCTAAGCAGTATCTGCCTAGATCTGCCTCAACAAGAATGCTGATAAAATTGAGTAATGTGATGATAATGAAAGAAGAATACCCTTTTCCAGAGCCAATTCCTTTGACCGCTCCATTGGTCCCACAGGCGACATCAATCTATGAGGATATGTTTCAGTGATTATACTACGAGTTGAAATCAACAATTACATACCGCACTTTCAGGATCAGCTAGCATTGCAAAGGTCACATCGCAAGATGATGCAACTTCTGCAGGAGAAGGTTCATATCTGCAAATAAGTCACATGTATCCCACTAGAAGTTCAGTTTAGTAGTCTATGAGGATGGTGCCTAAACAACAAGTTTAATGTATGAAACCATTAAAACCAGAACTAATTTATAGGTACTATAAATATGAACACCTTTAGTCCAAAGAATATGTCTAGTAAATGTTCAACATCAAGATATTATAATATTTATAGTTGTTAAATAAAGAATTTTACAGACTGGATAATGAAGCTGACATGATATGCCATTGCATATCGACTCCAACAAGCTACATTGTGTTGGACACATAAATTGACATACATATGTACTTTCTCTTTCCATCTCTCAGGTTCTAACAAGAAAGAAAAAATAATTACCAAGTTGTCTTAAACATCAAATAATATATATTGAGAATAACAAGGAGAATATGTAAATGATAGTAACAAGGATTTCATCAAAAAAGAGAAAGAAACTTTTAGTATTCGGACTACCGTGAAACTGATCTACCCCATAGCTGGATCTATACGACATAATGTGGCAGTAAATTTTCTTGCACAAGAAAGAGATAGCCTAGAACATCCTTTTCTCCACTATATATCTTCAACTTGAACGGTAAGGCTTTGTTGTGAGTTAGATGCCAGAAGTCAGTCCAAATTATTAAAGCTAATTATCATCTCAATAGACACAAATTCTTTACAGTTTATGTGGTAAACTAAATTTTCCATCATGCAAAAAGTAATATTTAAGGGTCATAGCAAAGATAAGTTCCAAAAGATTTTCTGAATAGCAAATGCAAAGAATACCACATACTTTGCACCAAGGTCAATGAGGTGATTACACTTGCTCTTTGTCCTATTCCAAACAGTAACATCACATCTACAAATGGAGAGTCAAGAGTTAAAACAGTGTGGTCCACAGGAGACGACGGAAAAGAAATATGCAAGTAATTGTTTGAACTCAGGTAAATTCTGTTTGCCAACTTCAAATGCTAATCCTCAAAGGTAAGCAGTGTACATAACTAAGATATGCTATGATAAATATCATTAGCTTGTACCTGAGCAACGAATGCTATTTACAAATCTCGGGCAAAACAATGGAGATGAATTTTGGAATGACGTCGCTTCTTGTATGCATTCTAGAAATAGAAATGCATGCAGAATCACACAAAACACCTATCTATCTACAGTTGCATGAAAATCCGATGGCTCTATTTTTTACATAACTAAGATATGCTATGATAAATATCAATAGCTTGTACCTGAGCAACGAATACTATTTACAAATCTCGGGCAAAACACCTATCTATCTATGATTGCATGAAAATCCGATGGCTCTATTTTGTTTTTATCATTCAATTTGCTTTCCTTGTTTATCAATTATCGTTCAATTTGCTTTCCTTGTTTACTTTTGGTAAACGAGGAGAGCAATATATACATACATATTCGTACCAATATATACAGACATGCATGTGTGCACAAGCAAGCATAGCATTACCCCTCTATGATTCACATGCAGCACCATCTTTGTTCCCTTCATCTCAAATATATGAACAACATTGAAGCGATTATTACTGCACACTACCACAACTTCCATCACCTAATACTTTTTGCCACCATACTGTTTTTGGTAATCGGACCTTAATTTGCTCATAATGCTTTCTACTGAATTGATGCTCATTTGCTTCATCAATGTGTTTAATTATCGATACAAAATATAGAAAAAAAATTTCTGAATCTACATCTTTTAAAACAACTCAACCCATGCTGGCTTGAGAACCTAAAATTGGGTTGAAAATCTGAAATGCATAACAGCATAAGTTACATGACAGTGTAAAATTAATGGATGAAGTAAAACATCGAAATGCAATAACATATTTGGATCTGGACTGACAATCATAGAAATTTATCATTCGGTGAAAGAACCTTATTATAAAGACACCTTATTCTATATCCAGTACACCACTAGTACAGACCTCATGAAAAGGGACATTTCTCTCGTGACACCATCATTGAAAACAAAATACTCATTTCAGAAGAAAAAAGAAATAAGACGTGTGAAAAAAATAAAAAAGGAAAAAGAGGAACATAATATGAATCACCCGGCCTTCAGAAGGTTTATTGCCATAGGTGAGCCCATGATTCCAAGACCCAAGAATCCAACACGACCAGGGAACTCACCTCCTGCATGTTCAGTACACAAAATCTCATACATCGAGCATAAATATCTCAGCGCCAGGCAATCTACACTTGCCGGGAAGTGGCAGATTTCACACGGACAATAAAGGATATCGTGATTGATCCAATTGTGTCATAGTTAGGAGAAGCGAGGAAATACACTTTAAAGATAAACTACAATAAAATGGAACTCAGGACACAAAGATAATCGGCATTTCGGCAAACGAATTAAAGAACGGAAGAAAGACTAGAGAGCGGCGAGTGAGATTACCTTTGCCAGCGTCGCCAGAGGTCTGAGATGAAGCTATCGTAGTGAACGAAGACGAGGACTTGGGGAAACGAGGCATCCGTTTCAGGGGTGAGATGGGGAACCTGGGGCGGCAGTAGATGGACGAAGAGGTCATCGCCATCGCCATGGAAAGAGGAGAGGAGGAGAAGACGGCGGAGAAAGGGAGGAGAAGACGCTGCCTGAAACAGATGGAAGCGTTGGCCACGGAGCAGTTGGCCATTTGCCTCGCCACTCTACTGGGGATCGGACGTTGTGACGCGCGCTACAACGATCGCCGCCGCTCTCCGCACCCTTTCCCTCGCCTCGCTCGCGATAAGGTGTTGCATTCGTTTTCCTCGGGTGAAGCAATGTTATCTTGTCCTGGAACGTGGACTCGGACTACCTTGGGCTTAAGCCCGATCGAGGGAGCCGAATTGAGCGAGCCTGAGTGATGGGTGTCCGATTGAAGCAGAGAGATGTAGGAGAAGAGACGGGGCCAATAGGGCAGCTTGGTGGAGGATGACGACGAAAACGTAAGGTGGAAATCGAGGGTTGATGATATATAGCTCAGTGGCCGTTTGCAGGTGAAGAAGACCAATGCTATCTAACAACCTGATGTTTTATGTGCTCAGGAACATTAAAATTAAGATGAGGAAAAGAAACAGTGGCCAGCCCTAATTCTCTGTGAAAAGTGAATTCGAATTGGAACTTTGAGTCGCCCTTCGTGCCCATAAGCACGCGTTGGGGGCCCAAAAGACGTCACCAACAACGACCTCTGCGACGCATCAGGCAGAGTGTAGGTAGGCCAGTTCATACAAACTCTGAAGAAGTATTATATATAAATACATGACGAGGCGAGTGAACGTGATCCTACCACCGACATGCATGAGAGTATGGGCTCCCTCCGCCACCTCCGTTTCTTTACTCTTCAAATCGTCCTTTCAAAAGTAGCAATGCTTACCTACCCATGGACTTCTGGTGAAAGGCAAACCAGGACTTGAATAATGACAGACTTCCATCAGGAGAGAAGGGAAACAATAGAGTCTGATGGGAGAGGCGCTCCTCAGAAGATAGATAGATCGATACAACTGTACCCCTAAGACGCACAAAAGAATCGAGTAAAACTCTATATATATATGTTTACCTTGTACGTTTGGCTTTGGGAAGATCAAATTAGATAGACACTGATATGTCTCTTAGAGAGTCCAGCCCCAGATCTTGACACGAAGTCTTGCCTTGCACTTGGCCGCGCCCTTGGTTGAGCCGGCGGTGGCGTTGCCCTTGGTGACCGACGCCTCAATCCCCTTGCATGAAATCCTGATCCCCACGTGCATCGACTTGAATCTTCCCAACTTAATGCCGGCCTTGGTGTCGAGATGGATCTCCAAGGAATGCCGTTTCTTCCGCCTCAGACCCGACGCCTCCGTCGGGTCCAGGCTCCGCCCCGAGCTCGAGACGGTGGCTTTGAGCACCGTGGTGTTGTCGGTGCCCTGGACGAAGCCCGGGATCGTTCCCTCACCTATCGTGACTCCGCCCGAGGAGGCGGAGAGGGCGACGTCGTCAAAGACGAAGACGATCCTCTGGTTGGGGTTGCGGACGGTGACGGAGAGGTCCAGGCGGGAGGTGAGCAGGTCGGCGGAGCGGACGTCGAGGGCGGAGAGGCGGAGGGAGGAGACGGAGAAGGAGGGGCGCTGGGGAAGGCAGAGGACGTAGAAGGCGCCGGCGGAGATGGCGGCGAGGAAGACGAGGGCGATGAGCAGCAGGGTGAGCCAGAGGCAGCAGATGCGACAGCAGCCCTGGTGGCAGCGGCGCTTGCGTCGGGGCGAAGGCCGCCGCTGCGGGCGGTAGGGTAGCCGATACTGCTGCGCCTTGGTGGGTGGGAAGGTGGGACGGGAGGCACCTCCCTTAGAGGCGGCGGCGGCGGTTCCTTTCCCGTTCACGGCCCGGGGAGCCGCGGACGTAGGAGGCTTCGACGCCTCCATCGCTCTTCTCCCACCTTACCCCTCTCTCTCTCTTCTCTCTCACACACACGGAGTAGTGTAAATAGTAGGTGAACAATAAATTTGGCTATAAATTCTATCTGTCGCGATTCCTTTTTTGTAAGGTGATGGAAAAGGAAGGGCTGGTCGTCGTACGCTCGACACCAATTAGAGTCCACGATACGAAAGACGTTCGATTGTGATCTCGCGGCTGTGACTAGAGCTCCAATGGTCGCTGGCAGTATCGAGTATAAAAGGTGTGTAAGAAGGAGGAGAGATTGGCGGGGGGGGAGGGAAGGCAGATGAACTGGGCGGCAGACCGCCGGGAGTGGGCGTCATTAGTTGGTCCTGGTTGTCAAATTTGTCACTTTCTGAATACGACGATCCACGGAGGAATTTGGAAGACGGATGATTTAAGCTACGAAACAGCCCTTGATATTAAGGACATTATAATTTTCTGAGAAGCAATTCTAGCATTTGAACTTTGAGTCGTACTTTCTGCACCAGTTGTGGTAAAACTTCTGCAGCTATTATTGGTTTGAGATCCGTATGAGTACGTCGGCATTGTCCATTCGAGATCAAATTAGATGAGGGCGTTTCTCGTCTTTGAGCAATTAAATCAAATAGTGCGACGAGGATTGGTTGCATTCACATGCAGGAGTACGCGGGCCAACTTGATTGAGCAGGTGGTTTGGAGAAATCCGGATCGTCCATCGGGGCCGAGACGGACTCCTCGTACAAAGACTTGGGGATTAGCTTGAAGCCCATGAACTATGGCACTCGTATCCAGACATGTCAAGCCAAACTCCGACGGGTTCAGGTCGAGTTCACGACTCAGTCAAAACATAGATCGTGCTACTATCATAGTAGCCCGAATGTATGACATGGATTTCATGACGCTTAAGCTCGAAGAAATAAGCAGATCCATGTTTTTGATTGACTTTAAAATTTGATTGATAAATCAATACGCTTTCAAAACTCTATTGATTAAGTTATAATCGTAAGTAAAAAGAATAAAATTAAGTTACAAATAAATAAAAAATAAAGAAAAATAAAATAATTTATAGTGGTTTGACTTTTTTTGACCTATATTCATTTCCAATTCCTGGAGGTTATCGGTTTTCACTATCAATCTTCTTTCTAATGAGAAAAGAAACTAACTTTGATATAATTCTCTCCATTTTCAAGCTTACAAAATAACTTTTATACTTCTTTTTTTTATGAGAGTTCTCTCATCTCTTGTAATTTAAAATTTTAATTAAATTTAAAAAGGAGAAAGGGACTCAAACTATACTCAAAATGAGAGCTTACAATACTTCACTAGCTAAGAAATAAATACTCTATTAACTAAGTTTGAGTGAGATATTTGTAGGCCTCAAAAGGCATCAAGAATTAAGTCAAAAATTTAATTCTCCAAATTTTCAAAATACGGGCGGTACTACCATGGGTGGTACTACTGTCGTAACTTTTAGCATCATAAATTTGGACTCTAATAGTATTACCACCATAATTTTTAAATTTTGAGTGTACTATCATCACTCTAGGTAGTACTACCATTGTCATATATAATTCTATCAACGCTTTAGGTAATACTACAGTCATCATAGGTGATACTATCATTGAAAAAATTGACAAAGCATAAACAATGTTTATTGGTTAACTCAAGCAATACTATGGCTTGGGCATGACGGTACCATCTAAGCCTAGTTTAGGCCATTGATTTGACCTTTTAACAACCTCATTTTAACCCGATCTCAAGCCCATTAGCTTTTTTTTGGCAAATGAGATTTGTTTCGGCCTAATACTAATTTAATTGACTTAAAATGACCTTCATTTAGATATTGACAAATCAATTATACATTTGACATATTGTATGCTCTTCTAGTCTATCGTTTAATCTTCTGACACTTTATTAGAACCTTTAGCACATCGCCTTTTCCTTCAATATATCGACCATTCTACTAGCATGTTAATTTTCCCATGACATTCAATCTTCTAACACAATATCTAATCCTTTTGATATGATGTTTAAACTTTTAGCATGAAATTTGATCTTCAACATATTGACTAGTCTTTCGACTTGATGTCCAATTTTTGACAACATAATTTCCTAGTTATAACATCAACTCTCCTACTCAACAATTGATCCTTCGTCCGAGTCCATAATCAAATTATTTTTTATCACTTATTTTAATTGTATGTTAGTCAAATAAACTTATTAATTGATTTCATCATCAAAATTCAAGATTCAACAATTTGTCCTTTTTAGTGATAACAATTAATTGATGACAAAATCAGCTCTCATTGTCTATATGGCATCTTAAAACTATGATAAACTTGAATTGAAAATAATAACCTTTCAGTACCAGTCTTGAATTTAAATTTAAATAATTCGATCATAAATTTCAATGATTTTTAATAGTAATCGATGCAAAAATTAATAAATAATTTTAATCAAAAAGCATCAAAGGATATCATCATTAGTTAAAAACACCGTAATTTTTTATTATTGTTCAATGTTAAAAAATAAAGACAAGGATAGTTACTTTATCAAAAGGTAAAGACTAATTCTCCCCCTTTATCATTAACAAAAAGATGAAATATACAATCTATTCTAATAGTGAACTATATTTATTAATAATCTTTTTTAGTTTATTATATAAATCATAAAATACTTCAAATAGGTCTTTATGCAAATAGAAAGTTTCTTATTTTTTCACTTTTAACTCATTTGATTCATCTTTTTTCTTCATTGATTTGTTTTCCACTTTTGATTCATCCTATATTGCTTTACATACTTTTTTTTTATTGATAATTTTTTTAATTATGGACACTTATTTTTAAAGTGTCCTGACTTTTTGTGTTTACAACATATCATTTGTTGAGCTCAATTTTATTCTTTCCTTATCTTCTTACTAGATTTATCTTATTTTTTCTCATGAGTTTTTTTAATCTTTTTATAATAAGTGTTATGTTGTCATCATTATTACTTGAACTTTTACAAGTATAATCTTTTTTGGATTTGAGAACAATATCCTTCATTTTCTTTGGAAGGCTTTCCTCTTCTTCATCATATACTTGGTAAGTCATTTCATATGTCATTAAAAATCCTATCAATTATTTAAGAGGAAGGTTGTTGAAGTTTTTAGCTTTTTCGATTATCATTATTTTGAATCCCAACTTTTAGGAAGATATATTAAAATTTTACTTATCAATTTAAAATTAATATAGTTTTTACTAAGATCTTTTATAGATTCGTTTGGTTTTATTTTAAATAACTCAAAACTATGAACAGAAAAATTAATTTTAGATTCTTTTACTTTATTTGTACCTTCATGAGTGGCTTCAAGTATGTATCATATGTTAGGTGTGGTTTTATAAGTAAAAACTCGATTGAGCTTGTTTTTATATAAAGTACAAAATAAAACTTTCATAGCTTTAGCATTTAAAGAAAATATTTTTTTTATTTATCGATTTAGAATATTTTTAAAAATCAAATTCAACGATATTGTAAAGTCAAAATCTATAGAAAGCAAAAATATTCTTATTCTAGGTTTTTAATAAGTGTAGCCTATTCTATCGAATATAGGAGGACAAGTGATAAAGTAACATTCTTAATTGCCTAAAAAAATCATTAGATTTCTCTTGGGTGTTAATCCAATTTAAAGAACTTTGCTCTGATATTAATTATTATGATCTTAATAATATTAAGGATGAGGTAAATTAGTGCAAGAATCTTTTTAATTAATTTTAAAGTTTAATTAATAAATCAATATATTTTGAAAACTCGATTAATTAAGTTAAAGTTGCAAATAGAAAAAAATAAAAATATGTCATAAGTAAAATGCAACTAAAATGAGTTAAATCAATTTATAATAATTCGATCATCTCGACCTATAATCACTCTCGATTTCTCTTTACTGATCGATACAACTGTATCCCTAAGACGCTCCTCCGCCATGCTTGAGCGCCTCCGTTCCATCGGCCTCTACCGCTTCCGATCCGGCGAGATCTCCATCGACGCCGCCCTCTCCCGGACGCTCCCCGAAGCGGCTCCTTTGGGGACGGTGACGGACCCTCCGGAGGCCGCAGCAACCCATGACGACAACCACGACCACGAAACTCACCAATACGGGCGGAGTCGGTCGGACACGAGGGAGGAAGCGGCGGGGAAGCTGGCGGGAAAGATGAAGAAATCCGCGAGCGCCAGTTCGGCGTTTGATCATTTCGAGGCGGCCGAGATCGTACGGCAGCCGGCTACCGCGAGGGGCGGCCGCGGAGCGCCGGTTGCAGAAGAGGCGGTGGAGGTGGAGGTGGACGCGAGGGCGGACGATCTCGGCAGCTTCGAAGTGAAGATCAATTACGCTTGTTATAACTATCTTCTTTTTCAGACTTAGAAAATAATCATCCTACTCTATTTTTACAATATATCTCTCATCTTCTGTAAAATATAATTTTAATTAAATTTAAGATAAAAAAAATTCTGCTCAAAATAAGAGTTTACAGTACCTCAATAGCTTGAATGCTCTGTTAACGAAAGCTTACAATATATATATATATATATATTCTCCATACATCATTGTATTCTCCCAACGTACCGTAAAGGATCCACTAAACCATTATTGCCCAGGTCAGTCACTTATGCTAAGATTATTGTACCTCTGTCGGCAGTCGTCCTCAGCATTGGAGGACCACGTGGATCTCACGTTGTCACAAATAATAGCATGGACCAGGTCATTTAAGTTGTAACTCAAATGAGCTGCCTCCGCCTTACGTTGACCCTTCGCCGTCTCCCTTGGCATGTGTGCCCATCCGTCCCATGTGCGCCACAAGCTCGTGCCACGCGTCGTCGATTTGCTACTGTTAAAGCACCTACCCCGTCCTCGCTCTCGATTATTACCATGACCCACCCGCCATTCTATTCTGTCCGTCCTCTGTCTTGCTGTCCATATTGCTCCGGCGAACAAAGGGGAAAAGTGCTTCGATGATGGTGGAGGAATCATGGACATCGATCTGGACCTCGGTCCGCGGCTGGTTCACTCCCACCGTCCTCTTCCTGCTTCTCAACCTCGTGATCGGCACCATCGCCGTGTCCTCCAAGAGCCTTCGCTCCCACCGCCGCCACCACCGCGACGGCGTAGACGTCCCGCCAGAGGATCTCCCACCGCTCTCACGGGGCCCCTCCGCCATGCTTGAGCGCCTCCGTTCCATCGGCCTCTACCGCTTCCGATCCGGCGAGATCTCCATCGACGCCGCCCTCTCCCGGACGCTCTCCGAAGTGGCTCCTTTGGAGACGGTGACGGACCCTCCGGAGGCCGCAGCAACCCATGAGGACAACCACGACCACGAAACTCACCAATACGGGCGGAGTCGGTCGGACACGAGGGAGGAAGCGGCGGGGAAGCTGGCGGGAAAGATGAAGAAATCCGCGAGTGCCAGTTCGGCGTTCGATCACTTCGAGGCGGCCGAGATCGTACGGCGGCCGGCTACCGCGAGGGGCGGCCGCGGAGCGCCGGTTGCAGAAGAGGAGGAGGAGGTGGAGGTGGACGCGAGGGCGGACGATTTCATCAACCGGTTCCGGCAGCAGCTGCACCTGCAGCGGCTCGATTCCATTCTGAGGTACAAGGAGATGCTCAACCGTGGCAAATGACGCCACCACTAATACCAAGAAATCAAAACCTGCTGCTTAATTACATTCGTAGTGATGGTTATTTATTGTTGTTATTTTTTAACCTTTCTATAGAATAAACCTTGTATTTGTGAATTAAATTATAGATTGGTACGTCTGAAAACGGCAAGCTAACGAGGTCGAATGTTGAATTCTTCTTCTTTCTAAATTTTATCTGCCTGATTTAGAGCTGGAGAAAAGGATTGCTGTCTCTAAGTCACTTTCTGGGTTGTATGGGTAGATTTGCCCACTTAATTGCTTCCTGGCATCTGTACTCGAGAAGTTTGATTTGCAGCAGGGAGACAATTAATGCAGCTTGCATCGAACTCCATCTCTGACCGACCTGCACATGCATGCTAATTAGGTGTCGGATCAAGCACCCTCACTAACTAAGAACTTGCTTCCGGATTCAGCTTTCTCTTCGTGTACTGTATGCTGGAGTCGATGCCATTGCCAGACCGCAGGGGCGTTCTGCTGTGGTGCCATAAGTACCTATGCCGAATTAAATTAACTGTTTTGATCGGAGGGAAAAGCTTTGAGGTGAAACGGCGCTCACCAGCGTGCTCGATGTATAGTTCTGGTGTTTATTAGGAGCTCGCACGCATCGTCAGGTAGAACACATCACAAGGGAGTCGATGCATCTGGTGCTATGCTTGATTTCAACACAAGGTTCGAGTCAAACAGGTCGGTGCTTCAGCTATTACTAAAGACCAGCGCTGAAGAGACTCGAGCGCAGGTGGATTTTAATTACATGCGTCGACGTATCATAACCAATCAAACTTCGGAGCTTTCCGACCGCCACTGTCTTGCACCTGCATGGGCACCTTCCAGCCACCATTAACTAACTCTCTGGTATTCTGAAGGCATCCTTGGGGATGATTGCGCCTCATCCGTCTCCGTCGAGCTACTGAAGATTGAGCCACCACGCTAGCTCGATTCATGTGGTCGGCAGTATTGCCACCATCAATTCTGGACTCTGGAGACATCGAAGATTGTCTTTTTTCAACCCTGGTCGTTGGCCTATTCGACCAGTCGTCGTTGCCAGTCACGTCAGATAGAGAAAGACGTGCACAATAGCATCGATCCCCTCCTGCGTATCCAACTTGGAGAAAGGCACCTTCTTGTGGTTGGTGGCTCGGCCGTGGCAAATGAGAGGTGAAGCGGATTATGCCCCGGCGGAGTGCCGCTGCGGATACCGAACGTACGATCCGCGAGTAGCCTCGATCGCTATGCGGATTTCCCGGCCCCTTTGCGGCGAGGTCGAGCTGCTCCAGGTCGTCCGGCAAGGCGAAGATATGCTCCCTGAATTCGTGCATCACTAGTCCTCCAGAATCCAGCCGCTACCGTCGCCAACGCGGCCTCCGACCATGTCGGAGGAGGTCGTATCGGACCGTGGAAGCAACTCGTGGGTTCGTGAGATTGGTGACTCAGACATCCAAATGTTGCCCAACTTTACTACTGAGACTATTACCATGACGATCAAACACCCTTATTTTTAACGTGTCCGAATAGGAATTTATTTATCTGATTTGTTTTGCTACTTGACATTTTAATTCTCCTCAGTTGTGCCAATAAAAAAATTAAAGCCAATTAAGTTGGAATTTAAGTACACGTGTAACAGAAAAAGCAAGTTTTTATTTTTATTTTTAAATTTTTTGAAATATTACAATGTACTCAACTCCACAAACTTCGCAAGAGACGTGACAATGGGGAGGGTTGCGGGGTCCAACGAGGGGCCCAGAAAATGAAACGCCGACATGGCCCCATACAACGAACTTTCGGCCACGAGTGACTCAGCCTCTTCGTTATTATTCTCATCTTCTTTTTGGACAGCGCCAGCATTAATTAAAAAAAAAGAAAAGAGAAAAAAAGCAAGCGATGACTTAACAAATAGTCTGATGCTGCGGGACAACCTAAAACAGAGCAACCTTTTGCTTTGATTCATTCTCGTGTGAGAAGAACATGGCACGGTGAGTTAATTAAGCCCGAGTTACACCCAAGTGGTCATCATGTAATATCACCAAATAAAAGAGAGGCCCAGAAAGAGCCAATCCAAACCCTTTGCCTCGGGTACTATGATTTTAATGGGATGTACTGACCGATCGCAAGCGGGTCGGGCCCCATCCTTTCGCCCAATGATGTTGCAGGTGGGCCAACGGGTTAGAAATGAGCGAGTAAACATCGCTCGAGCGAAAAGGGCGAGACGGGCGGCCAACGGGTCCCCCGAACCGGACGCTCAAGTGGGCGGTCGCTGCGGTCCAAAAGCAAGTCGAACTGGCTGAGACGCGTAAGTCGTTAACGGCGAAGGTCTTAATTTCTTCCAACTATGGAACGAGGACTGCGTCACTTACACACAGAGACACGTAGCATTTTTACCTCATCGTCTTAATTTCTTCCAACTATGGAACGAGGACCTGCGTCACTTACACACAGAGACACGTAGCTTTTTTACTTCATTGGATGTACGTATCTGATTACGATGATTGGTATTTGACAGTGAGGTCAGACGACGGGATCCGTTCGATTTCTACAGTCTTTTTAAGCGGGCGGTAGAAGCGATGCGGACGGAGTCGTTTCCCCTCTTCTTCCTCTTCCCTCGTCGAGGTCAACCATCTCTCCTCCTGCGATCCCTTGCCGATCTTTATTCCTCTCCCCGGTTAGCCTGCAAACTCATTTCTCTTCTTCTTTTGCCCACTGGATCGCAGCCTTCTTCAATTCTTTGACGCATACGACGCATTGCGACGCAGTTGATCCCTTCTTTATCTCGTGTTTTTGTGGTTTCGATTACAATCGTGGTTCTCTTTTCACTTGTCTCATTGTTCAGAACCATTTTTGTATCGACCGGATATATGTGATGGGGGTGTGGTTTTCATCGGCGATCTACTATGAAGCTTTCTTTGTTGAATTAGTCTTTTTCTCCTTTTCGCCCTCTCTGAGTCTGGTGTCTCAAAATCTTGATCTCGTCGTGTAAGTTAATGCTTTTCGTCTTTAGCTGATCTAGCGATATAATACTTAAATGGATGGCTTTCTTATCAACAATGAGCAACGAGGAGTATCACATCCTGCGTAGATTGTTTTCTGATTTCACATAAATTCAGCAGGCAATGTTACTTTGGTGTGAAACTCTTCGATCTTGGTTGATTACTTATAATTTTATTTTCAAGTTTGGCACAAGTTGCCTGCAGTAGAGTTTGTGCCTACTGTATCTGTTTTTGCATGCGACGGTCGAGTCAATCGTTCACATTTTCATCTCAGAATGGTTGTCTAGTCTGCACCCTTTTACAATCAGTTCCGGCACAAATCTGACTTCAAGAAACTCCAAAATTCTTTGACTGAAGTGGGATCCTCCTGAAGTGACAACTGCTTTTAGTTGCTTTTAAAGCTTTCACCCTAGGGACCAGTGTAACATATGAGCAAAAGTGTACTTTCTTGAATACAGTACTGACTTACCTGCCAATTCTAGTGAATTATCTTGCAAAAGTATTGTTGTTTGCCTTGCATGACAAATTCGAGTATTTTAGTCAGATTAGGGGTTTGAACGATCATCATGTGATTGCTTATTGGTTTTTTGGTCCCACACAGTTAATATGCCATTTCGTTTTATCCTTTAGTTTCAATGATTTTTTTTTGGAGGAGGTCTGCTAGTAGATCATGTTAATAACTAAACTCTGATTATTAATGACTAAAATTTGATCTCTGAGTTTCACTGACTAAAATTTGAATTTAGTTTCCTCATTTTTTTTTTTACTCTAGTCAAATTGTTTTATGTCGTGGTAACTCATTTGGATTACCAAATTCTAGACTATTTTTGTTGTTTAGAAAGTTACTAGTATGTCGAATTATCCTGTCATGTGTCATGTCCCTTTTGTCCTGTTGGCTTGAATTTTTACAGGGTAATGTCAAATTGAAGACAACTGACCCTTTTTTCTCTCTTCTAGACATGGATGAAGGTTGTTGTTCTGTTCAACTTATAGATGGAGACGGTGTGTTCAACGTCACAGGCATTGAACATTTTATGAAGACAATGAAGCTGGTTGAGTGTGGACTGTCATATGCAGTGGTCTCTATTATGGGTCCACAAAGTAGTGGTATTGCCTATGAGTTCCTTGAACTATTACTTTCTGTTTTTTTTTTATCTCTGTCCTATTGCTTCCTTGTCTTATGTTTCACTTCTTCGTTGATGTTTGATCAGTTCTTTTTTGACTTTGTTTTGATGACTTAATTATATTGATAATGTTTTCTGTTTTTATTTCCAGGCATGAAGTGGTTGAATATATGATTAGACTTTGTAGTTGCACATGAGATTTGAAGAAAAATTTAATCAGATTTTGATAGCTATGACTAGCTAACTAACATTTGTAAAAGTTGTTGATGATAGATTCTGTTAAACTAAACTAAAATGCTTTCATAAACCTCAGTTTGAAATTTTTTAATACTTTTTGCTCATAAATATCTTTTTCAAGGCATGTTCATCAGAAAAGTTACTGATAAATGGATGACACTGTATTTAATTGTATCTAAGTTTGTTATTTCCTTAACTTGGAAACCTAGGAATACTTTTTGCTCATAAATATCTTTATCAAGGCATCTTCATCAAAAAAGTTACTGGTAAATGGGTGACACTGTATTTAATTGTATCTAGGTTTGTTTTTTCCTAAAGTTTGAAACCTAGGAAGTTGGTTATGCTATCTACATTGTATATAGTCAGAGGTCGGATGTCAGCAGACAAAAGAATTATTTGTAGGTTAGGCTAATAAGTCTTCTGTCTGGCACTGTTTCTTAGACGTTATGTCCTCACAACGATTTGATTCGAGGAATTATGATTTCGATAATACTTAATTGCATTTAAGGAATGATGCAATAGATGTTGAGCTGTTCTCAAGGACTTCTCTTGGAACCAGGATAATTTCTTGTCCTATGGCAGCCATGCTTTCTAGTAGGTTCTGTTTCTCTCACTTCAATTACAGCCATATGTATTTTTCACTCCTGCATAACCTCTGTCCGTCCATTTGTATAAGATGTTGCTTTCTGCAAAATTATTATGGTAATACCCTTCCACCAGTGAGAATCTTAAGATGAAGCTGGTGATAAAATATTGTTTCTTAGAATATGGAAGAATATCTCATGCGAGTTTTGCTGAAGTTCCTTTAGCAAGGAAGAATTTTTGGACATCTATTTGAAAGCACATTTTGCATCTGACATGTTCTGTCAAAGTGCTTTTTGCATGTGTAATCTTCCCGGTGACTTCGGCATCTATCTCATGCCAACTTAAATTTTTTTTCTCTTCATTCACATGAATCTTAGATATCTTGAACTGCTAGGTAACGTTAGTGAACTTTTCTTAATTGGACAGGGAAGAATACTCTTTTGAACCATTTGTTTGGGACCAAATTCAGGGAGATGGATGCTTTCAGAGGAAGGCACTTTTTTGAATCTCCAGCCTTATATTTATCAGCATTTTCAACGTTTAGTCATTTCAATTTATACTTAACTGAATGTGTTTTCCTTTTCTTCAGGTCACAAACTACTAAAGGCATTTGGTTGGCGAAATGCACTGATATTGAACCATTCACAGTTGTCATGGATTTGGAGGGCACTGATGGAAGAGAGAGAGGAGAGGTATGGATCTAAATATTGCAATGCCAATGTTTATGGTAAAAGCTTTATGAAACTACAATTTGTATATTTTTTTTTCTAAGCATTTCTTTTGTCTTGCATAGATCTGTACCCATTTCCTTTGTGTGTGTGTGCGCACAATATATTGTCAGATAAGTTGAGCATGCATTAGGCTGAGCTTCACTTCTATCATATGCTTTTTGTGGGGTTACTCAATGGCAGCTCGATTGTTTGTTGTGTTTGACATAATCTTGATTCAGTTCTTAGTTAAGGACTCAGGGATAAAGCAAACAATTTCTTGTGGTGGTTTGTAATAGTTCAGTACCTAGAGTTTGGCTGCGGCTTTTCCCGTTGCATGATTGTCTTGAAATTCTTCTATAACTTTCTCAACCATGCTTGAGCATCTATTTTTATTCTCAGGATGACACTGCATTTGAGAAGCAGAGTGCCCTTTTTGCTTTAGCAGTTTCAGATATAGTGCTCATAAACATGTAAGTCTGTCATTAAAGATGTAGCATGACTATTCTTTATTCATCATTCAAATTCTTGAGTTCGATGAGTTTAAATGGCTGACCTTTTTCCCCAGATGCCTCCGTAACTTAGGTGGTGTCATGATATTGGTCGAGAACAAGCTGCTAACAAGCCCCTTTTTGAAGACAGTATTCCAAGTATGTTTTCGTTGTATGCTGTTCTGAAGTAAACATGCACTCTGTGGGTGATTCCAGTTATTCATTTTTGTTATTTTTTTATCCAATAACAGGTCATGATGCGACTGTTTAGCCCCCGCAAAACAACATTGCTATTCGTTATACGCGACAAAACCAGGGTACAATTCATTACTTGAATCACAATTTTTACTTCTGGGATACTTCTGTTGTTCCAACCATGTCCGGATTTCGAGTAACATTGACTTTCATTTCATGAGCAGACACCCCTAGAAAATTTGGAGCCTGTTCTCAGGGAAGATATTCAAAAGGTACATTGCACTTATTGTTCTGTCAATCGTGCATCTCTGATGTATCCCATTTGTATGTTGCTTGCAGATATGGGATAATGTTCCTAAACCACAAGCTCATAAAGAAACTCCCAAATCAGCTTGTAATTTGTTTGGAGTGGTAGTTACACATCATTCCTTTATTTGATTAAGTATAAGTTCCTGTGAGCTTGATTGCATGATACTAGGCAGTCAAATTGCCTCTAAATAACAGCTTTAATTAAAGTCCCAATATTTCTTTATAAGCATGCTCAGCTGCAATTTCAACAAAGCTTCTGTACATTTCAGAGATTAAAAAAGATGAGGTGGTGAGATCTGTTAATTAGTTGGTTATAGTGATAATTGAGTTGTAATATATTAAATGAAAGGAGCAATGGAGCACATAGACCAAAGTTTAATCATGAATGAGAACATTTGTTATTAGTTAAATGTCTAATAACCTGTAACTTTTCAAAGGCCACTATTATAATCCATAAAAACAATAACAACAACAACAACAACTACTAGAAAGTACCCTAACCTTACAGGTAAGTACTTCTGAAACTCAACATGTCAACTCAAAGATAGGACTTCTCTATAGAGCTTCACTTTATCAAAACTCAAAGACAGGTGTTAGAGCATAAAAACAGTGAAAAAGGATCCTAAGAGACCTAAAAGTTTCCTAACAACTATATCTATTAAATGCTTTAAAAAACTTTACACAATTTGAGAACCAAGAAAGCTTGTCCCGTTGCTTTGGTTGCATCAGCTTTCTGGAAACAATTTTGAAAAAACAACAGTATCATGATAATGTCTAAAGAAATACTTTGATATTATTTATTTGCTAGGTGGTTTCTAATGGTTGGAGGTTGTGGAGTATTGTTGACTACATTGATGTCAGTTTTAAGATAAAATTTGTAATGCTCAGTCAGCAAAATAGGTGCAATAATGTCATAACATGAAAAAAATGTGGAGTAGTATCATCTGCATTATTGCTACATGCATTATTTTAAGATGCTGAATGATGAAGTTCATTGGTGTCTGGTTATTTAGAATATTTCCTTTGTTTTTGTATATAATTGCTGTTATAATTGTTAAAAGGTTGCAACTTTAAGGCAAAGATTTTATCATTCCATTGCACCTGGTGGACTTGCTGGGGACCGACAGGGTGTTGTTCCATCTTCAGGATTTTCATTTAGCACTCAACGGATATGGAAGGTTATCATAGAGAATAGGGGCCTTGACCTTCCTGTTTTGTATATAATTGCTGTTATAATTGTTAAAGGGTTGCAACTTTAACAATGAAGTCCATTGCACCTGGTGGACTTACTGGGGACCGACAGGGTGTTGTTCCAGCTTCAGGATTTTCAACAGATATGGAAGGTTATCAAGGAGAATAGGGACCTTGACCTTCCTACACACAAGGTGATCATCTGGTTGGTTCATTGATTCCTTAATCGATGTTTTAGTATTTATTTGCTAGGTGGTTTCTAATGGTTGGAGGTTGTGGAGTATTGTTGACTACATTGATGTCAGTTTTAAGATAAAATTTGTAATGCTCAGTCAGCAAAATAGGTGCAATAATGTCATGACATGAAAAAATTGTGGACCAGTATCATCTGCATTATTGCTACATGCATTATTTTAAGATGCTGAATGATGAAGTTCATTGGTGTCTGGTTATTTAGAATATTTCCTTTGTTTTTGTATATAATTGCTGTTATAATTGTTAAAGGGTTGCAACTTTAACAATGAAGTCCATTGCACCTGGTGGACTTACTGGGGACCGACAGGGTGTTGTTCCAGCTTCAGGATTTTCAACAGATATGGAAGGTTATCAAGGAGAATAGGGACCTTGACCTTCCTACACACAAGGTGATCATCTGGTTGGTTCATTGATTCCTTAATCGATGTTTTAGTTATCTTTATTCTTTGACTTTTGTAGGTTATGGTGACCACTGTACGTTGTGAAGAAATTGCCAATGAAAACCTTGCCAACATGAGTGCTGATGAGGTAATTGATGTCCACTCCAAAGTTTGTCTACTTTGATTGCATACATCTTCAAGCATTAATTGCATAGTTTTATCTACAATGAGGAGTGGGTTCAACTCGAAGAGGCTGTGCAACATGGCATAGTACCAGGGTTTGGGTAGAAGCTTACTGCAATTCTGAACAGATGCTTCTCTGGGTAACCATTCTTTATGTTTAGAATTATGGCCCTCTGATTTCGTGTTCAAAGGTAAAGCATTAAGATGTATCTGTGATGCTTCAACTTTATTTGTTTCAATTATTCTGGTCTTCTATTTATACAAGGAACACTGATGTTGGTTTTGTATTGAGACTGCCTCCTTACACCCAGTGCCTTGTTCTGAGCATATGTGGGCCTTGGGTTTCCAGAGTGAGTGCCACATATGCCTGTGCCTATCATACATCCAGGGGGATGACCTATTGTCACAGCCAGGCTACCTTGTATTTGACCCTCCTCAGAGCTTGTACCGGCAGGTTCCTGTACTATATAATATGCAAAGCCCATAAAAGACCTCAGGCTGCTCCAAGTTGCTAACAACACATTTCGCTCCTCCTTCTCTCCCACTCTCTTAGTTCTTAGCTAGTGCTGATGCCAAAAATGAAAAAACCTTACACCCAGTGCCTTGTTCTGAGCATATGCGGGCCTTGGAAAATGAAAAATATGAGGGAACCAATGACTGATTGATTAGATTTTGGAGTTTATTGATTTTTGCTTATTTCCCTATTTTCTTTATCTTTCTAATTTCTCGGTCTGTTGTCACCTCTAAATGTTAGTTAAGATCTGGCTAAACCCCATTTCTATTTGCTAACTTGCAACAATATCCTTTTTAAGGCCAGTAATTGCTGGTCTTAGTGGAAGATGAACTTATAAACCTGTCTCCAGTTATTCCTAGCTTAGTGGAAGACCAATGTGATGACACATCTCATTTTTCCCCCAAGGTCCACATATATGTGTGTGTGCATGTGTTTTCATGCAAGAATTTATGAGCTCCTGATATTTGCATCTATGAATGACCTGAATATGTAAATATACAACGAATTGAAAGCTATTCGACTAGGCTTGCTTGAGGTTGTCTTGTTTAATTCTTTTGGACACGTAAACATAAGCTTCTTTCATCATGTATCCCAGCTTATAGGGCCACGATCATATTTGCTTGTGCCTAAATGTTGCTACTTCTATATGCTAACAGTAGATGAACTTCAGTATATAAGTCTAATTGTACAAGTTTGTCTTTGTATGTCACAATTGTTGGATAAATTTACTTATGGGACACTTGTATAGATCCAAGAATGTTTAATAATTAACGTCTTAGTTTTGTTTCAGAGCAGGTGAATCTAATACTTCTGTTGGTTGTTGGATTTTGACTTGTTCTAGAGGTGTTCCATCTTTCATTATTCTTTGATGGCCTTAACTCTTTGTTATGAGGTGTTGAATCCATTAATCTCTCTTGCAGATATGACATGGAAGCTTTTTACTTTGATGAAACTGTCAGAAGTTTAAAGAGGCAGCAACTTGAATCAAAACTTCTGCAGGTACTATTTCTCTTTCTAGCAACAGCTTGTAGGTGAAGCTAATCTGTATCAACCAGATTAGCAATGTTTTTTTTCCCAAGTAATAAATTTCAATTCTAACAATTTTTATATGAGGTTGATTAAAATGCACAAATTCTTCGCCAGCATACCATTTTGTTTGCTATATATGCTTATTATACGGAGGCTTCCAGCAAAATATGCATTACAGAGAAGCTAGAACATTTGTTAGCTAGATCTAACTACTACCCACAGATGTTTTTCCTGCTCTAGTTATGCATTGCTCTTATGCATAATGATAGCTCTTATGATTCGTTGTTTCTTCCTTTTTTTGCCAATATTGCTGCTAAGGAATAAATGGTATGTCATAGTATTTGGATGTGTATTGTTGGCTGATTGTTTGATTGTTGCTCATATAAATATGTTAGTATTCACACGCTTGGCTAGTAGGAACTATGATATTTTGCTATGATATTTACTCTATGGTTTCTAGAATTGTAAAATTTGGCTATACACCAACACTGCTTTTCTTGAAGGTTCTTAAAACACACCATGCTTGTGGATAACCTAGTTATGTTTGTTTATCTTTGTATTAAACTTGCAAATTATTACTGATTTATCATTGTATTAAGCTCATAAATTGGGTAGCATGAGGAATTAAATATCTCACAACTTTATTGGTTAGGTAATATGATTGAAATTCTGTGTGATCTTTGTTTCCAGCAAATGTTTCTTAATATTAGCATGTTGAATTAATGTAAAGGTGAATGTAGCAGCACCTTCCAAGTTACTCATGTTAGCATGATTAATCTGGGTTAATGTCTTTTCAGTAGATTAATCTGGGTTAACACTTTCCAAGGTACTCATGTTATGATTTTATCAAATTATCTGTAGTTTGGACAATCTAGGTTGTTGATGGGAGTTGTTTAGTTATATATCCATTAGTCAAATACAAAAGATGAAAAACAAACTGTCTTGATTGCCCTATTTTGTTTTGGCAACGATTAAGACAAAGCCTATGAAATCCTGAGGTAGAAAATTGAGCCCTTAAAAAAGTGTCTTGTTTAAGTCCAGATGATATTTCCTAATGCAGATTTGCTCAGTTGGTGAGCATCAATGTGTTTGTTCGTAGCAATAGCATATTTTCACTGTACATTCTCATAAGGCATACTTGAATAAACTTTTACCTTCCAGATTGAAATAGTAGTTCCCTCCAATCTTCAAGGAACAGTGTGATTCTTGGATTACAGGCGAAGGAAATTTAGTACATTTTTAGTGTGGATTATGAAGCTTATTTCCCTCTGGAACTCATCTGATTTGAATTTACATGGTGTTGAATAAATTTGAAAAATACAGTAAAATTACATTTCGGGAGGCTGCATAGGTTTAGCATAGTCTAAGATTCTGTAAGTAGCTGGAGCTTTGTGTGCTACTCCACCATTTTTGGATGGTCCATAGACATAATGTTTTCTATAGGTTGATACAAGAGGTTCTAACCCAAAGTTGCTTCCTAAAATTTGAAGATGATGCACAATTACTGTGAAAACATAGGTTTTACCAATTGCAAATACTATAACTTATGCAGGATGCAATTTGTCTTGTGGATCTTAAAATGGAAGGATATGATGGTGTTATTTGCTGGATTGAGTACCTTAGCATGGAAAAATGATATGTTTGACTTCATTCCAAATTTGCTTCATATATCACATTGGATTCTTTACTTTATATACAACATTTTGGTAGTATTTTGTCCGACATAGAAATTCGTAACAATAGTAATATTTGTGGGTCTATTTCTTATTAATACATTTTGTTTGTTTCAGCTGGTTTATCCTCCTTATCAAATCATGTTGGGTCATAGATACTACTATTGATAAGGCTATAGACTATAGATGATTTTAAAGAAGTTTTTTATAAGGCTCTTGAAAGAGGAGAATCATTTGCTATTGCTGCTATTGATTGCACTCAATTATTCATGTTAAAATTTGACAAAATGTGCGAAGGTATACTCTCAGAATTTGTTTAAATTCATCTTTCTATAATTTGTACTTGAAGTTTTATGGTTCTATTGTTTGCTTTCGGGGTTATAGATGCTACTATTGAGTAAGCAAACTAGGGCCCTTCTAAAGTTCGGGATAAGATTTAACGTGATATTGATTCTCATCTTGCTTCAGTTTATACCGTAAAACTTTCCGATCTTACTACAAAATATGAGGTATATTAGGACTTGCATATTATTTTCTATGTGCATTTTGTAAGTGTTTTTAAAATTATGTGCTAAGATTTTGGACTTTTTGATAGCACTGATTGTAGAATTCTTTTTATAAGCAGATTCAATATATTGTTCACCCGTGATGCTGATTTTATGCCAAGAGTTTGGATATGAAAGGAAGATATAAAAGCAATCACTAAAGCCTCTTGCTATGCAGTATGTCATGAAAGATTGCATTCGTGTGAATAGAGAATCAATTTTTAGATATTGTGAATCAGCAATTTATAATCGCAAATGTTATGAATTAACTGTTTATTTGAGTTTGACAAATTGTTTGTGATATTTGTGCAGTCTCTAAAGTTGCTATCTGTAATGGCTGTTATTCATCTGGATGATAAAGCTTATATATGTATAGAATCAGCATTATGACCGAACAACATAGAGAATCTGCATATAAAAAGAATTATGCAATCAATGCTTTCAAAAAGTCCAAAATCACGCTAAATCTTATCTCGAACATTAGAAGGATCCTTGTATACTTCCTCAATAGCAACATCTATAATGCCAAAAGCAAACAATAGAACCATAAAACTCCGAGAGTATACCTTTGCATATTTCGTCAAATTTTAACATGAATGATTGACTGTAATCAAAAGCAAATGATTCCTCTCTTTCAAGAGCCTTATATAAAACTTCTTTAAAATCATCTAGAGTCTTGGACTATATATGGCTCAACTTTGTTTGATAAGGAGGATGAACCAACAAACAAAATATATCAATAAGAAACAGACCCACAAATATTACTATTGTTGCGAATTTCTATTGGACAAAATATTATCAAAATATTTTATATACAATAAAGAATCCAATGTGATATATGAAGAAAACTTCTTCAGCGAGAGACTAAATCAACTATCTTGGGATTTGCTTCAACCCTCTCAACATTTCATCTTGACTAGAAAATTATGAATAAAATGCTTGTAAAACTAGAGGAATATAGAAAAAATATTGTTGATTCAAAGGCAAGAGAAGAGGCCGGAAGAGTTCTGATATGTATGAAGGATAGGTAGTGCATTTTGTTAGTGTTTTTCAAATTCTGTGGTAAGATTTTGGACTTTTTATATATATACGTATGTATATATGTATATATATATGTATGTATATATATACATACATATATATATACATATATATATATATGTATATATGCATATATATATGTATATATATAACTTATTCTGCAAGGGCTTTATTAAGTTGTCCCTACAAGAATATCAACTTGCTCACTAACTCAAATAGCATCATCATAAAAGCATCCATCCTTGATTGTTATTTTGTTCATATAAAATAGACATTTACCATATCTTTTTAACACTCATAAAATAATATGTAAAGCCTAATGTATCTTATATTTTGCAGTAAGATCAGAAAGTTTTGTAGTACGAACTGAAGCAAGATAAGAATCAATATCATGCTGAAGCTTGAACTTTAGAAGGGTCCCAGTTAGCTTGCTCAATAGCAGCATCTAACATTTGTAATTATAAATTGCTAATTCACAATATCTAAAAAATAATTCTCTATTCACAAGAATGCAATCTTTCATGACATACTGCATAGCAAGAGGCTTTCGTGATTGCTTTAATATCTTTCTTTCTTGTTCAAACTCTTACCATAGAATCAGCATCACGATTGAATAATGTATTGAATCTGCTTATAAAAAGAATTCTACAATCAGTGCTTTCAAAAAGTCCAAAATCTTAGCACAAAATTTTAAAAACACTTACAAAATACACTTAGAAAATAATATGCAAGTCTTAATATGCCTAATATTTTGCAGTAATATTGGAAAGTTTTAAAGTACGAATTGAAGCAAGATGAGAATCAATATCATGCTAAATCTTATCCCGAACATTAGAAGGATCCTTGTTTGTTTTCTCAATAGCATCTATAACCTCAAAAGCAAACAATAAAACCATAAAACTCGAAGTACAAAATTATAGAAAGGCAAATTTAAACAAATTATGAGAGTATATCATTGCATATTTTGTCAAATTTTAACATGAATGAATGAGTGCAATCAAAAGCAGCAATAGCAAATGATTCTTCTCTTTCAAAAGCCTTATCAAATACTTCTTTAAAATCATCTAAAGTCTTGGACTGTATATGGCCCAACATTATTTGATAAGGAGGATGAACCAGCTGAAACAAACAAAATATATCAATAAAAAATAGATCCACAAACATTACTATTGTTGCGAATTTCTATTTTGGACAAAATATTATCAAAATATTTTATATAAAAGAATCGAGTGTGATATATGAAGAAAACTTCTTCAGTGAGAGACTAAATCAGCTATCTCGGGATTTGCTTCTACCCTCTCAATATTTGATCTTGACTAAAAAACTATGAATAAAATGCTTGTAAAACTAGAGGAATATGATAAAAATATTGTTGATTCGAAAGCAAGAGAAGAGGCCAGAAGAGTTCTAATATGTATGAAGGATAAGTTGTGCATTTTGTGAGTGTTTTTCAAATTCTGTTGTAAGATTTTGGACTTTTTGAAAGCACTAATTGCATAATTCATTTTATATGTAGATTCTCTATATTGTTCAGCCATGATGCTGATTCTATACGTATATAAGCTTTATCATCTAGATTAATAGCAATCATTACAGATAGCAACTTGAGAGGCTGCACAAATATCACAAACAATTTGTAAAACTCAAATAAACAGTTAATTCCCAACATTTGTAATTATAAATTGCTAATTCACAATATCTAAAAAATAATTCTCTATTCACAAGAATGCAATCTTTCATGACATACTGCATAGCAAGAGGCTTTCGTGATTGCTTTAATATCTTTCTTTCTTGTTCAAACTCTTACCATAGAATCAGCATCACAACTGAATAATGTATTGAATCTGCTTATAAAAAGAATTCTACAATTAGTGCTTTCAAAAAGTCCAAAATCTTAGCACAAAATTTTAAAAACACTTACAAAATACACTTAGAAAATAATATGCAAGTCTTAATATGCCTAATATTTTGCAGTAATATTGGAAAGTTTTAAAGTACGAATTGAAGCAAGATGAGAATCAATATCATGCTAAATCTTATCCCGAACATTAGAAGGATCCTTGTTTGTTTTCTCAATAGCATCTATAACCTCAAAAGCAAACAATAAAACCATAAAACTCGAAGTACAAAATTATAGAAAGGCAAATTTAAACAAATTATGAGAGTATATCATTGCATATTTTGTCAAATTTTAACATTAATGATTGAGTGCAATCAAAAGCAACAATAGCAAATGGTTCTTCTCTTTCAAGAGCCTTATCAAAAACTTTTTTAAAATCAGCTAGAGTCTTATACTGTATACGACCCAACTTTGTTTGATAAGGATGATGAATCAGTTGAAACAAACAAAATTTATCAATAAGAAATTGGACTTTTTGAAAGCACTAATTGCATAATTCATTTTATATGTAGATTCTCTATATTGTTCAGCCATGATGCTGATTCTATACGTATATAAGCTTTATCATCTAGATTAATAGCAATCATTACAGATAGCAACTTGAGAGGCTGCACAAATATCACAAACAATTTGTAAAACTCAAATAAACAGTTAATTCCCAACATTTGTAATTATAAATTGCTAATTCACAATATCTAAAAAATAATTCTCTATTCACAAGAATGCAATCTTTCATGACATACTGCATAGCAAGAGGCTTTCGTGATTGCTTTAATATCTTTCTTTCTTGTTCAAACTCTTACCATAGAATCAGCATCACAACTGAATAATGTATTGAATCTGCTTATAAAAAGAATTCTACAATTAGTGCTTTCAAAAAGTCCAAAATCTTAGCACAAAATTTTAAAAACACTTACAAAATGCACTTAGAAAATAATATGTAAGTCTTAATATTGGAAAGTTTTTAAGTACGAATTGAAGCAAGATGAGAATCAATATCATGCTAAATCTTATCCCGAACATTAGAAGGATCCTTGTTTGCTTTCTCAATAGCAACATCTATAACCTCAAAAGCAAACAATAGAACCATAAAACTCGAAGTACAAAATTATAGAAAGTCAAATTTAAACAAATTATGAGAGTATATCATTGCATATTTTGTCAAATTTTAACATTAATGATTGAGTGCAATCAAAAGCAACAATAGCAAATGATTCTTCTCTTTCAAGAGCCTTATCAAAAACTTTTTTAAAATCAGCTAGAGTCTTATACTGTATACGACCCAACTTTGTTTGATAATGATGATGAATCAGTTGAAACAAACAAAATTTATCAATAAGAAATAGACCCACAAACATTACTATTGTTGCGAATTTCTTTATTGGACAAAATACTATATTGGACAAAATATTATCAAAATGTTTTATATATAGTAAAGAATCCAGTGTGATATATGAAGAAAACTTCTTCAGCGAGAGACTAAATCAGCTATCTCGGGATTTGTTTCTACCCTCTCATCATTTGATCTTGGCTAGTAAACTATGAATAAAATGTTTGTAAAACTAGAGGAATATGGTACAAATATTTTTGATTAGAAGGCAAGAAAAGAGGTCGGAAGAGTTTTGATACACATGAAGGATAGGTAGTGCATTTTGTTAGTGTCTTTTAAATTTATGGTAAGATTTTGGACTTTTTGTATATATATGTATATATATATATATGTATATATATGTATGTATATATATATATATATATGTATATACATATATATATACATATATATATATATATATATCTATTTATGTATATATATAACTTGTTCTGCAAGGGCTTTATTAAGTTGTCCCGGCAAGCAAATAAACTTCTTTAAAATCATCTAGAGTCTTGTACTGTATATGGCCCAATTTTATTTAATAAGGATGATGAATCAACTAAAACAAACAAAATTTATCAACAAGAAACAGACCCACAAACATTACTATTGTTGCGAATTTCTATGTTGGACAAAATACTATGTTGGGCAAAATATTATCAAAATATTTTATATACTGTAAAGAATCCAGTGTGATATATGAAGAAAACTTCTTC
>LVTN01000054.1:450906-543473 GCA_001649415.1 Musa itinerans | reverse complement strand
TATATATATATATATATATATATATATATATATATAACTCATCTTTGTTTATTCTAATCTTATCTGCATAATTTTATAGGTGGTGGAGTTTCCCTCTTGTATGCTACAAAGGAGCTTGATAAGATTCAAACCTCCAATCGTGATGAGAATATAGGAGTTCAGATCATTAAGAATGCCCTAAAGGTCCTTACCTGTTTGATTTCTCATGCCTTACTGCATTACCAGTAACTTATCTGCTAACTGGGCTTGGTTTTTGTAGGCACCTACTTTAACTATTGCCGGGAATGCTGGTGTCGATGGTGCAGTAGTTGTTGGCAAACTGCTTGAACAAGAGAATCTTAATTGGGGCTACGATGCTGCTAAAGGTTTGTTTTCTTTTATAGCAATGTATTTGATTCATCTTACACTTAGTATAGGCATATTCTTCAGAAGCATTGGACATGATATGGCAATTTTTCAATAAGCTTCATTTGTCTAGCATTTCCATTTTAGTTTCTGCTATAGTATGCAATGAGATAACAAAGAAAACTGTACTGGAAGGTTAGATCATCCATCCATATTTGTTACTCTTCATGACACTTCCAAAGTTGTGGTAGATTGTTTGGGTGCACTGCTGCAGCTAAATATACATAACCTTGTTGCAAATAAGGTTCCAGGATAAGATAGACAATAAACTGTGTTATTTGCTTTATTTGATTTACCTCTTGTACGTATGCAGGCATAGCATTGGTATTACCTATAAGTTGTATCGCTGTATTTCATATTTGATTTTGCTTTGATCTTTATTGCTGTTCCTTCAAAGTTGATTTTATAGTGGGTTTCATGTCAAGAAATGTTTTTAGGATGATGTGATGTATCATTTAATATCAAATGAGAGCTCTGTAAGATTCCGAAACTTTGTTTAAATTATGCTTAGCATTTTCATGCTCACGTATGAGGGCTTAGAGATTGCTGGCAAAGCGTCTGGAAAGGTGTGTATTGTGCTATCACAAGGTTTAAATATGTGCCAAGAGTTTATCAGAGACTGCTTTTTATAGTTCAGATGTAGGGAGATTCTATGGCAAATAGTACAACCATGCAAGATATCTGGAAATTGAAATGCCGGAAAGTTTTAGCCTCTGGCATTAATATTCTGGAAGTCAGCAAAGTACAAGCTGGTTGTACTTGTAGTGAGGTGAAATTGCATCCATGGGTCATGAATGTTGGTTCAGCAACAATTTCAGTTGAAGTACTATGTTGTAGTTGTTTGTTGTCTTTACCAATGAATAATAAACCATGGTTAAATTAGCTAGTTTGTTAGACGATTACACTGTTTCTGCCTTCATCGAACAACCAAACATCTGATCCTTATCTTCATACGCCATTTTTGTTCATGTTTTTAATTATTAGAAATGCTAGTAAGCACTGACATCTTGGATACTGCCACAGGAGAGTACGTTGACATGGTAGAGGCTGGAATAATCGATCCCTTGAAAGTTGTTAGAACTGCTTTGGTAGATGCTGCCAGGTGAAGCTCCACATGTTGATGTGATCACTTTTCTGTTGCTCTCCACAGTTTCTGACACGATTGCAACTTTGATGGCAGTGTTTCTGTCTTGTTGACAACCACTGAAGCAACAGTCGTCGAGCTTCCTGATGCCTAAAGTGGCCCAAAAGTAAGCCGCATGGCGCAGATGGATGACATGGATTATTAATCGGAAGAAATAAGGAGTGACTTCTGATTTTAAGAGGTTAGTCAACAACATGAGTGTTCCTTGAAGTGAGGCTGCTCCTTCAATCCACATCAAATTTGGTTGGGATTTTGCATCTTTGAAGAGTTTTTGTCGTAGCGTAAGGCCATGTGAGTCTAACATCATTTGAGTTTTGGATCATTAAAACTGTTGTAAGGTATATGCCCCCATTCACTGAGGTGGCTGCACAAGCTGACCAATAATTTTTTATATTTCCTTATTTTCTTAGGGCAGGAATATTTAGATTGGTCCTGAAACAAATAGTCCATGTAGTAGTAGTAGTCTATATGTCCAGTCTGAACGTTTGTATTTGGCCCATCCATTTGGCGTCATCAAATCAAGTGTCAAGAAACCATGAGTTTCTGTTGCGTTGTGATTCGTGTTAACACTAACCTTATTTATCCAAAAAGGAAGTAATTATGCCTTTGTGTTGAATTGAGTTTTTTTTTGTTTTTTTGTTTTTACTGTGAACAAACTTGGTTTCATCCAATGGGTTTTGATTTCACAGCACGTACATGTCATGTACTTTTCAGTCATATAATCGAGAGCAGTAAAATAAACTAATTAATTTTATTAAATTTAAATTTTAAATGTATCATTAAGTGATACTGTGGTAATAAGGAAAATCAAAGTCATAGGTTCATATTAGAAATTATAAATAAAGATGTTAAAACTTCTACATTGCGTCTCATTCTGTGTTAAAATCAAAAAGTTATTTTGAAGAACGAAAATAATAGAAATCAATAGCCCCAAAGGGAGTCACCACAATGCTTTATGATGCTTGTATTACTTTTCAAAAGCAAAAAATATTTGTAACCTATATCCCTTGTCCCACTTTAGTGAGGCATAAACTTTAGTTCAAGATGGAGGATGCTCATATCTCATATCTTGCTTTCTACAAAGGAAACTACGTTGAGGGTTTGTTTGATGGATTTCACCCACTTCGATGGTCTAAGTTAGTGAACGTCAAAAGCTTGTATGTGTTCAAGTAGCAAGTTTCAAATAAAAATAAACCTTAAAAGGTCACTTTATATTATGTTATTATTGTAACAATCAATCGAATGAGAAGGCTTGACTATCTCAAAGTATAATGCCCGTATTAGGATCTTGACAATTGTTATCTTCTCAATTACATTGGGTATTAAAAAGGGGATGCTTTGTTATGTATTGGGTCCTTCAAATATTTTTTTATCCTATGGGATGCATCATGCTTCACAATGTGTTAAATACTTAAGATATTTTTTGGTCTTGAGCAAATACATCACACATAATTGAGATGTCTTGCTATTCAACAGATGCTTTAGAATGCATTATGAGCAAACGAGGTATTGGAAAGCATTAGACACTTGAGATTTTTTTATATTGTAAATGTGATGCATCACAAGCAAATGGGATGCTTTGGGGCATTAAATATTTTTTAATGATTTTTGTCATCGGCAAACACTTCATGCAACAAATGAGACTCATTAGTGTCATCAGGTACCATCTGAACAAAAACATCATTTGTATATACATTTTTTGACACAAAAACTTGTTTGTTGTGGTGGTGAAGACTTCCACATATAAGGAAGAGATTAAGGTCAAGACTTTAAAAGGGCAAGACTTTAAAAGGTCGGCTTGGGTTTAACACATCAAAGAGTAAGTAAGAAAATAAAATTTCTTTTTCCTCCAAATACTCGATTGATGTGATACACCCAACAGGTTCTTCATCATAGATTTGAATTTCATATCAAATCAAAAATAATGATCGTATCTAAAACTATCACACAAGACAAAATATAGATCATAAGTGCGGACAAAGTCCTTGGATTCTCGGGGTCTTCAGGTTCATGTTAAGTCCTAAAGTTGGTCCTAGTAAATGTGTAAATACACAAACATGATGTGAAATGAACAATAGAAGACAAATCTAGTTGAACTTTTGTACCAGTGAAGACCACCATTATCACGCCAATCTGCAACCACAATCAGCTTGCAGCGTCCATCTACTCCAAATATCAAGACGATCCAAGAAACTATAAGTTCACATATTTGGAGGAAGTTCATCTCCATGATACACCTTCCAAGGGCCCCAATAGAATTTTGGCCTCATGATAGGCACCGCTTCACCTGGATGTTCTTCCCAGTATTTTTCCTACTCCAAGTCATCAAATAGGTTCACGTCAGGAAATTAAGCATCTTAAACTTTGTTCACCAGATCATAGTACATATATGAACAAGGCAAGTTTAGCCATAAAACAACCGAGGAAGCTCAGCATGCCTTCGCATACCATTGCACTAAACAAGCTAAAAGCAGTCCGGAACTTGCTTTGTACAGCAAGAAGCATCAATTGTATCCATTGGCAATAGATGTAAGTTTCATGAGAGAATAACCGATTACACAGTGATCACAGACAGATTCAAGAGACATGAACCAACTAAGTGGTGATAAAGAAAGATTCAAGAATGACAAATTACATAACGACAAGAAAAAGTGATGCAGTTACCAAATGCAGTGATGCTGAGAAATTTTCAGTGAAGTTCGTTTGAAGGATCTAAGAACCAGCTCGCACACATTCTCTGAAGTAAAAGCAAGAATGATATCTTTGCCTCTTCAAGTGAGAGACGTAACCAAATACATCATATCCAGAAAAGTTCAAAGTGGCCTCCTCAGGTTAACTCCTTGAATCATTGTTGGGAAAAACATTGCTCCGATTGCAGTGGACACTCTGTTGTGTGCATGCCAGCCAGTAAAAGAAAGCGATACAACCCACTAGTACTTAGCAAATACAAACCTAGATTAATAACCTCTGTTTTTCTGCCTTGTTAGGAAATCATTAGTCTTCTGCCAAGACAAAGTATGCATTTAGAGCGAGTCAAGTAGACAACAATAGTATTGGTATACTGCTATATTTTTCTTCCCAGATTCAGTCAGATAATCCAAAAATATAGCAACTCCATTGCCAATAATGTACTGAGTATAGATACAGAAACATTCCATGAGAACCTTTGGCTGTTTCCTAATAAGGCCCTAATTAGATGCATGCTGGACATTTTAAAATGCCCTAGGTGCTTAGAATTAGCCTTCCCCAATTAGCCATTTGAGAGCCATCAACATCAACATAACAGCCCCATGAAATGCACAAGCATCACTATTAGGTGACACACAATCTTAGTACACCTTTACAAAAGTACACATCATTTTTAAAATGATTAGGCTTTTCAATATCAAACTTACCTATTGTCTATGAACACACTTGAGGAGCCCTTTTATATGGACTCCAGATATCGTTGCTTCTGCAGTAGATGTCCGTTATGGAGGTGGTGCACCTCTTCCAAACTTAACTGCTATCGTGGTAGACCGAACCGAGGACATGATAGCATCCGGCCCACTCAAACTCGTGTTGAGGTGTCTACCATGTGGCATTGCGATGTCCACCACATGAAGCTGTGATGCTTGTCATGTAGCGCCGAAGTGCCAGCCACGTGGCACTAAGGTGTTCGCTAGGTGTTGAAGGCTAAGGTTCGAATGCTCCAAATCATCTGAAGGTGTAAGGTAATGAATGAGCTCGACCCACTATTTATAGGGGCCGAGCATGACCTTTCATTTACCCTAAGTGGTCATTCGACCCTCGGACAATTTGAGGTGTGACATGGCATCACTAGAATGATCAAGAATTTTTCGGGTCATCATTGTGATCTTTTAGAATCCTCGATAATCCAACCAACTGATGCATGGAGACTCTTGGTGACACCACATCAGCTTGATGATAGGGCACTATTGCGAAACACTAGGAATCCAATATTGTTGGATTTTATGCAACGATCGAGATCTCATGCCATGGGCGAAAAGGGTGGTGATGACGCCTTGCACGTGCAAGCGCCATATGAGAACCCTCGCACGAGGATCACATGTGCAAATAACTATGCATCCCGACGACGTGCATGGCCAAGCTAGCCCAAAGCACATTTCGACAATGCATGCAATCGAATCAGCCTAAAGCACATTACGATGACGTGCGCAGCCAAATCAACCCAAAGCACATTTCGACGACACACACGGTCAAATCGGCCTAAAGCACATTTCGACGATGCGCACGATCGACTCGACCTAAAGCACATTTTGACAATGTGCACGGCCAAATTGATCAAAAGCACATTTCGACAATGCACGTGGCCAAATCGACCAAAAGTGCATTTTGACAATGCACATGACTGAATTGGCCCAAAGCACATTTCAACGACGCACGTGGCTGAATTGGCACAAAGCACATTTTGATGGTGCACGTGGCCAAATCGCATTTCGAAGACGCGCATGATTGAATCGGCCCAAAGCGCATTTTGACGATGCTCACAACCAAATCAACCTAAAGCGCATGTCAACGATACACACGATCATATCAGCCCACGATATATTTCGGCAACATGTGTAGCCTACCAGCCTATAACATAATGCAGAGACAAACGCAATCAAGGCAACCGAACACACACAAATTCATGATATGCTTCGGTGTTGGCAGACCAATTTGGGCCACTTCCTGACTCGACTTCACTATGCTAACGAGCCACGACGTGGGTAGCAACTGATAGAAGAATAGAAACATGGGCAACACCTCAGTGAACACCTCGGTACGACGTGGCCAACTCCTCAGCACCACATGGTCGACACTACAATGCTACATGGTTGACACCTCAGCATAAGGCTAAGTGGGTCGGATGTTATCATGCCCTGAGTTTGGTGCACCACGATTGCAATTAAGTCCGAAAGTGGCACACCACCTTCTTCGTAATTGGCATCTACTATGGAAATAACGATATCCAAAATCCACTATAAAGGATTCATCAGGTGTGTTCACAAACACACCTTTTTCTCACAAAAGTTTAACTTGAATCCTTTAAACCTCTTTCTCACTTACGCATCGGAGGGGCATTGTTAGGAGCAATTTCATAAACAAAAAAAGTAACAAGATGTTGCTCAATGCTTATAGAGTTACTGAAACACTTTCATAAAGTTTAAGCTTTACTTAATGTGAATATCTTCTACGTGAAGGAACAAAGTGAACTATAATTCCGTTCCCTTTTATCAAAATATATACTAATTCACATATACTATAAATGACTTCGTCATGGGATATGCATTAATGATCGTGTGTTATAATCTTGATTATTCATGGGGGATTTGAAGGATTGCCCTAATATGTGGTCATATACAGTTTCTCTTGTATAGAAGAGGTTGCAATATGTGCATGATATTTCCATAAGTCTCCCAATAGGATTTTAATAACATAAATATAATCATTATTTATAAATATTAAATCCTAACATTTCAACGGTTACGAAATTATCATAAAATGTAAAATAATATCATCTCGTTGTTCAAGTAACATGCTTATTTCTATAAGGATTAGTAAAATTTAAGCAACACCATGAAAGCAATGAAATCAATAACAACTTTCTTTTTAAGACAAATTGATAATGGTAGGTAGTGTGAAAACATATCATTACAAGAGGTTTTCACAAGTCCTAAAGTTTTCAATTTGTCTTGGAAAAGTGTCACTGATTGATATCACCTTAAAGTGTTCCTTGAATCTCCCTAATCTTTGGAGAAATTTTTAAAATTGCTAGCAAAGTTTATCATTATGTTAAATTGCATATGCAAAACTATTAGCAAAATCTTAATTGATGTTTAATTTCCCTAGAAATGTAGGGCAACTGGGCAACTTCTAAATTCCATATGTAATATTAAAATCTTTTATATGAATTTATTATATGCATGATTATGAAATTATAAATATTAGCATCTTATTTAAAATAATTGTATTTATCAATTTACTCTTATGACTAGTCACAATCTTGCTAGTTGATTTAATAAGGTTATAAATAAAGGATTATTGTTATGATATCATCGAGGGGATCGATTAGCTTATAATGATTACAATGGGAACCCAACCTCTATAGGTGATCCCTTGAAGCCCGAAGGAGGTTTAATATGTGTGTTGGTCAAGGAGCATATTAAAAAATAAAAAAATTAAAATTATATAAGTATATGAATAAAGTTTAACTCAAAACCTATCAATATAGTGATTGTTATTGCTCTTGTTTAGAGGTATCAGAGGAGAATAACTCTGAAAGAGACCTAAAGTTATATTTTTCATGAGATGTGACTTTACATACATCCATAACCAGTTAGGAGTTCTCCCATACGAGAGAACATGTAAACCATCATGGACAAAGATCTGGGCACAATCTTTGGAATTTCTCATGAATAATCAAAATTCTCGTGCATAGTCATTAATATGCAGGCTTGGGACAAAATCATTTGTACTATGTGTATAATAGTAGACATTATAAATTAAAAATTATGTATTTTAACACCTAGCTCACTCTGTTTCTTCAAATGAAAGATACCTACACTACATGAAACTTAAACTTTACAAAAAACAAGGATCGTCGTTTCAGGTACCTAACCCATTTTGGTGAACTGTCGGACTGGTATATACCGTTTAGTACCGATGTACCATGTGTCATTACACCGGTATGTATCAATGTTTCAAAGAGGAAGAAAAAGAAAGAGAAGAGGAAAAGATAACAAGAATAGAGGAGGAAGGAGGAAGATGAAGAAGCAATGGAGGAGAAGGAAGAAGGAAGAAGAGGAAAAGAGGTGACAGTGGACTTGGGAAGAAGAAGGAACGCAGCGACAATGACATCACAAAAGCAACAACATTGTGAAACAATAAAAATGACAGCAGCATCACGAAGCAACGACGACGCCGTGAAGTAACGGCAACGGCAACGACTAAGTAACAACGATTGCGAAGTAACAATGATGGCAGCGTTGAACGCGAGAAGAGGGCTCGCAAACAACAGCAACATTGAACATGAGAAGAGTGCTCTTGTTAGCAAGCCCTAATTTCCATTTTAGGTTTTTTTTCCTTTCTTAATACCAAGTTGGTCAGGCCCCACCACTATTTTTGATTTCTTATTATTTTTACTGAACTGGATAGGCCACCTGAAACCGGAGTAGTCTGCGTATTGGCCCACACCCGAACCAATAATACCACACATTTCATATTGTTTTGAGCGGTACATCCATCCTTGATAAGAAGTACTTGACCAATCGCATAGTATAAGCATCAAGCAACACTCTGTTCTCTTTTATTGATTAAGTTTTAATCATCGAAAAACATAAGTTTTTTGGGGATCGTTGGAGTTTTTCTAGAGATTCAAAATCTTATAAAAATTAGTTCTTGGTGATTATAATAACTACCTAATTGAAAAGAAGTGTTCCTTGGAATAATACCTTTTAAGAAACTTTTTAAGGCATTGTTAGAAGCTATAAAGATAGAGTTATAAATACAAAAATTCCACCTCTTTTATTTTATTTTCAATTGTGTTGTTCAATTTTATTTAGTTATTTAGTTTGCTAAAAGAGATCAAGTAAAATCTCTCTGCCATTATGCTCGTAGGAGGGATGATAAATGTTAAATCTTGGGTACAAATGTCGACTAATTCTGGCACGTAATGAGGAGATTTTTCTTGGAAACAACATTTACCCGTCTCGAGGTTCTTTATTGAACTTTTTCTTTAAATTTGTTATTTCAATATTCATTATTTTATTAATCAGATCCATGTACTATTACTTTGTTCTAAATTAAATATAGAAAAGAAGTTTCACAGTTAGCATTGCTGACTTGTCTAAACATGCATCTAACAAACTAAATAATTTTAGAGTCACAATTCTACATTATTTCACAAGAGACAAGATGAAACATTAGAGAAGAATCATACTGGGAAAAGAAGCCATTACCTATTAATTTGGAAAATGAATAGTAAAACCAATCAATTCTCAGTCAACAAGTATTTGTTCCTTTATAATTTTGCGTTCACAGTAAACCGTACATCTAAAAGAAAAACCAATGCAAGAATAAAATTCTATACTTGAGTATCATTGCCAATAATTTGCACGAAAAAAAGTGACAGTCACAAAATTATTCAGAAGATAAGAATGACTCCATCATACGGTGATCATTAGCAAATCTAGAAAACACACTTACAACATACCTTACCCGTATAAAATCAATGGTCATAGAAAAGATAAAAAAACAGAACTCAATATGAAGGGGAAGGGGGGAAAATTTATAGAACTTGACTACTTGACAGAGCTAAAAATCAGATCCAATGAGAAAAAGCGTACCTTATAAAGCTGCTCGGTAATGGCGGATCCGATAACCCCTGTGTAGAAGGCAGCAACATAGACCGAGATAAGAGGGGTGAAGGATTTGGGACGCCTATATGGCTCGATCATATCCCAAAGGACTGTCTTTTCCCATTTGTAGAACAGCCGGTCGGCATACATCCTCCACAATCTACTCGCCATCACTGATTGGCTACGATTACATACAAATATTCTAAGGTCATATTATCGTCCTCAGGGCCTTAAACATACTAAACCCCAGGAACGATTTCTAATCTGAATCGGGACAAGACACTAAAGAAATAAACAGAGGGAGAGAAATACCGGAAGCGGGTAGGGAAAGAAGAACTCGGAGAAGAAGGCAAGCGGGTGGTTCCGATGAACCACGAAGTCCAGCATCAAGACGAGGAGGAGGAGATGCTGACAGATTTGCAGGACGGCACGATCGTGGAATAAAAAGCGTGAGAGCGGCGAACCTTCGTGACGATGGGTCGGATCCGAATGAAATCTGCTAGGGACCGAATCCGTTAAAATGAAAAGAGAACCCTAAACCCGATCAGATGTCCGAAAAATACGTAATTGACCCTCTACCGTCCAATATTACTGGGTGATCCAATACACTTGGGTGAACTCGTCCTTTCATTTCTCTTTCCTGTCGACCACCCGATCACGACGTGATATATATATATATATATATATATATTTATTTTTTATAAAAAGAGAACCCTAAACCCGATCAGATGTCCGAAAAATACGTAATTGACCCTCTACCGTCCAATATTACTGGGTGATCCAATACACTTGGGTGAACTCGTCCTTTCATTTCTCTTTCCTGTCGACCACCCGATCACGACGTGATATATATATATATATATATATATGCTTATTTTTTATAAATACCATGACCCGAATTCCTTTTTAATAAAAAGATAATTGTTGAAAGAAAAAAAAATGTCGTATTTTTAATCAGAAAAGAAATCATATTTTTCTCTCAACAGTGTATAAGGGAACTTAACTGAAGAAATAAAAATCAGAAATGGGGTCCAAGTAATTAAATAAAAGAAATAAAATTTCGTATAGTTTCCTTTAGATTATATTCGATTCAGGTGCTCGACTCAGTGCTGGTCCAGAAAAATGCGAGCATCAATCACTTTAAAAGTCTGAGCAGAACGTTTCTGCGGCTTAGAGTCCAAAAACAAAAAAAAATCAGTAATTGTTTCCTCCTGGCAAGAACTTGGTGGGCATGTGATACACTTGCTATAGTAAAAGGAAAAAAGAATAGTAACACATCTTACCCTGATTCAGTGATAAACTAAATTGTATTACAGTATCAGTTTACTTTTAGGTATGTACAATTTGATACATATATGACACCAGACACAACACAATTGCATTTCTAAGTTTGTATTTGGAAACATCATGTGTGACTTTATTTGTATGTGCATTTCTAGTGGACAAACTGCTAGTTTCAACGCCTTCCGAAAGGTTTATGACAGATCAGTGGACAAACTGCACATTTCAAGGCCTTCCAAAAGGTTTATGACAGATCAGGCTCACCACAGAATGCATCCGGCTCAAATGACCTTGCAGATTCATCACTGTATGCCCCAGCGACAGCTCGCTCCCCAGCATCTTTTAATGTATCCCTTGGGTTTTCGATATTGATGAAAAGAAAGGCACATGTGACTAAGGAGATCGCGAGACCTATTAAAGTAAGCTTCACTCTGCTTAACACGGGCTTCACCTGAAGACAGTAAAAAATACATGATGACGAGCATTTGATGAATCCGTAAAAAGTACTATCATTTTCCATGGACTACTACATGTAATGCTAAATGTTCCAAAAGGAAATCATCCACTAGCTGCAAAGAATTCAGGCAAAACCCATTAGAATAAGTATGTCAATTGCAGTTCCATTGAACTCATTTCAGGTATCATCCTTGTCATCTCATACCAAACATACGTTTTCATGTGCATCGATTCATATAGTATGCTGCATAACAAATCCACTATATTCAGTCCAGCATCAGTCAATTTTGGCTAGTTGAAAGAACTAAGCATTCGCAAGCCAATCAGCATAAATCTTTTAAATGAACTTGCATGACAACGATTAAGTAGTGTATCATGAAGGAATTCAGTGTAGACCTGAAAGTTACAGAGGATAACCCAAAAAAAGATGTACTTCAGATATAAATTGGTCAACTTACAGAAAATGAACCTAGAAGACGATCGCGAGCTAAAACTTCAGGGGTCTTCACCCATATCTGTCAACATCGAACAAACATATCACAATACTTCAACCTGAAACTAAAGAGAAAGCAAGCATGTAGTTGGGCATTCAATTGATATTATCAATGGCCCTTTACAAACAAAACATACATTTTTCATGAAAGAAGTGGTGACCCTCATGAAAATTTCATAAACTCCAAGTGGATATAGTTTTGCACTTATGAAAGTTTATCAGCCCTGCTTGCAGTAGGGCTCATTTGATGCAAAGAACATTGCAACATAGTTTTGCACTTATGAAAGTTTATCAGCCCTACTTGCAGTAGGGATGCAAAGAACATTGCAAAGTTAGGTCCAAGCACTCAAAATGCGACACTGGATAAAGCAGAACACTCCAACTCTGGATTATGTCTGGTTTAATTCTCAAAACCAGACATAATCCAGACATTAATAAGCAAAAGCAACTAAGAACTAATATCCTCTTCTAATGACATCAAATCCTAAAAATTTCCTTTTATTGCCAACTGTTGAATCAAATAGAAGCCTTTATGCTCTCTAAAAATTTGGTCTTCCATTCATCACTGGCTATCTAATAATTATGTCCATTGTTGGAGAAGTCGCAGAACTTTTTGTCACAGTGCAATTTGCTTTCAATTTAAAGAAGACGTAGGTCATAAGGAGTGGCAGCTAGTCGAGCCTACATATGCGAGCAGACAATGCAGAATCAGAAAGTGCAGGTGCGGTGCAACTTTAACACTGACTTTAACACCAAATAAAAAAAAGAGTTATAAAAAAAAATTCACATTCAATCATTCTTTTTGCACAGCAGATCTTAGGTAGTTTAGGATATTAGACGTGATGTATTACAGATAGAGAACTTGAGTATTGGGTCAGGGATGTTATGACTCCAATTCATTATGCTCCGGTTCATTTCAATTACTAGTAACATAGATAGCATACTATCTACTCATGTTGCAGGAACATCTGCACTTGCAACAGGACTCTGTGATCGCATGAACTAGAGATAACCCATTCGATCCTTTAGAGCATCATTATTCTATCAAGCTCATCTGCCATAGCCAACACCATCACAAGATACAGGGATAAGATCTAACTGAGTTTGCAATTTGCTTATTTACAGTTTGCTTTCCATTCAAGAAATTACAGAAAGATCAAAGATTGTGATTAGTATCTTAAGTAAAAAAAAAACATGATTTAATGCTTAACATAAATATAACATCCAAAATCAAGACGCAAGATTGATAACAACAAAATATGCTCCTTTGTCAATGCTTAAAGCTTAAAACACATCCAGACTCAAGAAGGAGAAAAAAGCGCATAATTCGGTACCAAGAAAAGAAGGGTCGGCGATGCATCCTTACCTGACCATCATACCATCCCGTCTCCTCATCTGTGAGGCGAACAGAAATTTCAATCGGAAATTGTTCGAATTAAGAAAACAAGGGATCGGAAATACGAAAGGAGTGAGCTGTCTCACACTCGACTGTGGCGCTGAGCAAGCGGTTGCCGATGTAAGCCCATCCGAGGTACATCCGGAGGACGGCGAGCGTGACGGCGAGAAGACCGGCAGAGACGGCCCCGAGGGCGCAGCGGGGGTCGGAGAGGCTGCCGGTTCCGAAGGCGGAGACGGGGAGGCCGACGATGAGGGCGAAGGAGGCGCCGGTGAGGGCGAGGCGGGAGGAGTAGAGGCGGAGGTCGGCGGTGGCCCAGGAGAAGGGGAGGGAGGTTGAGAGGGACTGGTACTCGTTCACGGGCTGCTGATCCAGAGGCACCGGACAGTCCGTCTCTGACGGGCTCCCGTTGCGGAAGGAGGAGGACGAGGAGGCGGATATTGGGCAGATACTCTTGCTCTTCTGCTTCTTGTTTGCCGTCCTCCTCGTATGGACAGGGGTAGAATTAGAAGGGAGCCTGTGTGCGGGGAGGAGAGAGAGGAAGAGAGATGCCGCCATGGAAGGAGCACGGGAGGTGACGCTACAGTGGCCTTTGAGTTCGGACTCGGGGGGCAGGGATTGTGCTTCGATGTGGGTAACTACTGTTTCTCTTTCAGCTTTTATTTTTTTTATTTTTTTATTTTTTTGGCTTCCGTTTTCGGGGTTTGAACTTCCGAGTTTGTGTGTTGTTTTTGTTCTCTGAAACTTGGCTTTCAATAGGTATATTCGGTATTTTTTTAATAAAAAATATCTTAAATCTTTGTATTCGTTTTTTAATTAAAAAATGATAGAATATATTATGACGAAAATCTGATTTGAATTTTATGATAAAATATCAAAATCTTATCGACTAACACCATCAATTATAATAAAAAAAATTTTGATACATTAGTTTGTTTAGTATTATGAAAAAAAGTCATTGATATCTTGGTCAACCTCATGTGATCTGAACCCAAGTATACAAGGTTATTTGAGGTATCTTCGAGATGAAAATATCAAGCGTTTAAAGTGTCATATGCAAAAAGACCGAGGTCGAAAGAAATCTCATGACTTAATCTCTTCAATGTTCAGGATAGCAACCCGAGATAGATGAGTATGGATACGAGTGATCGAAAAATGATCCATCTTCGTTGTGTTGAAGATGAGTTTTTATACATAGTCGTAAAAAAATGAAATATTTCATAAAATATTTTACGATGAAACAACCTTTAACTATCCCAAACAACCTCCCTTTGGTATTTTATCCATGCTAGGCATAGGGGGGATAGTCTATGACTGTATATCTTAAACTCTTATCCACATGGGCAAACAAGCGAGGGTGACTTTTATCTTCTCCTTCTACCTTAGACACCATATGGAAAGAGGAGATTGAGATTTCCTAACTTTCGAGCCTCGGGCAAAGGAGGGACTGAACCTCCGTGTCTCAAGTGAAGGAGGGACCCGACCTCCATGGCTTGGGCCAAGAAGGGGATCAGAATTTCCTGACCTCCATACCTTGGGCAGAGGAGGGGGTCAGGTTTTTTATCTCCACACCTCGAATGGAGGAGGGGGTTAGGTTTCCCGGCCTCCATGTCTCGGGTGAAAAAGGGACTCGATCTCCACATCATGGGCGAAGGAGGAGATCGAGATTTCTCAACCTCCACACTTTGGGTGGAGGAGGGGGTCAAGTTTCCTAACTTCAATGTCTCGATAAACGGAGAGACCTAATCTCCATGACTCAAGCAAAGGAGGGGACTGATCTCCACATCGTGGGCAAAGGAGGGACCCATCCTCTATGACTTAGGTGAAGGAAGGCATCGAGATTTTCAACCTCCATGCTTCAATAGAGGAGGGGGTCAGGTTTCTTGACCTCCATAGCTTGGGCAAAGGAGGGGATTAGGATTTTTCAACTTCCACGCCTCGCGCAAAGGAGGGGGTTAGGTTTCTCGACCTCCACAACTCAAATGAAGGAGGGAATCAATATTTCTCGACCTCTATACCTCAAGCGGAGGAGGGACCTGACCTCTATAATTTGAGCAAAGGAGGGGCTCATCTCCACCTAAGGTGCTTGCTTCTTTTTTTTTGTCATTGGGCTACATTAAGCAGTAGCCTACCCATCTTGGGTAAAGGAGAGGTCGATACTTGACCCCTCTATTTTAGGTTTTCTTTTTATTGTATCTCTCATCGTAATAGATTTATGTTGATACGGGTCAGATTTTTTTAACTCATATACCTCAAGAATATTTTGTCTTATGCCTTTTATCATGATGGATTTTTCTTACATGGGTTATGTTTTCCCAACTTATGCATTTCAAGCACATTTGATCTTATGTCTTTTGTCGTGACGGATTTTCTCTTATACGGGTTGGGTTTTTCCAACTTACGCACTGTGAGCACATTTTATTTTGTATCTCCCATTGTGATGGGTTTTCTCTTACATGAGTCGAGTTTTTTTGACTCATACACCTTGGGTATATTTTATCTTGTGCCTCTCATCATAGCAGGTTTCCTCTTATATGAGTTAGATTTTCTTAACTCACATGTCTCTAATATATTTTATTTTGTCTCTCATCGTGATGGGTTTTCACTTACGTAGGTCAATGTATATTTTGTTTTATACCTCCTACTATGACAATTTTCTACTTACGTAGGTCAGATTTTTCCAACTCATGCACCTCGAGCATATTTTGTCTTATGCCTCTAGCCATGGTGAGTTTTCTCTTACATGGGTCTAGTTTTCCCAACTCATAAGTTTCGGACACATTTTGTTTTATGCCTCTCAACGTAGTAGGTTTCCTATTACATGGTCAAGTTTTTTCGACTTTGTATCTCGAGCACTTTTGTGCTCTTTTAAGGTTCCTCTTACACGAGTTGGGTTTTTCCAACTCATACATCTTAGGCACATTTTATCTTGTACCTCCCGTCATGGTGGGTTTCCTCTTACATAGGTCAGATTTTTTTGACTCACATGCCTAAAACACTTCTACGCTCTCTCTGAGGTGGTCTTTGCACATTAATTGCTTTTATGCTTTTTGAGATGCCTTTTCATCAATTAGTGTCACTTTTATACTTTTTGAGATGCCCCTTTATCAATTAGTGTCACCTCAAATTTGATCCAAAGGGACACTTATCTTAATATGAAATAAAAGAGACCGGTCCCTTCCTTATAAATCTCTCTTAACCATGAGGGTGAGACTCATCCTCTCATTTGAGCCTCTATGGTCCCCTTTAAGAGCTTTCTCTCCTTAGCTCTAGTTTTCCTCTATAAAAGGGGTCGATCGTTGGTCCTATTCTTGATGGTACATCAATTCCTTGGCATATCATCTTCTAGGCATGTCGATACTTTAGCATCTTATTTTTCTACTCACAGTCATCATATAGCTAAGGAGGTTAATGCTCTGTCCTTGGACAACCCAAGGGTGAACGAAATTCTAACTTAATCCTCATGTAAAGAGTTAGTTCTTATAAACCCGAAGATTCTTCAAGACTTATAGTCCATGAAAAACATGTATGATAAAGACTTAGTGACAACAAGCACATAACTCTTGGACCACTTGTGGATCAGATACTCCATTCTAGTCGAATTTGATCTATAGGTCCCTCGGCCAAATCACTGCTTATATGACCCAATGTTTAGGTTTTTCTACTTGTTTTCTAATGCTCTAAGGCAGGATTTCATTTTTCCCTCAATCCGATGAGTGTACCTTACCTCCAATGGTAGAGGATATCACCCTCTTATATGGTTCCCAAATCATGATACTACTTCGTAATGTTCATTAAAAAATGCTACTACGTTGGTATTACCATGACTTATAAACTCTTTATTACCTACTTTTGAGTGTAGTGAAAAGCTGCTACTACCTAGCTGTACAATAGGGCTTCAGAGCTAATGGTACCCCTTCTAATAATAAAGGTTGTAAAGAGCACTATTTCCTCGTAGGCATAGGCTAAGATTGGAGATTTAACCTTGCCTGATCTATACATTTCATAAATAACACACTTCCTTTTTGTCAGACAAGAAAATGGATCAAGTGCTTCAATTGAGAGATATATTCTCTTCTTCTGATGTTGTTTGGAAGATGGACAAGGACTAGCTAATCGATGTGGGTCTCAACCAACTCCTTGAGGTATGCTCTAAACACCTTGTCTTCTCACTTCTTTCTACACTTTAAAGAATAAATTTGTGTAAACTAATGGTTTTGATTTCCTACATTTATGAACCTTTGAGTTTTGAGAAGAAGAAGGGATGTTCCTCTTCAAGCATGGCAGTGGTTGCCTCGACCCCTACCCAATTCATTTGAGAGTCATCGCTCAAAGCATCGAACATGATCTCACTCAATCATCCTTCTATCATAAGTCAAGGAAGAAAAAAGTTGTTAAAAAGGTATCCCATCCTCAGGACGAGGAGCTCGAGGTGGGATGGATTCCCAAATAGGAACTGAACGAAGTGTCGCTTGCCTCTAAAACCTCGTCATTTTCAAAGGGCCTTCGAAGCTCAAGATCGTCCTTAGAAAGAAGAGGAGAGAGGTAGAGATCAATGCTAGACATATCCAAGGGCAAGTCCCTATTTTCTTTCATAGCATTATAGATAGCTGACTTACTGAACTTGATTCTGGATATGCTACTACAACTAGGATAGGAGAACCTACAAGAAGGATAGAAGATATGGGGCAAAAGCAGAGCCATAGAGCAATATTGCGGAGGGTCCTTATTCTCTAGGATAGCGAAGTAGATTTACCATTCCCCCTTAGAAGTTTTGCTTGAAGTGGGCTACCATAATAAAGTATTGGTAAGTTAAGTCATAGCTAACCCCTTCAATACATCATTATTTACCTTATTATCTTTGACTTGTAGCATCATCATTACATCACAACCCTTCTTGACTATGTATAGAATGTCGACATCATTCATAAGCAATTACTTGTGAACGATAATCTCCATAAGGAGGTGGATGAGCCAAAGGAAGAGAGGGGCAACCCAGTGCTTGTTGTCAAAATAGAGGCTCGGAGAGTCGAGCTAACGAGACAACTAGAGGAGGTCGAATGATACCTCATTAACCATACTGAATCATTAACCATACTGAACAATTAAAGTTGTCTGGAGCAACAAACAAAACATGAAGGATGAGCTACTACGACTAACCCGAAAGTTAAGTTTATTAAGGACATACAACTATGAGCTCATCCAGCAAATTACCATGGCCAATAAGTGGGTCATGGGTATGATTGAGCAGATTTAGGATCTGAATGAGGTACTGGAGGTTGAGCAAAGCATGATACCGCAGTATCAAAAAAAGGTGATCGTCGACTACAAAGCCTCCATCAGGTTTAGGAAGGGCAAAAGTTCTTTGTTCGAACGTTCATTGAGATGGCTAATGGGCAAATATTCCTGTGATATTAGGCCATCCTTTTAGCGTCAAAAATATTATAGAAAGAAGTTATTGACGTCCTGGTCAGCTCAACGTGATCCAAACTTGTGTGTATATGGTTGTTTGGGGTGTCTTTGAGGTGAAAATATTATGCTCCTGATGTGCCACTTGCATGAAAACTGAGATTGAAAGAGGTTTTCCACCCAATTCTTCCAACGTCCAAGTTAGTAGCCCAAGATAGATGAGTATGGATGTGAGTGATCAAAAAGCGATCATCCTTTATTATGTTGAAGATAAGCTTTTATACCTGGTTATAAAGGGATAAAATATTCTATGGGATAGTAATCTCTAACCACCTCCAATAATTTTACTTTGACCTTTTATCCGTAGCATGGGAAAATAGTTTATAATCACCTATCTTGAACTTTTATCCACGTGGATAGATAAGTAAATATAATCTTTATTTTCTCCTTTTATCCTAAATACTATCTATATGAAAATCATGGACAGATAAATAACGATACTCTCTCTATCAGAGTATGAATTTTAAAAATAAAATACATACCAGCAAAACATCCCAAGATGCGTGATATGTATTGGCTTCAAAGTCCAATTTGTGGGCCATCTGATATCGAAATTTGGTTGGAAGGAAATTTTGGAGCGTCCCTGGACCCATAATACCCTGATTCCTGTTGGCGGAGAAGAGTACGGCCCGGAACTTGGTGTGTTACGCCCACCTTTTGTTCTTGGGAAAAGGGTTGACTAATTTGAAACAGGAAATGAAGAAGCTGACATTCGTCCCCCAACTCTATTCTCGGAGATGATATCTGCAACACGTCCATGTCAAAGCCGACGGACGACCCCACGGTTTGGATGTCCAACAGGTAACAACAACAACAAAAGTGAAGGAGAAGTATTGGAAACTCCAACCTATCAGAGTCATAACAATTTCTCCATATAAATTTATAATTACATCCTGGATGGAGAGAACTCCATCACTCCCCAGTAGACGCAACCGGCAAGGGCACTAAAGCCACATTAGATGATGACAGGCATACGTACCAGAGGTGGGATCATCTGCAGGGTTGCCATTCTGTCCAAATTCATCATCAACCATCCACCCAGTCCAAGAGATAGTTGGATTTTATCAAACAATAGTAGGATAGGACCTTCACATACGATGTCCTCGTATTGAACCAAAAATAATAATAACTCCAGGGAACGATGCTACCTGAGTTCCTCCGAGAAAGCAACAAAAAATGCCATCTACGGGATGCAAGAAATAGATTAAGCACTCGTAACATTTATCGATTAACTGATCCAAGCAACCTTTCGTACAATTCAACTTCTAGTAAAACAGCTTTTAACACCATACATGAATCACCAGCAGCAACATGAGAGAACGCCATCTTGCATGGAAATGGTGTTCTCAAATCTCTGCACAAATCCACAACACATCTACAGCTCTCCCACCACAGCTGCGTCCACAATCTGTAGTCATGTAACTCAAAGTCACAACACATATATGCTTATTATTAAAGTGGCAGCCTTTAAGCATGTCAAAGAATCTAAACATAGAATATCGTATTATTATATTGGTAACAAGGATGACATGATATTATTCTTAAATACTATTATTCTTGGGAAATTCACAATCTGGAAATACTGTATTATCTTTTGCAAGGCCTAAGTACCTGAATGGAAGTTAGGAAGTCTACTACAGTTTTGGCCAGCTCTTCCTGATGTTCAGTATAGCAATGGTTGGCACCTTCAATAATATGTAGCTTGTGACTGGGTATTAGCTTGGCAATTTCCAGGGCATCTTCTACAGGTATAATTTCATCTGCTGAACCATGAACGGTGAAGACCCTGAAATAAATAATCGTGTGATCTCTTAGATCTGCATGAAAATTATATAAGGAAAATAAGCAACCTCCATAATGCCTTGCAACAAATCCTGTTAAGTTTTCAAGCATACCAAAACTAATTTACTCGATATAATTGGAATCAGTTACCTGGCAATCTATCCAAATAATAAGCTGTTTCCTTTGGCTTGTGTGCAAACTACTAAATTATCAGATAAAATATTGCATTACCACAGGATTTGTATGGTTAGATCATTAAAGCAATCTGCTCACTAAGTCAGGGTTGGGATTTTAATGCATGGTTAGTTTAATAACTTCATATTAACAAACATGAGCAAAATGCCACTATTGGCACACCTGCTGCTCCAACTAATCATCCTCTTTATGTCATAACATCTTAAAAAGCAATAGCACATTTATAAAAACTTTTATAAAGGAATTATCACTTGGCAATATAAGCATAATTACTAAAGTGCAAAGCAGTGCAAAATATAATGGTTACCTGCATCCCTTGTCAATTGAGAGACATGCTGCATGCATATCAATGTTTAGTCTATCCATTAGGCTTTCTTCAGTTACCCGAAATAAAACTTTTCCTGTAATACAGTCAAATCCAAGGCAAGGTTCAGTAAGACACAATATCAACTGTGAACGTGAACTTCCGAATCTTTTTTGTAAAACTTAAAAAACAAATCAGAATAAACAAAACAACAGGCAAAGGAACAAGATTAAAAAAACTGGACAGTCAGGAAAGAGCATAAATTTATATGATACAGAAAAAACATCATGCCAAATAGGCCAAAGTAACTTCAAATATCAACACAGGATTTTCCTTATTTCAAGATCTGTGTAACTTTCCTCACTAGAAGGTTCTATTATCTTCCATGGTTCCTACTACACACTTATTCAGTACACCAACCCCAAGTGATAAACTTGCTGACCTGTCAACCTCTTGTCAAAGTCCATTTAAAAGCTAGGCAAGATGGATGTGCACTGTTTGAAGAAAAATTTGCTTCTTTTTTGCTTTTATCAAACATGTATTAAACAAGAAGCATATGGAACATGTAAATAAATTGCCTAATACAGAAAATAAATATAACTAGTGAAGCTGAATATGGAGAAATCTAGTGGATGCATTTAGTCAGGAAGGGACAATTCTAGCTTAAATATATAGTTCTAATAATCCTAACAACAATGCCACAATTTCACAAAGAAAGTTTCATTTGAAAAAAATAAAGATATTGCATGTTTCTTTTACTTTTTTAATTATAGTTAGCATTACTTTCTTCTTAACTTACACCTAAAGAACAATCACAATTTGTCACCCTGAATTGGTCTAACTTCCACATGCTTCAACATAGATTCCATCTTTTTCGCTTTCTGCCAAATTCTCATTATTCCTTAATATATATACTACCTCTTCTCAAAAATCTTAATGTACAGGAGATGTTCCTCTGTTCGAATGGCTGGAACAAACAAAAGAATAAAAGAACATATAAGATACAGAGTCTACAAACATGGGCATGCCCAGTGATTTAAAAAGCGCTAGGCGTCAAAAGGCGCCAAGGTCCAAAAACGCCCGAGGCGCTAGGCGCTCGCCCGAGCGAAGTGAGACGCTAAAATATAAAAATATATAATATAATTAATAAATATAATTATTTAAATAAAAATATGCTATTAAATTAAGAAAATCTAAGATACAAAATCATAATGTCACGTTAACAAAAAGTTTCAAAATTTAAAACAATAAAAATTAATGTTGAAAATAAAATTTTTAAATAAATAAAAATTAACAACATTAAAATCAAAATAATATATTATTAATCTATTAACAGTATTGAAAATTAATCATTTCAAAATTCAAATAAACTTAATATTAACAGTATACTGTATACTTAGCCTGCTGACGGAGAAACGAGGAAGCAGCGGCGAGCGATGGCAGCGGCGAGCAACGGCAGCGGCGAGCAGCGAGATCGACATCGGGATCGGGAGCGACAGCGGGTTAGGGTTGGGTAAGGGTTATATCGGTTTAGTTGGTTCGATTGAACCAACTAACAACCGAACCAGACCTAAAATCCTAGTTCGATCGCCTGGGTTTACCCAGGCGCTCGCCCGAAGCGCCCAGCGCCTAGGCTCGGGCGAGCGCCCAGGCGGCGCCTGTTTGAAGCGCGCCGCCTAGGAGATTAGCGAGGCGCTCGGGCCTCGCCTCGCCTCGCCCGAGCGCCTTTTTCAATCACTGGGCATGCCATAAATATCAACAAGCATAAATGACATTCACTGGAACATATGGTTATTGACAGAATAAACATTTTCTGTTGAAAGGTAGTAACCCAACTAAAAGCTGCATTACTTATTGTAGCCTTGTACCTGTTTTGTCCACCACATCAATGAAACCATCTTTCTTGATTCTCTGGATAAAGTCTTTTCCTAAGAATCTTTCGATGCCTCTATCTAAGGCAAAGCGACCAGAAAGATTAACAACCGTATACACATCACGGTACCTAGAGGCATATAAGAGCACATCATCTCCCCCTGTAAGAACCATTTCTAGTAAGAAACAAACAACATAAGAAATAACAGGTTTGTTTTATGTGAAAATATGATTGAAGCATCAGAACTTTTTCTTCATGGATAAATGATTATACATAAATTTTTGTTGCATATAATGTAAAATTTTATTGGATTAGCAATAGAGTACAAAAGTATCTCTTACATATTAGCAATTGAAAATATTGTATAGTACATTTATACATCAAAATATAGATATAAAAGAACTAGTGTATAATGTGAGTGCACTTCAGCTTATTTAATAGAACTAATGAACAAGTCAGCTTGCCATGATATTACATGAAAGCACAACACTTATTAGAACATAACCACCAACATGAGTATAAAAATTGAGAACATAATAAGCTTAAAGACCAACAGGAGAAACCGACATCTACCTTTACTATGTCCAACAATAGCACTTATTTCATACTTTTGCTCAGAGAAATACAAGACAACAGCATGTAAATCTTCAGCCTCTTTCCAGTAGTCGCCAAACTGGAAGACACCCTCGCTTTCGCTGGAAATGGAATTCTCATCAGTTTGTTAATAAATGAATAAAAAATTGGCTGCATATATTATTACTGATTTTGTTATCAACATCTAAATGCAGAAGAAATTGAGAAAAAGTCATATAGTCGCCTATAAGTATGATATAATGTCCATCAGAAATAAATTTTCATGAAACCTTACGGACCTATGGCCCATTTGGTTGGCCTATAAGTATCAAAAAATTAATGTGAGACGTTCTAGAATAATGAAAGGAATAATTTATGATGTTTATGTTTCAGATGTTGTTGCAAAAAATAGAGAAAAAGTCAAAAATAAAACATAGATTGTTTCTTCTTAGCATAACAACTAGCAATATGTATTATTTGAGAGTTTGAAAGAAATGGTTATCCAGATTGTTAAGCTTTCTTGGTCAGATAATCTACTCCTAGTATGTGCATCAAGAAGTAATAGTGTTTGAGAAGATATTATGAAATTACTGGCAATCCAGGTGCTAATCCTCAAAGAAATGGGATCCTAAGGTACGTGTATCACAATTCTCAGCCAGCCAGCCTGATCAATTTGTTTTTTGTTCTGGGTATACTTAAGTTTTACAATGTTGCTTTCTGGTTATCAAGTAGAGGAAATCTGCACCCCAAAGTGACCAGTACTTGCACATCAGAAATATTGTTAATTAGGAAAAATCATAGCTATTTTGTAAGGAAACGTAGCAATGTTAATGTACCATCCTTCATTAAATGTTCCACTTGGAATTCATGCCCACTAATTTAAATAGTTGTCTTTCAAGTAACAAGCTATGCTACAGGAAATTACAGTTTACATTTCAATTCTTATCTAGCACAAATGCCAGAAAATTGAGCCTCTTCTTCAGACTAATTTCTTCACCAATCGTTATACCAGAAATATTAGTTCAAAATATGTAAGAATTTAATATAGATTTGATAACGGCACAGTAAGTGACATTTAAAAATGAGTTCTACCTAATAGCAAATGAGCCTAGCATCACTGAACAAAACATAAAACATTAGTAGTTTAGGTGTTCAAGTTTGTCCTAATTTTAAATTGCATTCATAGTAGCCCCGCATTGACAGAAACATCATGCACTGGCACTTCCTTTTAGTAGATGACACCATAATACATCAGAAGATTACAATAGTATTTGCAACTCCGCAGGTATTCATTTTAGAACCATATAATGTTGACTTCATGTTAGAGGTTCAAGTATTTTTTGGTTTTTAGAAAAGTAACGCATATAAGCTAATTCAGATAAAAAATAATTCAATATTTTGTGAAAAATAAAAAAGAAGTCCAAGAAAATATAACATTTTAGTTAAACAAGACTTATGTGAAGTCCAGTTCTGAACAAACAAATGATGGTTTATTTTTTGTTTTACTAAAAGAAGTAGAAAAGATAATATATCTACATTGATGGTGGCCAAAATCTTATGGTTCAGAAGATATTACCGGAATTGTTATATCACATAAGTAAATGGCATATAGTTGCAAAAGATTTAATGCTGTTCAATATGTACAAGGTGCTACGATTTCTGCAATGCAGTACAATTACCACGTGTATCTGCTCATTTCTTCAAACAAATCAAATATACACACTAGTTAAATATTTTAAAGATTAACAAGATATCAACACTGGTTGCATTCATTCTAATTGTCCCTGTTAAAATTTATCGCTTGGGTCAATACCTAGAACATGCTATTGAAATATATTAACCTTTATATGCTCATCTGTGATTTCCTTGCTTGGATAAGAACAGTTGCATTTGTACAATATAAGGATTATTAGTATTAAGCAACTTATATAAGATGACTACATTACAAGAGCCTACGAATAATCAATAGATCCCCAAATAGCAGTTTTATGGAGTTCTCATTAAGATCATACCCATTTCCAGAAAAATCGAAGCGAAACACACCGAGACGTTTACTTGTTAATGCAGCAGTAAGGTTAAGTATAATTTCATCATCCTGAAAATGGCACTTGAATTATCAGCTAGCCGGGCATGCCACCAGAACAAAACTCTCAAAAACCTTGTATAATTTATACTGGACGAAAATATGAAAAATTTTGCATGATTAGCTCCACTTTGTTATATTCACTAGTTTACATAACTGAAAAAGTCCAAAAATATCAGAAATTTACCATGTTTCTTCATCACAAAACTGGAACGCAATAAACCAACTAATATATAAGGACAAAGAAATCTTAATGATCAATCCAAGCTTTATTCACACTAGGTCAAACTGCTGCAGACCATTAAAGGAGGTACTTAATTTCTCATAAGAAACCTTCTCAGCATAGCATATGTTTATTCCAATATCTTAGCATATACAAAAATGCAAGACATAACAGTGACAACTCTAAACGAAAACAAACTTTGCTTGAGATCATCACTACAAACACCTTTAAACTGTTTAGAGTTACTATGATCAGATAAATTCTACTGCATTACACGGATGTAATTGTGTCAGTAGCTATCAACTTTGTTCAGAATCATCACCACAAACATTAAGTAGCACTAAACCGATGTAAGTTTGTTGATATATGCCAACACAGACAAACATAATTATTTCCAAAGTCTCTTGATATTTTGAAACAGATAACCATACTTTAATGATTCACGAATAAAATGGAGGATGCAAGTCAACGCTAAAATTCTAATGAACTCTATGTTACTTGGTGGAAGTAATTACATAAATTTATAGTTTAAGGTAAGAATAACTGAATTCAAACATAACATCTCATATAGAATCCACAGCAGCCCACCTTCGAAGATCTAAAACCATGGCACAAGATAACAAGCTTCTTTGATCCAGTATCATGTAGCAACCCGACAAGCTTCTCTCCACAACTATTAGTAATAATAACTCTTCGTTGAGATGCAACTGTAACAAAAAAAAAAGTGTGACTTCACAAAAATGAACTGACCAGGTAGAGTCAACAATTTTTTGTCAATCATGGCTGAAGTGTTAACCTGTAATAAACAAAAACTATGGTACTATCTTTTGTCCCTACAAATATCAAAAAACAGCATTTGACAAGAAAAAAAACATGAAGCTCCTAAATTATAACAAACAACAGTAAGATCAATCAGAAAGAATATGACAAAGCTGCTAATCTGCAGAGAAATTATTTTATTTTTTAGCAATAACTCCTTAGTAAAACTAATATCAAAACAAACGAAGTATTCAATTTGCTCAGACCAACTAATATGCTAGAGAAAACTTAAAAAAAAAAAAAAGATCTAACACGATAATGAGGGTGGGAAGAGGTGGTCGCCCACTTGATTGTTGGCAGTCATACCCACAATTAATTTGATGTTGTAACACACGTTAACACAATGACAAAGGTTAAGCTTTTTTCTAGGATCGAATTAAAGTTTTGGCGTTTATAGGAGGCTTGATTCTCAAAGATGGAAGAGGGGGACCAACTTATAGGAAGTATTCCCATTAAATACCCTGAGAAGATGATCTCAAAATAAAGCGAGTGCCTTTCTTATATACTAATTGACTTGATCTCCAACTAACCACTTGGGAAGTGAAATTCCACCGATTTCATTGATCGCCAGTTCCTCCCCCACTAGCCGAAATCTAGGATGATATCACATCTAGAATATAAGTACACCGTTGTCGCCGTCAAATTGGGTGCGCCAGGGCGGGGCGTGAGTGAAGAGACACATCAAAGAGAAGCCCGTTCGTTCTTCGGGAACCGACTTTTGTTATCAACGGCTCTATAAATTTCGTCAGAAAGAATCAAGTTTGTACTAATACTTACGGGAAGCATCTAGGGCATCCTCCGACGGGATCGGTTGCGCCATCGTTAAGTCGAGCGATCTCCCAGTCTCGATGAAGGCACCGTGAAGCTTGGGGTCTTGAACAAATCGCCTGCCTCCGGTTCTCCGCTGCCGATCGAGAGAGGCGGGTGGCCAGAAACCTATCCTGCACGCTCAAAATATCTGTGATTGGACGAGTGGCTGCAGCATCCAGCCCGGCGCACGTGCTTGGTTTTAAGTGTCGCTGTGCCGTGGTTGGTTTTTATAATCGGGGCGACCGGACGAGGGCTGGCGGTTGATCCTCTTGCTCCGCAGCCGGACGAGAACTCGGGGTTTTGGGGCATCACCGGTGACTGTGGCGTCCCACTTGGTTTCATGTTTCATCTGCTTTTTGACCAGACATGGACCGGAAGCAGACCTGTTAGACTAATAAATAGGGCATATAAATGCAGTACATAATAGACTCGATTCATTTCGGAAGATCTCGACTCTAACTAAACAAATGATTTCCTTTGTGATTCGTTGTATATAATCCTCATAGTTAATTGTGATTAAATTTTGATTTTTATACGTCATTAATTTTTTCGACAGAAAAAACTGTAGAGGAGGATAAAAAATATAATTTTTTATTTTTTAATTATTAAATATATATTCTTTAAAATATCGTTCTTTCTCCTCCCTCTTTCCTATACGTGACTTGCGCTCTCGACCATCACTTCTCCTGCATCATTCATCTCACATCAAACTTACTCGATCATCACCATTAATGTATTTCAATTGAGACAAGCAATGTAGATGATGGATGAGCGCTGCAAGAGCAACGACGGTCAAGCAAGTCTGATACAATTATGACGAACGATGCAAGAGAGGTGACGATCAAGCAAAGTAGGAGCGATAGCGTTTGAGAGCACAAGTCGAACAATGACGATTGAGAGCACAAATCAAGCCTAGAAAAAAAGGTAAAGAAAAAATCCTCCCTCTTTCCTATTCATGACTTGTGCTCTAGACCATCACCTCTCCTGCATCATTCATCACTATCGCATCGAACTTGCTCAATCATCACCGTTCATGCATTCCAATTGAGGCGAGCAATGTAGATGATGGGCGAGCGATGCAGGAGCAACGATGATCGAGCAAGTCTGATACGATGATGACGAACGATGCGGGAGAGGTGACGATCAAACAAAATAGGAGCGATAGCTTCGAGAGCACAAGTTGAGCAATGACGATTGAGAGCACAAATCGAGCGTGGAAAAAAAAGTAGAGAAAGAATAATATTTTAATATATATATAATAATAATAAATAATAAATAAATAAAATTATATTTTTATCTTCCTCATTCACATACCTTTTACACATAATTTTTTTCATCGAGAAAATTAACAATATAAAAAAATTTAAAATTAAATGTTTCATATTCATAAATATAAAAATCTCAATATTACTTTTTAAAACATAAAGATCAGGATACTAATCATAATTAACTATAAAAGTTTATTTATAATTAGCCCTTGAACAACAGAAAAAGCCCACCACATATTTATTACTTGAGTTCCCATTTCACAACCCACGCCAGTCACAATACAGGAATGGCTTGGCTGAAAGAAAACGGTAATATATTCTATCTAGAAGGCTTATGGTGAATGAAACATATACAATTTATATCGTAACAACAGAGATGCCAGTCTACAATGGAACACTGCTTTCTGTGAACGGCCAGACCAAAATTTGAACATTTTGCATATAATTTGTTCTTGCTATCATAGTACTCTGCCATTCACTCGGTCCAGGACAGCTTTGGCAAACACCTACTCGAAAATGATCTCCATAAGACTACAAAGGCAATTGATGTGGGGATGGAGACGAAAGCACAGTTCCTACGGCTTTATTAGGTCATGCTGGACGTCCGTTTGGGCCTAAATCTGAAGGTGCTGATCATTCTTCTACTGCTACAACGTTGCTGCCTGAATCACGCATGAGAAGCAATTCAAGCAAGCACCTTGACACCAAACAAAGGCGGAATATACAGATAGGTGACAAGAAGCCAATGATATGATACGATTGCTGCACACTCATATAATCGATCCATCATTATTAAAAGTCAAAATTCAAACATCGGAAAGTTGGCATAAAGGAAAGATTAGCAAGCACCTTGACACCAAACAAAGGCGGAATACAACATCGGAAAGTGGCATAAAGGAAAGATTATTAACTTCACCTTTAGTGACTTTCTTTCTTTCTTAGATTTAAGAACACTTCTCAAAGCAGAGGTGGTTGGTCAGCCGTCTGCTTTCTGGAGTATACAACATACATTGGGTCAGAACGCCCAGGATTGGGAGATATGTCCACAGCCTGAAAGATTGACAACACATCATGTTAAATGTAAAACCTCTAAATAACTAGAAGATAGGGTTATCAACCTATCACGGTGGACTAACTGCCGTAACCATGAACGAGCACGCACATAAGTATTAGTGAGCTATTTCGACCGTCCCAATAGTTGTTTTATTTTCACTGTCGGTACTCAGCATATTCAACATAAAAGAGGCTTCACTCATTTATTATTGACTTCACAGTCATGACTAAAAAAATGCACTTTAAACTCCAAACCTTTTTGCATATAAAAAATCCATCAATCCTAATTGCTTCTCAAGTAATTAAGGTTCAGCCACTCTGTATTCAGCTTGACATTGGTCACTAAGAAAATCCTACGGAAAATCATAAATAAACTGCAGACATTTATCAAAAACAACCAATTATTCAAAAGCATATAAGACCATCCTATATGATCTAATCCCTACTTGACAACTACGAAGAAAAAAAATTGCTAACAAACACAATTTAGGACAAACAAGGTAACAGACAGGAATATCATTTGAGAATATATTAGGAGAAAAAAGATAATTCATGATATAAGGCAATATGACATACGACGGGTGGCTCAAAACCTCCAGCATAATGAAAATAGGCCCCTACAATCCAGGCATGATCAGCATCACCAGTTGATGTCCAAATAGAGATGGCTTTTGTCCAAAAGCATCGATTTGAAAAACTGCAGATCAACGTACAGAAAGTCAGCTACAGTAATCTATAAAAATTGACGGACATAAGAATCAGCAAAAAAAAAAGGGCCAGACATGCAACTATAATAAATTAGATCAAAATACACACAGTGAACATTGATGTGTTTTCCATTTTTCTTTTTTTTTTCTTTCCCTCTGATTTTTATATTTTTGACATGCCTTTAATATAAACCATAAAAAGAATATTCAGAAACTGTCAAAGATATCAAAATAATTGGAACTTCTCATTTGGGCCTTTGGCCAAAACTGAAACTAAAGTGAAATTTCAATATTTCCTTTGAACGAATTTAAAATAGAAGGTGTGGAGTGTTACCAAATTGAGCTAAGAAGAACTAAAAATGAGCAGCAAAATAAAAATGCACTCTTCCATGTTTTCCTCTTTTCTATTAGTGGTCAAGTAAAAAATAATGAGTTGCTAGATAGCATATCACCTCATTATAGCCAAACCTCCTGGTTTGAGTATCCGCTGCATCTCTTTGAAAACATTGATCGGCTTGGTCAAGTAATCAACACTAACCTACAAAGTACAGGAAGATAGCTTCCAATATGTTGAGTTAGAACTTGTAAGCCAGCATAAGCTTTGCTATTACATAAGTAATAATTTAAAAAAAAAAATGCATCTGATCGACCGCTTATTAATGTGAAAGCACTTGAAAAATAAGTTGGTAGACTAGTGACAATGTTGCATACAAAAAGACCAAAGAGCTGCTCAAGTTTTTTTTTCCAAAATATCTGAAGCAAGGTACACCTTGTTAAAGTTTAATAATTTGTCGATGGAAATTAACATATAAACATATTGGTTCTAATATAAAAAAAGCACCAATTGAGGTCATAAATATTCAAACTAATCCTATAATAATAGATCCACAAGTTTCTGAAGAGACATCTCATTTGACCAAAAGGTAGGTCTTAATGATTATTTTAACACAGAATAATCAAATAAATGATTTAAGTTACCATTTCATGAAAAAGACAGATGATAAAGAGACAAAGTTTCAAAGGTAGATGACTACATGTCTAATTATGGATTCCAAACGCAGCTTAAAGTTCATGGCATCCTATCATGACTCCAAATAAAATTATTCTTCACAAGTACAACTAGAATATATAATATGAAGACAGGAGATAGAAAATCACTGGAAAAAACTAATTAATCTAATAACTCTAATATTTCAATAGACTGATCACGTACCACATTGGTTATAACATCAACAGTGTTATCCTCGAACGGAAGCTTAGGGTTAACGTTCAGATCTTGCACAATATATTCTGTCAAAACCTGTAAATGTATGAACTTCTTTTAAAATGTAGAAAAAAAGTTTTAATCCAGAAACAAAAAAACTCAATAGATCATCCAAACCCACTGTGAAAGCATAATATTGTTGCCTTGCATGAAGTGACAGCAAACGCATAACAACTTCCAACTTGTAAGTTCACATGTAATTGAATTATGCAAATTTACAGATAAAAGTAACAACAACACCCAAAAGGAACTAAAAACGATAAATGAAACAGGAAAACCACTCTTTGGTTTACCTAGCCAAGAAATTGATTGCGTGTAACATACTGTTCACTTTATATGTTGGAACAACAGTCTTTCCATCAAATAAAACCATAATTATAATTCTTCATTCAGACTCCATGTCTGTCAGGTACTAAAGCCTTCCATCTCTTCCACAACTCTGTCACAAACCATCTATGTTGTTTAACTTCAACCAAACTCCAGCATGTGAAACTCTTGCTGTGCTAATTACCATAAACTCTACAACTCCCTTCTGTTGTAAAATATAAACTTCTAGATGCTCAAAACTGATTAATCTTCCCATCTCTCTTTACTTCCTACCCAACATTCTCGTGTTGTTCTATGTAGGTAGTATTTTGGGCAAACCTAACAAAAGTTTATCCAGCTGTATATCATCCATCTTCACCAAAAATATTAGGCAAATCATTTAAAGGTCAAAGCATAAAATTAAAAAATGAGTAAAGATAAAAGAATAATTGCAAACATAAATTCTGTTATATAAAGAGGAGTAATCCTTAATGAGCTAGTTTGGGGTATATGCTACTAACAGAGGGTCCTACTTTCCACTCAAATTGCTTTGAGAAGATGTTGGAGCTCTAGGTGTTGGCATGATTCATTTTGAAATAATAGGGGCAGATATAATCTCAAATTTAATGTATTCCAAAATGGGTCATCCCAGTGGTCAAAAAAGTTATATTTGGCCATCTAAAATTGGCAAATTATCAACAAAACGTACCGGATTTCGCTTGAGCTCTTCCTCATTCATGCCCATTCCCACAATTCTGTCCTGCCTGTAGCCAGCTGGATAATGGCTAACCTATATCCAGGAGAAAAGAAAAGAAAAATATTATGGTGAAAAACAGAGGAAAAACTATGAAAGAGGCCGAACAAAGCAGGCCAAGATTTACTTACCCAACTGCTACATAAATCTAGTAGACAAACACCTGACGAATTACTTGGAGGAAATACTTCCGAATAGTACTTGGTAAGAGCACGAATTGCGGGGTCATCAATGTGTGTAACAAAACGAGGGTCTGAGTAGAAAAGAGAATCCGGTGATCTGTCAAGCATGTCAGTCGTAGTCAATTAAACCTGGACAGCATTTCTATCAAAGCTAACAATCAGCCATCTAATATTCTTGAAAGCATGAATTTAAGAAACCACATATTTATGTATTTAAGGACTACAGATCGAAAAAGATTTCCACTATGGAGGATAAAAATGAAAAAAAAAAGAATAATCATAAAGAGAGCCTCTTGCCAAAGAGTTGATAGAAAATGGAAAAAAGGTCGAGCCTTTTCTGATCGCTGAATACCAACTCTATGACATCGCAATAGGAGTGTTTCAAAAGGCTCAAGCAAGAAGAATGCTGCATCATTAAAGTAAAGAAAACAAGAAGCTAAGGGTGCGTACTCATCAAAGCGGTTGAAATCCTCGTCCTTGAAAGGAAACGTCTCCGGCCACACTACATTTTTCAGAATCTACACCAATCATCAACGGACGGGTGCAGTTCCATCAGAATAGTCCCGAAACAAGGTTAGAGGAAAGAAACAGTGAGGAAGACCTGTTCGACGGGAGAAACGCCTCGCTGGGGTCGAGCCGAGGCCACGAAGGAGCGGCCGCCGCTGCCGGAGGCCATGCGGGCCACCTGATCGAGGAAGGAGGCGCCGATGCCGAGAAAGAGGCGGCGAGGCGCCCGTCGGAGACCCTGACTACCGTCTAATGTAGGGCGAGCGGCGGCGGCGGCGGCAGGATGAGGGAGGGAAAGCCTTCGAGGGCGAGTCCTAAGGAGAAGCGAGGCCGGAGGAGAAGCGGAAGCCATGGAGAAGGCGGCCACCGGAACGCGTGCGGTAGGGAGGAAGCGATCATCTTTTGGAGGCGCGGGATTGCAGTTGCTGTGGTTGGAGACTGCGAAGGCCCGCGTGGCGGTCCGGGCGTCACAAAAACGAAATCGAGACCGTCATCCTCTGGGCTTGTTGAACTCTACTGGGCCTGTGCCGCGCAAAGTGGAACAGATGGACATGGCCACGGGCACAGTTGGGCTGTGAGTCGTAAAAGGATGTCCCGCACGTAGGCTCTCGAGGCTGCATGGTGGACAGTTTTGCATTGATGCTACGTTCGGCATGGCTACGTAAAGGCCTATAATTAGAATAGAAACATGAGAGAATTGTGGTGGGTTAGATTACCAGGATTGCGATCACTCAATCTAGACAGATGGCACACATCTGATTCTTCGAACATTTCCAGAAGACTTGCTCGCTTAGCCATCTTGTTTGGACTCGAAACAGTGTCAAAAAGCGGAGAGAGAGTCTAGTAAAACTCACAAGACTATGAAGAGAACCCGCTTGTCCCAGTTTGGCTTTTATACCGCTCATTTAAGCGATTGGTAGCGTGAAATCGGTGGCGGGTTAGGGTGCTCCTTACCCTGTCTAGGAGATCATTAATGGTAACTGATGTATATGTCCTCTGAATGATGGCATTAGGATGGGACAATTATGATGATATATTTTGGTTAGGTTTTTAGCTTGTCCGAGATGAGCAAGGGATGATCCTCTATGCCATTCATTCGGAAGGAGGAGCTAGGGAAATCGTCGTGCTTTAATGTGTGCATACGGGCATTCCCTCAATCGTGGTTGGAGATGCTACTGGGCGGAAGGCGAGGAGTGGAACTTGTTGGCCTTTTTTCCAAGGGTCGAGATAAACAGGGGTTGACAGATTATTCTCTTGTCGGCGGTTACAAAGGGTTGGTAAGAGTTGCCCATCCCTTTGCTTATGTGGCTTAGTTGCCTAGGTGGCAAAGTGAGTTAGCAACACTATCATTTCCTTATCATTCGACCCCCCCTAAGAGGTGTGCTTCAGGGCTTTGGTAGGGTTTCAAGACACGTCATTTGATTACATGGTTCTACTTTGTTCAGACATGTTGAGTTGTGGGCACTGCCCCATAGCGGCCTCGTGCTTCTTATAATGGTTCTTCCCAAGCGTTTGTGCTGGGTTTGTCCATTGTAGTAGTTTTTATCACTAATCATCATAGCAGGTGTAGGGTCCCAACGTGGTGAGCCTTGTTTCATCCGTTGTGGTGGGTCTTGTCTTGACTTTTGTAGCTGGAGTATAGATTTGTTGTTGTGGCTTCCGTCATGATGGGTCTTATTTCGATCACCATAGTTGGAGTACGGGTCCATCGTGATGGGTTTTGTTTCAACCATCATAGTGAGAGTAGGGGTCCGTCGTGGTGGATTTGCTTTAATAAGTTTTGTTACTTTTTTTCTTCATTTTCTTATGGTCTTCCCGAGGGTCAGTTCTTACTTCGCCAATCTCGTCTCGGGTTGGCAACTTCATTGCCATGTGATACATTAATATCATTGCCTTTAATCGGTTGAGGGTAGATCGGCTGATGATAGCATTGTAGGCTAAGGGGATGTTGATCGTCATAAACTTGGTTGGTAAGGTCTTGGAGTAGAGTTTCTCACCAAAGGTGACATAAGGGGTTACCCTTCTACAAGAAGAGATGGGGTCCCCCATGAACCCAATCAATGATGACGCCATTAGGGAGAGGTCACTCATTGTTAATCCAAGCTTTTGGAAGGCGTCGAGGTAGAGCACATCGGCGGAGCTACCCATGTCGATCATGACCCATTTTACCTATGCGTTAGCTATTTGGACCGAGATGACCAAGGCATTGTCATGGGTAGGGTCGAGGTGTTCAACTTCTCCTTCTTTGAAGATGATATATGGCCCTTCCTCGGCCTCGAACGCTTTTTGGTAGAAGCTCGAACGTAGGCCTTGTGCCCTGAGGATATATTTCCCCTCGAGGCAAGCCCATTGAAAATGACAGTAACCTGTTTTTCCACCAAGCCTTAGGGGTGAGGTGAGAGTTCTTGGGGCTTGTGGAGATACCTCTCGAGGTGGCCTTTCCATATGAGCTCATCGATCTGAAACTTCAGATCGTGGCACTCCTATATGTCATTACCGTAGTCCTAATGGAAGCAATGATACTTTGATTTGTCCCTATGATCCATGGGGACTCTTATAAGCATTGGCTCCTTCAGAATGCCTTTCTCTCTTATGTGGTGAAAGATCTCGATTCTCATCATGTGTGGGAGGGCTGGTTCAGCCCTTAGCTATGATGCCTCGGGTCAGGGATGTTCCCCTCGGGGCGATCCCAAAGTTGGTCCTTGAGGTGATTCTTAGTGTAGTCTCTTGTGGGGCTCCTTGCACCATCCTAAGATCATGGTCTAAGTGGCTACATACCGGTTGGCCCTTTGGAGCATTTCGGGTACAGTTATAGGGGGTCTTTTCACCAACGACCAAAAGAAACGTGTGGGCCTCAGGCCCATCACGAAAACCTAGGTTACCAATGAGGGGTGGGCATTTGGGACCCCTCCGAACTCACCAGTGAATTAGGTGATGAAGCAGGAGAGGGGCTCATTTTTTCTGTCTCAACCTGAGTAACATGGCTTCAAATGGCTTCAAACGTACACTAGTAAGGAAATGAAGCTCAAACTCTTCCATAAGCTGGGGGAAGGATGAGATGGAGAGGGGTCTCAAGCGATTATACCACTCTCGAGTTGACCCCCTTAGGGTCATTGGAAATGTCCAACATATTAGGGTGTTCAATGTGTCAAATAATAACATATGGGCCCTAAAGGCCACAATGTGTTCCATTGGGTCGGAGCTACTATCGAAGACTTCTAATACCAAAAGGCAGAAGTTGGGTGATAGGGGCTTCTCTTGGATGCTTTGAACAAACAAGGAGGTGCTCAAGGTGTCAGGCTCACCTTTCAAGCATAGGAATTCTCATTGTACATTGTCCTTGTGCTGGTTCATGGCTAGGAGTTGTGCTTTGAGTGAATCCTCTGTCAAGTCAGTAGATTACATCTCCGACTCAAGCATGATTGCCCCATGGCACAACGAGGTACTAAACTCTAATATCGGGGACATAGTGCTTCGAGAACCACCACAGCTTGTAAAGGGCATTCACAAGAGGCTTGCTAGGGATGCTTCTAAAGGCGAGAGGGCGAGTGAGGGTTAGATTGCTAGTCATAGTGCTGGATCCACCTATTGTACAACTAGGGCAAGAGAGGGACGATTGCCTGTATCATGTCGGTAAGTGTCTATACTTGGTGGGTGAAACTTAAGAAGGTATCAAGTGGGATAAGTAGATACCCCGCATTTGGCCCTAGAGAAAAAAGGTCGGGATTGTTGAATAGATGCTAGAAGCGTCTCAAGGTTTGTGTCGAGGTGGAGGCATCTATCTATTGGAAGGAGGGCTGATGCCCTCCTTGCCCAAAATGAGTTGGGTGCCAGATATGGTGCTTCCTTGCTAGAGCACTCATTGAGAGGAATTATGGATGGATGTTCTTGTGATATTCAGGCCCCCCTTCAAGCATCAAAATATTATTGCCTTGGTGTCATTGATCAAAGAGTCAACATTGTCTAGTTTGATCTTGAAGGCATAAGTCCATTATAGGGGTCCACGTGGGCCTCAAGGGGATGACCCAAGTAGGAAATTAAAGCGATAGGTAGGTCTTCGAGATGCTATTAGTCTATTGAAGAGGATTCAGTGCTGTCCAGAGGCATGCCTTGTCCTTGCCAAAGGGTGTTCTACGTCCTCCCAAGGAACACCTTAGTAGTGTCGAGGTCCTACACAAAAGTCGACGTTGGAGGGATATCCCAACCTGACCCCTATAATGCTTAAGCTAGCAATGTGAAAAAGTGGAGATGGTACAATAGATATCGCAAGAGTACAAATAAAGCTTGCTCGTCTCATTTTAACCTGGGGGCTTGGTTTTTTATCTAAGTGGTTGGTGTCGTGAAGTCGATGGCAGGTTAAGGTACCCCTTACCCTATATAGGGGATCATTAATGGTGGCTGATAGGCACGTCCTCTAAAGGATGGCGTTGGGTGGGACAATCGTGATGACATATTTTGCTTGGGCTTTTGGCTTGTCTGAGACGAGTAGGTGATGGTCATTTACAAAGTTCACCTGGAAGGAGGAGCTTAGAGAGTCGAGCTATATTGTCACGCTTTAATGCATGTATACGGGTCTTTCCTAAATCATGGTTAGGGATGTCAATAGATAGAAGACAATTAATGGGCCTGGTCATTATTAAAAAGTAGAGATAGGTAAAGACCAATGGATTATTCATGACTACATGGGGTTATGGGAGTTGCCCATCCCTTCACTTATGTGGCTTTCACTGTCGAGAGTGAGTTGACACCATGTCATTTTCCAATCAGTTGTGACGTGAGAAAGCAAGTCAATTAATTTAGTCGATGAAGTTAATTTTTCTTGCCCGTTGCCTTAGACACTTGAGAATCCAATAATCATTGATCGAAACACTGCCCTCTCTTATGAAAGAGTCCCCCCCAAAAAAATTAAAAATTAAAAGAAGAAACACACTTCTCTCGTATTCAATCGGATTCACCATAATGTTTATTAGCATTATAGCATACATATGTCTCGTCTATTAACAACGTGGCGGCAATTTGTCAATTAGACACCCTATCCGATCTGAACCCCTTCGTTTTCACTCGCAACGATCGTCTTCTCCAAAGCACGGAATCCGCACGAATCTAAACCGCAGCGGAGGAGCGGAAGCGATAGACGTTGAGGTTGGCACCCGGCGCCACTGCCTCCAGGAAGATCCTCGCAGTCCCCTCGTGGGAAACCGCTGCGGCCTCCTTCTCCACCAGCGCCGCCGCGAAGATCCCCCACCCGCGGTGCTCTCCCCCGACTCCTCCGCACGCCGCTACGTATCCTACCATCGCCGCCTGCACCGGCCCCAGGCTCGGGTTGTACGCCGCCGACTCCATGTACGACCCCGAGTACACCCTCCCCTCTCCGTCCGCCACCGCGAAGCCCGCTGCGCACCCGCTGTACGGCGCGTGTGACGCCTTCGCTGCTGCCCTCGCCGCGGCCCTCAGCCGCTGCTGAATCCCTTCTTTCTCGATCCCCTCGTGCACTTCCTCGCCGCCGCCAGCGATAACTGCGGACTCGACGGAGCCGAGATCGTTGTCGTGCGGCTCGAGGAGGAGAGGGATGCCCTTGTGAAGGAGGTCGAAGGGGCCGAAGCGGTGGGGCAGGAGGGAGGATAGGGGGCGGAAGGCGGCATCCTCGTCCGAGGTGACGACGATCTGGATCTCCCCCGCGCCGCGGATCTCCTGAAGAAACTGGCGGCAGTGGCCGCAGGGAAAGGAGGAGACAGCGATGCAGCTGATGCCGGCCTCACCATGGGCGGCGGCGTTGGCCACCACGAACTGCTCCGCGTGGACGGAGTGGTTAAGCGGCAGACCAAGGAATTCCAAGTTCACCCCGAGGAAGATCCGGCCGCTCATCCCCAGTCCGACGGCGCCTACGGGGTAGTTGGAGATTGGCGGCCGCGCCAGCCGCAGGGCGGTGGGGACTAGGAGCGGGAGGAGCTCCTTGAGGGTGGCGACTCCCGCCGTCTTGGCCATCGCCTCGGCCTCCTGCGCCGCGATCACGAACTTCCCACTCTCCATCTTCTTTCTTGGTAATTAAGAATCTGATAGAAACCCAAAATAGAAGAAACAAGAGGGAGATTGGGTGTCATCATACATGCTATTTATATGCTTCGAAAAGATGCGCTTTGACAGACGAATGGAAAATGTCGAAACCTCTTTTTCTTAGATCATGGTTGGTTGGTGGGGTAGTGCAAATAATTGAATCAAATAATGGCAGTCTATCTACGTCTGTCTTAATAATTGTGGCATGCTTATCTTGTTTCTTTCTCGTCAACCACGTTGCTCGTTGATTAATGGTCGACTAAAATGATATCCTCATACGTAAAATGTACCGAGGGAATGGTCGACGGCTTGGTTGCTTTAGCGTTGCTCTCCTAATCGAGTGCTTCTTTTCTCTTCTTTTGTTTGTGGTGGATTGTTGTTGAGACCTTAGCACCGGTGATGCCACCAACATCCGATGAGGATGGGCGAAGGATGCTTCACCTCTTGCTACACACGAGTAGTCGTTTCCTCGTTGATCGCGTGACGGTGGAATTTGTGCATGCAATCGGGAGGAGAAGTAGCGTGTGCTTTCTGGTGCCATGATCGGGATATGGTTGGCTGAAGAGGATTTCCACCACTCGACCAACGTGATGCTGCATAGGATTCGCACTTAGCAAATGGAAGGAGGCTTTCCGGTGATCAGAATAAGGTGCCATGCATTATTGGATGGTGTGGTGATCGTCCGACGAGGATGACAACGAAAGAACTTGGACAGCTCAATAGAAGTGCCAACCGCGAAGCAGCATGAGAGGTGTTAGTGAACAAATTTACCGTAGCTGGTGAGTCAGTACGGTTTGGTCCACGGGTCAATGTCGGGAGTCTTCTGACGGCCAAGTTGGATGCTGAGGTCGATCGGGTCCTCTCAGCGGCATGTTGATCGGTGTTTCATGGTCCGGGTGCTGGTTGATGGTTCGTCGTGGGGACGTCGGTCAGTGACTTCCGGGGTTGGGGCGTTCGTAGATCAGGGGTGACCATCTTCCTGCAAAAATGGTCTTCGTCGGGTGATTCCTGATTGTGGTCTCTCCGACGAACAAGTCAGTGGAGGGTTCAATCGTTTTCTCTTTTTCCTCTGGCAGACGTCCACCAAGGGCTCTTATACCATTGTATGAGGGTCGGTCGTATGTGGATCGACATAACGGGCATGACAGACAGTGTCTCGGTATGAGCTCTGACCTGGCGTGTGGGGATGGTGCCGTCTTGGGTTTATTGGGATGAGGCGTGTTGGCCGATACCCTAGGGTACGGATTCTGACTTGGCGTGTGGGATGCCGTGACATGTGACACCTTTGGTACAGATTCTGTCATGACGTGTGACATGTGACATGTCTTAGGCCCATAATGTGCCTTATCAAGAGGGCTTAGAGGATATATACTGAGTTAAGCTTCATCAAGGTCGTGCATTGCTCCGATGTCATCATCTTGACCATTTGTTTTTCGAATGACTCCTTCGCAACACCGGTGCTTCTTCTGATGAACACTCTCCCTCTGAGGCCAAGTGGCCAACATACAGGCTTGTCGTATGCACCTACATCAAGTACAACATTTCTGGCAGACTTATTCGCTGCTGACGACAGTCCAAAACATACAAATTATATATGTCATGCAGTACTTCATTCACGTTAGGTAAAGTCTAATGCCAGCCTATCAAAATTTGAGTATCTAATTTATCCCATCCTGGATACGTAACCTACATAATGGACAAGAACTCTGATGGTGTTCGTGCACGTAAAGGAAGCTTCCATCTTGGTCTAGATATGATAATTGGAGCAAGTGTTCATGGGATTGACAGATACAGAATGGTGTGATGACTCTAGAGAAGCAAAAGGAAAAGAAAGAAGAGAGGAGCATAACATACCAATGGTGGTAGGGCGTATACAATTTCATCAACGCTACACCGGTGACATCTTGCTTCCCGGAGTGGCACACCATGTCTATTGCAACGGAACCATGGGTTTGCAAAGAGAGTCCGCTCAAAGCTGCTTCTTTTGCTTTATTTATTCCTTTATTTTACATGCCTCAGTCGCTCTTACTGAGAAGACGACGTGCTGTGCATGGATCAGGGAGAACAAACGATCGAATGTCAACCGAGTTTGAATTGCTCAAGCAAAATGGAGGGTACTGGATCGTCTCCCACCGGTAATCGTTTGATGGGATGGTAGGGTGTGGGCATCACATCTACGTCCAAGTAGCCAAAGACGAGGACCATACGGAAGCTATTTCATGGATCTTTTCACTTGTTTAAATATTTCGTTGATAATATGTTTGCCATCGAATAGATTAATTAGCTTGCAATAGCCACCTTCATATACAATATTTCAAGTTATGAGTTGCGATAGCTTATGTTGATAGTTGATTCACAGAGATGCACGTTCATATTACAAAGCTTGGTCCTCGGCCAAATCGAACTGTCGAAGCTAGCAAAGAGACGTCGGCATCGACTGTAAGTAGCAGGAATCTTACCGTTGCTTCGGCTCTTGTGATGAAGCGCGAGAGCTCATCAAAGCTTCCGCGTTCTTGGTTATCCGAACAGTCTCAGGTTCTCCTTGGTGAAACGAATCATCTTGACCGATCGTAATCGTATTGCCGTCTCCAGTGACCCACCGTCTGTACTCAATGGAAGTACCTAGGTCGCTCTTACAGCGTGCGCTCTTGCCCTCTTCTTCTAACCTGGGTCTCCTTTCTCCCGGAAGATTAAAGGAGGATCTGAAGGCAGCTCGAGACCAAGCGGTGTCATCAGTTTTCGCCAGATGACCGGTCAATGAATGCTCCTCGGTGAAGCAAGAGGCGATGCTGTCAAAAGAATTTCTTCCGGTAGCCTCGTCGAGGGAACTTCGTCTCTCGGGAGTGGCACAGCTTGAAGGATTTACTGCAGGAGTTCTGTCAACCGAAGCAACTATGTTGTTCTTGCTGCCTTTTCTTAGTACCAACTTCTTAAGCTTGCCAAGGAATTTTGGTTTACGTGAGGTGATGATGTCTTTTATCACAAACGGAGGAGTATCATCACCCTCACCAGTCGATTCCAGAGACGAATAGTCGGCTTCGAGGTCCCTAAAACTCACGTCTCTATCATCCAAACCTGCACATGCGTACTCAACTATGAGTTGTTTGGCTTTCTCCTCCGATTCTGGACTCAAACTATTGCTAAGATCCTTGGCTATCGTTTTCCCCGGAAGCGGATGATGATCCCTCTGCTCATACCTTAAGCAGGCATTGAGCCACTTGAGGTAGACCAGTTCCTCGACGTCCGTGCAGCGATCGGTTTGAAGTTGCTCGATTTCGTTCTTCAACTTCTCATTTGCTTCTCTCAGTAGGTTGACTTCCTCTACAGCTTTTGCCTGCATGATATTGGCGATGGTTAAGATCATTTTTGACCAACTCTGGGTGATGACCAGCGGTCTCCAATTAGACAGAATCTTATGAAAGGAAACATAATAATAAAGTGGTAGAAGTCATCCTTGCAGACTAGATAGAGTATTCTATTTAAATGATGCGAGACCAAAATAGTAATCTCTAGGGAGGAAACAGTTGATGATGCAAATAAAATAAATCCAAAGCTAAGAAAAATGAAACCACCTGCACTCTCTCAAGGGTGGTGGAGATGGACGATTCTGCGGACTCCAGCCTTCGTGCCAAGTCCAAGTTTTCCTGCGTCAGCATCGAATTCTCCTTTCTCAGTACACCAGCTTCGTCTTCTAACTCCTTTACCCTCTTCAACTTGTTCTGCACCTCGGCTTCGTCGGGACTCTCTCTGCGCTTTATAGCATGCATCAAGCTGATCCTCTTCTCGAGAGAGCTTATCTTCTCCCTCGCCTGCACGTGAATATATTTCTGTCTCCTCTTGAGATGCTTCACTCTTGCTCTTGCCAATCCAAGCTCTCGCGTTGTTCCGGAGAACTCTGACGCCTCAAGTTTGAGCCTCAGGTTCTCATCCATCAAGGACTCGACCTTCAGAGACAAACACTTCGCCTCTACCGAGTTTAATTTCAGCTGGTTCTCGAGTTCTTTAGCGGCAGCCTCCTGCAGCTCCTTCAATCCATAATACTCGAGCATTTCCATCTCAAGGCTCCTGTTCCTGTCCCAAAGAGCCTGCGCCAAGTTGCTAAGGTACACGATTTCTGCATCCATTTTCGCCTTCTCGTTCTCCAACTCGATGCTGACAGGTTTCTCGGGACAAGAACTCTCTGATTCTTGTTCAGCTTCCTGCAACGGAAGTCCCTCTTCATCCCGTGAACTTGTAGCGGACTGTTCAGTGTCGTCGTCGCTTGTGGTCGCAGTCAGGGCAGTTTTGGTGACGCTGCTGGGTTTTGTGGAGGTGCCATGGATGATGTTCGCCAGAGCGTCTTTCTTTACAAACAACAATACTAATCAGACTATTAGAACAGCTAAGAGGACGTGTATCAACTATGTGGGAGTAATATTTGGAACAGAGGCTCCATTCTTACATTTTGTAGAAATAGGAGCACATCTTTTAGGCCACTTCCAAAACATATGTGTGCAGCCATGCTATATTTAAGACCCTTTTTTGATTCGTCTCCTGCTATTACAACAAGAAATACACAAAATGGGAAAAACAATGCTAGAAGGAAATCATCATGCATCAACTGTGAAGAAAAAAGTAACGGAGGTGCGAACCAGCAGCGGATGAGGTCGGGAAGTTGAGAAGGTAAACGAGGTAGCTGGATAGGTGGACGGCCAGAGCGACGCCGAGTCTTGGAAGCAGAGGTCTGCGGTCCTCCATCTCCATCTCCATCTCCAGCAACAGCTTCATCCCCATCCCTTTAAAACACTAATGGTTATCCCGTACGTCTTCGTATAGCCAGTGATGAAACATGTATATACGATGGAGGAGAAGAATCAATAGATGAAGGAGAGCAAGTAGGTCGGTGGTGTTACGGGAATCGTCAACCCAACTCAAATCTAGCTGCTTCTTACTGTCTTTCTCTCCTTGAGGTGGAGGATGGCTGACGAGAGCTCATCTTCTCCCTTCCCTGTTTTATATCGGCAACACAGAAGAGACGACGGAAGATTCTGACCTGGAGAGAAACAAATAAAAAAGATGGCTGTTTCCTCCCGTTGTTTTGTTGTTGTTGTTGTGAATTTGCGGCTTGGGTTCGTCCCTTTATTGTTCCTATGGAGTATGGACACGCTGCGTTACTACCCCACCGGTGTTCGTGAGGTTTTATGTAGATGGGTAGATCTCTGTCGCTTGTCTGGACTGTCAATTCGTCGTTGCCGTGTCTGTGGGTTTATTGCCGAAATTTTCCATGACTGGTCGGTCGTCGCACAACGTGGACGATTTGGCGCGTGTGATCCCGGAGATTGCAGAGAGACGAAGTTTCTCGAGTTCTTCATCCGCATTAATTTCTTCTCTCTCTCTGTGTTGCAATCCAATCTAGTTGAGAAAGAAAAAGAGTTTGGGTCACGAGAAGATTGCTTAAAGGAGCACGATTCTGATAGCATCTTTTCTTGGCAAATCGATCGGCTCTCTGTATGCGCGAGGCGCGTACATAACAGCTCCATATACGATTCTATTGTGCGGGACGATGAACATAACGCAATTGGCTTGGAGAACATAACGCTCTCGAGAAAGGTAGGCGGATACGCACCAAATGAATACTGCATCGCCTCTAATAACTTCGACAAAAGTAACATTTTCTCCGTCCCTATCTCATCTTCAATTACGATGGACGGATAGTCTCGAGAGGGGCCCCATGCAAGAACCACTCTGAGGGTCGGTGCGGCGTCAGAGTAAATGTGTAATTATAACAAGTGAGATGGGTTAGTCAATGACATCAGCCATGACGATTAAGAACAGTGAAGATTACCGATCACTCAGCAGACAGTGGCGGATTATATATGGTTCCTGGAGACTTACTTGCTTGGCCGCCAAGATGCTGAGTGCAGAACAAACACAGAAGAAGAAGTACTAGAAAAGAGAGATTCCATGAGCTGCGACTGGTCGCACGTTGTTTTCCAGCGTAATCAGTGTGCCGCACACTGCTTGCTTCTGCTTTCTTCTCGCATATTAGAAAAAAAAGATGGAGAATAAATTATGGAAAAAGTATTATTATATTCACATATCTCTTCTATTTATAAGGGAGAATTTTCCTCAACAGATTAGATGATTTCTTCATATACTTAAGAAAATCTTATCTGCTATCATGCTCTTGCAAGATGGAACATCGAATTTGTGCACAGATAGGCTCCGACATTATCACAATATATTATAGGAGTAGAGTTTATGTTGAGTTATTTAAGCAGATTTGTGACCCAATTGAGTTCTGCAGTGACAGTGACGATTAGCGCCAAAGAAAACAATATACCCGATATCGTATGACTCGTTTGACCGCAGACCAATGCATAGTAGATGAACAGAGCGAAGACGATGCTCGTTAGCATTGGTTACAAATCCACATCCCGGTGTATCGTTCGTCATTGTGTCCCGAGAATCACAACGTGCTGCTGCGATCACTTGGCCAACACAGAACTAGTGCTGTGGCTGAGGAGGAAATCAATAGCAATGCTCTGATATCATATTAGAAAAAAGATAGAAAAAAAATTACTGAAGATGATTATATTTACATATCCCTTTTCTATTTATAAGGGATGATTTTCTATTTATAAGGGATGATTTCCCTCAACAGATTAGAAGATTTTCTTTAACTGAATAGAGAGATTTCCTCGTACAGTTGAGAAAATTACCACTGTAAACAGTCCAATCGTCTCTGGATCGATGTCGAGAGTCTTCTGTCGGTTAAGCTAGATATCGAGGTCGACTGGGCCCTCGTGACGAGGTATTGATCAGCATTCCTCGGTCCGGGTGCTGGTTGATGGCTCACCGTGGGGATGTCAGTCGGCGACTTCGAAGGTTGGGATGCTCGCCGGTCGCTTTCTTGCAAAAATGGTCTTCGTCGGGTGATTCCCGACTTTGGCCTCTCCGACGAGCAAGTCAATGGAGTGTTCAATTGTTTTTTGTCTCTCCCTTTTGTCTCTCCCTTAGCCGGATGTCGACCGGGGTTTTTATACCATTGTATTCACTCGTTCAATCATCTTCAACTAATTCACCTTCGATTAATTATCTGATCCAGCCACTCGATCGGGTCAATTTTCTCTTTTTGTCATGTATAGATAACGAAGATGGGTTATTCGACCTTGATCGATAAGTATTACGTGACATCCGATTACCCAAGATTAGAAATCTAGCAAGTTGAACGAGAAGATAAAAATGCCCAACCCTCCTATACAAATCCCAGATTCCATCTCGGCGTAACGAACAGAACGTGTGATCCTCTCTAGCCCATTACGAACTCAGGTCCAACTCGCAGCCCGTCTTTTGCTCCACGGGCCACGAGGAAGTCTGTCGAGGCCTAATGGGCCCCTTTCTTGTACGTGTTTACCAAATGCGGCGCACGAGTGCGGTTCTCATGGAGCGACTTCCTCGACTCGCCTCTCTGGTTATAGGAGAAGAGGGGTATTGAGCGAGTGGGAAAGAATAGATCTGGAAACGCAGATCGTTTCCGTTTGAGCCCAGCTCTTCCTGTCCGTCGCCATGGAAACCGAGACGACGCGTCCGAGCGTCGGCGGAGGAGATCGACAAGAGGAGGTGACGGCGGCGTCGGCGCTTCGCCTCCTCCCCTTCGCCGGGGCCGCACAACAGCACTACGTCTCCGAGCTCCTCTCCTTTACCCTCGATCGCCTTCACAAGGTCACCCTACTTCCTCCCCATCCTTCAATTTTGTGGCAGATCTGCTGAGGATGTGTGGTCACGCAGGAGCCGGAGCTTTTGCGCGTCGATGCGGAGCGTATCCGGAGGCAGATGCAGGAGGTGGCCGTGGGAAACTACCGCGCTTTTATTGCCGCGGCGGATGCTGTCTCTGTCATCAAGGAACAACTCTCCGGCTTCGATAAACACCTTGATTCTTTGGTATGCCTTACCCGTCCATCGTAAACCCTTCTTACACTCTGATATACTTTGTGAATCTAGTTATTCATTGCTTTCCTGATGAATTGGCTGCTCCTAACATTTGGATTTTGAACTGTCTTTCGTTGAATCTAATTTTTCCTACTCTTCTTGTTGCAATGTCTCGTCGACAACATTTGGGTTTCAATCTATCGGTTTATTTGAAGTAATCTTCGTAGAGGGCTTAGAGGAAGAACATGACATTGGTTGTGACAAAATGGGTGTTGAAAATTATTAAATGTGATGTGATCTCATGAAATGATCGGATGAAAATATATGACCAACTCATCTGGGGACTGTTTGGCTGATGTTTTGAAGGAGTCTGGTTGAAGGCATAGGATTCGGCACAGAGTTTATTCCTATAAGCACGGCTTAAACTGATAAAATGAGGGAGGTTGTTGTTCCTTCTCTCCTATAAAGTTTGAGTGTGTCACTGCTTGTTCTATCACTGAGGCTTATATAGTGCTCCTCCTCTCTTTTATTTGGAAACTAGCCTTTTAATCTGTCACATCGTTTCACATCAATCTCTGCATTTGCATATTCATATTTGCCTCTATATGGACAAATTTTTTTTTTTGAAGCTTTCTGCTTTTTGCCGATTAACCAAGAGAAAGGGAAACATGTTTAAGGGGTGACTTCTAATTCACATAGGACAGATTTAATGATAGATAATAGTAGTAGATTTAATAATCATATATTTGTTCGTAAAATTAGAGCTAGTGAACTAAAATACGCATTAAAGAAAATGAAAATAGCTACTAGTGTGAGGCTTGATAGTATCCCTATTGAGGTCTGAAAAAGTTTAGTGGACAAGGGAGTAACTTATTTAGCTAGCTTATTAAACAAAATCATGAGATTCAGAAGGATGCCTGATGAATGGATAAAGAGTTTTTTAGTGTTAATTTATAAAAATAAGAGTGACATACAAAATTGTTCAAATTATTATGGAATTAAAATTATGAGTCATACTATAAAATTTTGAAAAAGAATTATCGAAAGTAGTATAAGGCTTGAAATAAATATCTCTGAAAATTAATTTAGTTTTATGCCTGAAAGATCAACCATAGAAGCTATTTATTTATTAAGATAATTAATGAAAAAGTATAGAGAAAAAAGAAAGATTTGCATATGGTTATTAATTTATTGATTTAGAAAAAGCCTATGATAGGATTTTTAAAGATTTATTATGGTGGGTTTTAGAAAAGAAAGGTATATCTATTAATTATATTAATGTTATCAAAGATATGTATGATAATGTAGCTACTAGTATTAGAACAATAGGGATTGTGTCTAGTGAGTTTCCTATTAGTATAGGATTATATCAAGGATCTGCATTAAGTCCATATCTTTTCACATTGATAATGAATGAATTTACTAGCCATTGACACGATAGACCTCTCTGGTGTATGTTATTTGCTGATGATATTGTCTTAGTTGATGAGAGCCTTAATGGAATTACTTATAAACTTGAGTTGCGAAGACAATAAACTAAAGGTTTTATATTAAATAGGACTAAAATTGAATATAGCAAATGTAATTTTAGTGATTCTAGGAATAGACAGGAGAATATAGTTAAGTTGGATTGGCAAGAAATCCCCTTAAGTAAAAGCTTTAGGTATCTTGGATCAATTATTCAACAAGATGAGAAATCAATTAAAATATTATTTATAGAGTAAAAACAGGATGGTTAAAATGACGAGGGGTGTTAGGAGTCTTGTGTGATCACCGAATACCTTTGAGATTAGAAGAAAAATTTTATAAGACAGTTGTGAGACCAACAATACTTTATGGATATGAGTATTGGGCAGTTAAGAAATAACATATACAAGAAGTCTGTGTTGTTGATATGAGAATGTTTTGATGGACGTGTGAAGTTGCTAAGAAAGATAGGAAAATAAATACTTTTATTCGTGAACAACCAGGTATCGTTTTAATAGAGGATACGATGAGAGAAAATCGTTTAAGATGGCATGAGCATGCGCTTAGAAGACATTCAAATCTGATGGTTAGAAGAGGTGAAATAATTAACGTTGGTGGTATGATGAGAGGTAGAGGAAGACCTAAAAATACATTAATAGAAATTATAAATAAAGATTTAAGCACTCTGAACTTAACTACACATATGGTTTTTTATAGATCTCAGTGACGACAAAAGATCCATGTAGCTGACCCCAAATAGTTGGGATTTATGGTTTTGTTGCTGTTGTTTTGCCCTTATATCTTATTTTCTCTTTACCATTGTTCTACTTTTAATTTTCAATTTTTGCTCTTTCTTCTTCCATCTTCTCTTTTACCTACTTCTTATTCTGGCTTTTTTGGATAACAACTTAGACTCTGTACATTTCTTTTCCAGATTACTATTCAGCTGCATTGATAGTTTGATGTCACTGTTGTATGAGTTTTATAAAAACTTAATAGTGTGTTTGTCCTTTATATGTACTTGTAAGATTTTTGTTTGAACCAAAATATATTTCATTCTAAATTGCATTTATCATGGTGGGTTGACAGGTTTGAGTTATGATGTATTTACATTTATAGGATGTTAAAGATATCTACACTGACTTTCTAGCTGCATGCTTATTGCAGATAACAGAGATACCAAGTCTCACTGCTGGTTGTACAGAGTTTATTGAATCTGCTCAGCAAATTTTGGAGGAAAGGAAGCTCAATCAGACGTTGCTGGCCAATCACACTACTCTGCTTGATTTGCTTGAAATTCCTCAGCTAATGGATACGTATGTACTTTATTTTGTAAAATAAATTATACCTGTCAAATCTTATCTTAATGCCTGTACATGGATTCTGCTGCCATAGTTGTACTTATGGAAATTTTAATTAATTTAAATCATATTACATGCATCTTGATGCCAGCAATTTTAGATTTTAATTGTTGTAGATGTTCCATTAGACATATTTTATATTTTTTTTATTGTGCCTACTTGCCATGTGGGACATGTTCCATGTACTTATTTCCTCTTTGTGAATTCTTTAGCTTTTCTTCAATTTCCTTTTGAACATAAGGCATTGCTAATTTTGACAGTGGTTTCATGTACTTATTTTGTTGATTCGTGAATAATTAGTTGTAACTTTGATAGATGAAAGAACTGTTTAATATTGCTCGGGAGACCTATATATGTGTAGGTAGAAAATGCAAAACAACTAATTTTACTGGTATAAATAGAGATAGAGAGACCTAAAAGATTTTATTAGAAACTATAAATACAGATTTAAATACTCTTAATGTAACTGAGAATATGATTTTTTTAAAGATCCATGTAGTTGACCCAAATGTTTGGGATATTACAGCTTTGTTGTTGTTTTTTTCTAAAAGATTAATTATAAATTTTCATTACATTAAACAACGGATGCTCAAATATGGACTCGAAGTCGCTTGTCGCCTGTCACTGTGTATCTATGTAGGCTGTTCTTTTTTCCTTGTGCAGGATGATCCTAATTCCAACATACAAACTAGATGGATTTACGTTATCATTATGTTAAATCTTGAAGTATCTTGGAAGTGATATCTTTGGTGGACAGCAGAATTTGATAATAATTGGATGTGTATTAGTGTTAGTTTGTAGTTTGTTCTTTGAGCCAAGAAATAAGCTAGTGCTTGCTAAGGGTGTGCAAAGGAACTGATCCAACTGATTAACCAAACTGGACCTTACCAGTGCATCTGTTTTGGTTTGCTTCAATTACATTGTCTCATCAAATGCAGAGATGATATATCTGATTCTTACAGATGGAGCATATAATATTATTTTTGATAATTAATATATACAAGATATAGTTATCATGAATTCTATCCTTATAGATGGAGCATATCTTCTGTAAACTATAATATTTATATCAAACAATATTCTACAAATACAATATGATTATAAAAAATGAATATAAAATGCCACAAAAACCAAACATATTTTGGTTAGATTCAGTTTATTTCCTTTACAGATCAATGCAGCATGGTTAGTTCTGCATACCGAACTTGTTCAGTGTAATTCGATTTTTTTTTCAAAATTGAATTGATCTATATGCATTCCTACCAACCACATGTAGTGCTAATTCTGATCGTGGTCATTAGTTACCATTTCATGCATGTAGCCCCCTGGCTTCTGTACAATGCAGGACATAATGTTGGACCAGTAATTTGACGTCCTTGTTTAACTCTTATTTATAATCAGTTCCTTGAACTATCTTCTGATATTGAAACATGTTTTAAAGTTGATGAATTGTTACCATTAGGTCTTTTGAGGTAACTTGAGATAGCATAATATTCATACTGGTATCCTTTCCCTTTATCTTTTTGGTCAATTTTCTGTTATGGTTGAAAGTTTGGTTATGTTGTGCATTATAATAATATCTTTGTCTTAAATTTATGAGCCTCTTTCCTTGGATATTATCATTTCACTGTCAAGTGGATCCAGGTAGATGCTAGTAACTTGTGAACATGTGTTCGTTCTTTGCAGATGTATAAGGAATGGTAATTATGATGAGGCTCTTGACCTAGAAGCTTTTGTCAACAAGCTGTCAAAAATGCATGCTGAGTAAGTTTTTTCTAGCGACTGAGTTTAGGACTTGCTATTGTTTTATTTGGAAATAGTCCAACCAGTATTATTATTATCTATATATTCCATTATGATAGCTAGCATTTGATATTTGGAATCAAGGTTACCTGTCATTCAGGCATTGGCAGCAGAAGTCCGGAAGACAACACAATCTCTACTATCTCAACTTCTGCAGAAACTTCGAACCAACATCCAGGTAGTTGTCTAAGTGTGTTAAAAGACCCGTAGTGGATTTTGTATACATCAGTATGTCAGTTATTTCCTTTTGGATATGTGAAGTTGTGGTTTCCCTGAAATGGTTCATTTGATTTCACAAGATATATTTATAACTGTGGTTACACAACGATATGCAGTTACCTGAATGCTTGCGCATTGTTGCACATCTGCGACGAATAGGAGTATTTACTGAATCTGAGTTACGTTTACAGGTTGGTCTACTGATGAACGGATTTGTATATTTTTCTTTTGGCTCAAGTAGAATAAATGGACCTTTTGTTAGCTAGAATAAACTACGTTTCTTTGAGCTCAGTAATCTTTGACATCTCAAATATATAATCTTATGTTAGTACATTTTTGCAAATGTATATTAAATTGAGAGAACCTCCCAAATGTATATTAAATTGCAGATGTTGATGTGAACTTGTGAAGAAACATCTCATTCATTTGATTAATGTTCTACTCCTGACTATAACGTTTTGAAATGTTCATTGTAAAATACTTGGAATAAAACAAATTAACCAAGTTGGAAGACACTAATATGTGATTATATAATTTTGATGCCATATGAATGTTTGTTTCAAAGACTATTGTACCGTGCTAACTGGTGGTATTGGTCCATGGGGGGATCGGTTGGTAGTAGCGTACTGTATGTTGGTATATTCCCTGTACGTCGCTACGTATCTTTTTTTGGAAAAAGGTTGAAAAATGACTGAAAATTTATAAATTTTTCAAAAGGTTTTTTTAATCCTAATTTAATGGTAATTTTATTATATTTAATTAAGAATAGAGTGTATATGAGACAAGTAAATGCATAAGGCTGTGATTAACCCTAAGTACCCCTAGTTTGGGCCTAAATGCAAGATGATAGGCCTAATTGAGGTTAACACAAGAAAATGACCTTAATCATGTTTAATCTTTGTGAATATGCATTAATACGCTTCTAATTATATGAAATGATAGATAAAACATAGAAGTTTAATATTTTCAAATTGGGGAGAAATTCCATTAGATCCTAAATCACTTCTTTATCCAAATCAATAGCTTGATTACCACTAATTGTCAATTAGGAACTTTAATCATAGGTGAATGTGAGAAAGAGTGAAAAAGAGGGTGAGAACGAGAGAGTGAATGAGAGCGAGTGAGAGTGAGTGAAAGAGAGGGGAAGGAGGAGATTTAAAGTCCCAAAAGAGACCCCAATGGTCAATTTGATAATTGGGTCAAACTTGACTCAATTTGGAATTTGATCGATATCGACCCATATCGTTTGATACAAATTAGTTTCAACCGTATTGGTCGATACATCACCCATGTCAGTCGATGCCTAACCCTTTTCAAGCATACCACTCAAAATGGGCTGGTCTGCATATCGATCAGCTGACGGACTAGTATGTATCATCCGTTCCATACCATTTTGAGCGGTATGTCAAACATTGGTTTGTTTTGCTAATCTAGAACCTTAATCTTCTAAGAAATTCTAGCATTAAAAATATTTACAAAAGGAATTTGTAGACAACTTTCTAGTATTAAAGAGGGTTTTCCATAATAATTTACATATTTTGATAAATTTCTGATGATAAGTTTCTAATTGATTGTTTAAATTGCTAATATAGCAAAATCTTAAAGAGCTTAGATGTTTATTCCATTTGGAAGTAATTTTTTGGGTGCTTCAAAATCTTCATGATTCTGCAATTTGAATCATGTGAAAGTATTTTATGGTAACTTTATTCTTGTGTATGATAATTATCAAATGAAAAATAGTTAATTAAACTTAGTTTTGTTAATCAATGTACAAAGAGTCTTACGCCTGCTTTTGGATTATCAGGACATGGAACTCGAAACCTTTTGGCCATAGATATATCTGTGCCTGTGTATGGTCCCTAGAGTATATTTAAATATAGTAATAGAAGACCATGAGAAGTATGCCATAAAAATGTAAACAAGCTTTTGTAAATATGGTCAATGAAGGTTTTCTCTGTTTTCTTAATATGTGCAAGTCCGTATTTTGGGCATTCTAGAGGTGGTACTTTGTTTAAGTGCTTTTTGATTGTATAAGATATAAGATAGAACTGCTTGCATTTTTCCAAACTTTTGATCCTTTGACCAATTGTTCTGACTAATCTTTCAAATTGCTTGATTTATTAATGAATATAGATATATAAATTTTGTTTAAGTGCTTTTTGATTGTCACTAGTTGTGCAGGCTTTGTTATGCTTTGAACTAGTCTCACTCACTGGATCTGTTTTATAAACAGTTTTTGAGGTGTAGAGAGACATGGCTTTCAGGCATTCTTGATGACTTGGACCAGAGAAATGTCTATGAGTACTTGAAAGGAATGGTGAATTGCCACAGGATGCATCTATTTGATGTTGTTAACCAATACCGTGCTATATTCAACAATGATAAATCTGGGAGTGAGGAGAACTATGATGGTGGGCTTCTTTTCAGCTGGGCTATGCATCAAATAAAAAGTCACCTTAGCACACTTGAAGCCATGCTTCCAAAAATTACTGAAGGAGGTTCAATGTCGAATATTCTTGACCAATGCATGGTGAGAGATTGTTTCTATGCAGTTTTGTCTTTTAGGTAAACTTTGATCAGCCAGAGCTTAAGATACTTCACCTTATGACTATTCAGCACAACTCCTATTTTGGGTTACAATTTATTTTGGTATTGCTTTGGTGAACTTTATATTTTCTCTGTTGCTAGCATGTAGGATTTTCGGCTACTTGCCAATGTGCACTTGTCTGTGCTTAGAAAACATTTTTTTCTCCCATTTAAATATTTAATTTTTGAGGTCCTTAGAAATTCATTTTCTGTCCATATCTTTTTGTAGTCAATCCTTTTTTATGGATTAACTTTTCTAATCCTTTGGCCTTTCAGTTTGATGCCTATGCTTATTTAATTACTAGACTACCAGTTTGTATAATTTTTTGAGGATTTTTGTACTTGATGCTATCTGTTGCATTTATTTTTCACATGCTCTATAATTTTCCTGTTGCATTACTACTACAATCATTTCTGACATTGTTAATGTATGATGCATAATTAAGGGTGTTGAATGCTCTTCGAAGCTGTACATAGCTTGTAGGCTATAACATACGTTTATTATACAAACATTGTTGCTATCTTCTTAGAGTTACATGCCTTCTCTAAACTACTTTGACAAATCTATGTTCCTGATTTCATTAATTTTGTTTTGTCATTTTTGTGAGTATCGGGATTAGTACAAGGCACTTTTTCCAGCTAGTTTTGTTTGCTGTGTTCAATTTAATGTTAATTTTCTGTTGCCTTCAGTACTGTGCAATGGGTCTTGGCTTGGTTGGACTTGATTTCAGAGGCTTGCTGCCTCCACTTTTTGAGGGGTAAATGAGCATCTTTATTTTGTTCTTTTAGACTGAATAATATTTGGTTGTATTGTCATCTTGTAACTAACAATCTTTCGTCAATTACAGTGCAGTTATCAACTTATTTTCAAAGAATATGAGAACTGCTGTTGAGAATTTCCAGGTATCCTTACAATTAGTACATGTACAAACTTATGTTGATAGTTTATGACTACCTTTTTCAATCATTATTCAAAGAACTAATGCCTTATTTTATTCATACCTAATATGTTCAGAGTGAGCTTTTTTTGTCAAATTGGCCTTTGGCAACTGCTCGTACATAATTCGTTTTTACTACTTTGGCCTTTGTTATAAGTATGTATGACATAGTTCTGAGAAACTCTATTGAATTACTTGGCTACATGGATCCGTAGCACAATTAGACTCTTGTCATTCACAACGCCTAGTTAGTGGAACATATTCTCTTTACTCGATAAACAATTTATTTACACAAGAACCTCAGTTTTCTCTATTTGGTGATGCTATCCGATAATGCTGAAAAATTTTACAGTCACTCGAGACCAATGCCTCCATTTAAAATGTTCTCCATCTGATGTTTAGTTGCCCTCAGTTAGAGATAGAATATCTCAGTAAAATTTCTTGGTACAAGCCAATCTGGTTCAGTGTCATTCATGATCTATGATCTATCCAATGAAGATCTCCGCATCCTATATCATAATGCTCTGCTGATGAAAGTATCATCTCCTTAAATGGTCATAATATTAGTTTCTAATAGAAACGCTATCATACCAAAAAGGTAATGTTAAATGTATTTGTACTTTTTGTTTGGTTAGATTGTCTTAGATTCACATCGTTGGGTTCCTTTGCCATCTGTTGGTTTTGCCACTAATGGAGCAATGGATCAAGGCAAGGATGATGTATCACCACCTTCAGTCCTGATGGAGCATCCACCTGTTGCTGTGTTTGTTAATGGTGAGTACAAATACTTGTTTACCACAAATTCTTCTTAGCATGCACTGGTCAGAATGATCAGGTTAATGCTACGATATACGTGAGGTGCAAATAAACTTTAAGCAATTGCAGTTGTTCAGTTTTTCTATGTGCCTTTGCAATGGGATTGCTCATGGGGGGGGGTGGGGGTTGCCGTAGATGTAGCTCAATGGTGAACTCGTTTAACCAACCAATAAGGAGAAAAAGATGCTTCTTTCATGGGGGGGGGTGGGGGTTGCCGTAGATGTTGTAGCTCAATGGTGAACTCGTTTTACCAACCAATAAGGAGAAAAAGATGCTTCTCAGCACTTTGCTTTTGTGATTGCAATCTTGCAGCTGACATGTTGCTATGCAGGTGTTTCAGCTGCTATGAATGAATTACGACCATGTGCTCCGGTGAGCTTGAAGTACAATCTGGCTCAGGAGGTTGTGAAGGGCCTACAAGCTGTTTCCGACTCCTTGGTGAGATACAATGCCATGCGAGTCTTCCGAAGAAATGAGTCTACCCTCTTTCTGTCACTGTGTCAAGCTTTCATTGAGGTCAGCTGAATTGAATTTATTCTGCTTCATGCTGTTTTCATGAAGTGACACTATTGTATGACTAGCTTGTGGTGTTGATAGGTAGCTTACCCGTATTGTGCAACTTGCTTTGGCCGATGCTATCCAAATGGAGCAACCTTGATCATGGAACACAGAGGCATGTTGGATGGTGTCAGCCAGTTATTAGCAGCGATCCCACCGATGAAAGGATCAAGAAATTCTTTGGACAGCAAGGAAGAGAAGCATCCAACAGATGGCGGTGGTGCTTCAATGGCCGAGAATGGGGCTTCAGTTAATGATGAAGAACCAGGGAGCGATAATCGTACTGATCAAAGCAGCACTGGCATAGTGCCAACAGCTCTGGATATGGATGGCAAATAAAAGTCCGACAAATGCTCCATCAGCATGGTTGTCGTGATTAAATGGCATTTTGCCCAAGTTTTACTTGGCAGCAGCTACCATTATATTGTATCAGTACAAGTTGTCTGTCTACACATGGTGGTTGATGAGGGTGAGTTTTAACTTTGTGCTTTGAGGCTATATCGACACCAAGTACGACTGCCATTCTTCCGTGTAGTGCTCGCGTACACTGGAGGAGATTAAAGATCATTTGCGGGTGTGTTTCTGTCGATGTGGTATGTTCCTCAGCCCCTGATTAAGTAACATCATAACAGTCCTGACAAATTGTAGGGTGTTTATGATCTCTCACACGACGTGGTGTCCGTACGCATCGTGTTCGACCGACATAGGCATTGGGTAAAGGTGCGATGCCGCGGACGCATCGCCAACGGAATTCTCTGTGCCTCCGATCACGAGTGCTCGCCGCTGTTCTGATGAAACCCTCGAGGTACCTCTATTTCGTTCCTTGATAAAAGGATACTTCGAGAACCTAAACGCCGCTGTTCTGATGAAACCCTCGAGGTACCTAAACTATGTGTTCTTACTATATTTTCATATCCCCTCACGAGTCTCTCCAATAAAATTCATGCAAACTATCCGTTCTAACTATATCTTCACATCTCCTCACGGGTCGCTCCAATAAAATTCATATGGCAGCTCGGCTTTGACTTCTTCGTATGTGTCCAAATGTAATAGTCTTTTAGTTAGTTACATGTCGGGAACAATCTTAGAGGCATACATAAAAAAAATTAAAATAAATGTAATTGGGGAATCAACACCATCCGTTGATGGACATTATTCGTCGACAAGTGTACTCTCATAATATGGATATTATTTATCCATAGCTCAACCACCTTCGACAAAGACAGTGTTGACAATGTCTTGAAGGACCCGAACCAACAGATATACAAGCAATCCCTCATATTCGAATTTAAGATATCTAATAATGAGGCCGAATATGAAGCACTCATTTCAGGATTTCAGCTTGCACATGGCAGCTCGGCTTTGACTTCTTCGTATGTGGTTGAACAATCTTAGAGGCATACATAAAAAAATTATGGACATTATTCATCGATAGTTCAATCACCTTCGACAAAGACTCTGTTGATATTGTCTTAAAAGACCCGAACCAACATATATACGAGCAAGCCCTCATATTTGAATTTAAGATATTTAATAATGAGGTCGAATATGAAGTACTCCTTTCAGGATTTCAACTTGCACGGGAACTCCAAGTTCAAGAGCTAATGGTGTTTAGTGACTCATAGCCAATCGTAAGCTACATGGGATGAAGCTATGAAGCCATAGATACAATCATAGCAAAATACCTCGTTGAGATACAAATATTAGCTCGAAACCTTTTTCGACTTCGTGTGTTCCAAATACCATGTGAGGAGAATATTGAGGTGGATGCACTCGCCCAATTAGCATCCACCCATCATGTTGAGATTCTCAATGCACTCCCGAGCCATCGAGAAGCTCGATACGGTTACGGTTGAAGAGGAATTGAGCTAGATGAATGAGATCCTACGTTACAAGAAAGACGAGATTCTCCCAATCGACCTCGTAACGACTCGAAGAGTTAAGCACCACCGAGCAGAGTATTGTCTAATTAAAGGTTGACTATATTGTAGGTTTTTCAGCCAGTCGCTCCTTAAATGTTTAACCCCTCGCAAGACTAAGAGAGTGCTTGCTAGGGTTCATAAGGGTATTTATGGAGAACGCATCGATGAACATACCCTTGCCTTCAAGGTGCTTTAGCAAGGGTACTAATGGCTAACACTACACAAGGATGCAATCGAGTATGCCCAAAGGTGTTGTAGGTGTCAGGAATTCACTCGGGAACCATGACAACTGTCAATCCCCTTGAGCCCGATCGATTGTGGGTGGTCATTCGCCCAATGAGGCATGAACTTTCTCGGGCCCTTCCCACCCGCTTCGGGTCAGTGAAAGTTTCTCATTATAAGGGTCGATTACTTCACAAAATGGATGGAAGACGAGCCCCTAGAATCAATAACCGACAGATGGGTTAAGGGATTTATATAGAAGAATATCATAACCTGCTTTGGGATACCGAAGGTCCTCATCGTATATAACGAGACTCAGTTCAACAACCCAAAATTTAGAGAGTTCTGCCAATACTATGAAATCCAACTAAGGTTCGGTGGTGGCTTACCCTCAAACTATTGATCTTGTCGAAGTCACCAACCGAGCTATCCTCGAAGGTCTCAAAAGATGAGTAAGGACACCTGGGTAGATAAATTGTCAAGCATCCTATGAGCCTCCCGAACGACACCAAAGATAGGGTCGGGAGAATCACGCTTCAGTCTAGCATATGGCACTGAAGTTGTCCTACCACCCGAGGTAATTTTTCTAAGACTTCATGTCGAAAACTTCGATAAGAAAACCTTCGAAGCGAGGCTTTGAGCCGGGCTTGATTTAATCGATAAGACTAGAGCAGCCGCACACCGACGAATTCTAAGATATAAGAAGGCAATGACCAAGCTCTATGACAGAGGTATTTGCCCTTAGAAAATTCGACTAGGAGACTTAGTGCTATGCAAGGTTGAAATAAGTGACATAACCCGATCCCAATGAAAGCTAGCACCGAGTTGGGAAGGACCACACTGAGGAATTGAAGTCATATGAGATGGAACTTATCGTCTCGGAACAACATAAGTGGGACACTACCAAGACATATCTCCAACCTAAATAAGTTTTATCATTGAGGCTCCTAAGGGGTCTGATCGAGGTACATTTTTAGTTCACAAAAAGTATCTTTTTTATTTCTCCAAAAGAAAGTTATAGTAGATGGATTAGGTCTTCACAAACAAATTTAGATGTTGATCTAAAAAAAGCAAAAGAAAGTTGCAACAGATCATATGCACGAGCAAAGCAGCGAGTCGAGGTTATCATTGAAAGCTATCTGCTTTCCATCTGGATGCCATAGTCCTTGGGATTATCGATAAATGGGTCCTCCTCAAGCTCTATTCCTGGATATGGCACCTTGAAACAGACCAAGATGATCAAATACCCAAATTTATATGAAGCAAAGTTAGATCTTTCCAACTCCTTTTAAAATCCAATGGATGCTTTGTACTCAGCGATCGCCTCCTCTTGATACCTCGGTACCTTGCCCCGTTCAACCTCCAACATCTCCTCGAGCTCCCGGGCTTGCTCTTCCGCTACACCACCCTTCTTCTCAAGCTTTGAGTTGACTGTCTTTACTAAGTCCAGCTCTCGGAGGAGCCCCTACAACTCCTTCATAACCAGGTTATTGCCTCAAATGCTTTCCAACTATTTAGCCAGGGCAATAAGCTCTTGCTCAGTCTCCTTCAACTTTTGAACCAATTTGTTACCTCGAGCTCTCGCCTCAACAAGAACGACGATAGGAGGATCGGCTTCTGCCTTCCTCAACCTCTACCGAAAGGTCGACATTCTCCTAAGCTTGTTGGTTGATGACAACACCGACATCCCGAACCCGGTCCAATAGGGCCGACATACAATGATGGTGCTACAAACACGAAAAAGAGTATAATAATAATAATAATATGTCATGACCCATCTGACTAGTTCTTCATGGTGATAACCCTGATCAACACCTCAGAAAGAGAGAGATAAATCTATTTTGTCAAACTCAAACAAAGAGATCCTTGATAGTACTACTTCGAGCTTTGCTTTCATCCCATACCTTTTGCCACTCCTGCAGGCCTCCCCATCTTGGTTGTAGTAGAGAACCCAAAGTCGAAACGGACAGGTTGACTATCGTCGAAGTAACGAAGGGCTAGGATTTTCCTTTGCATAGGTCAACCATCAACCTCGACCCCTCTTCTCCTTAGCCCAAGGGAGACCAGGAGCCCTTGGGACTCTTCATAGGCTCGATTACTGCCAAAACAGGACTCTTCGTAGGCTCCGACGCTGCCAAAACATGACTCTCTATAGGCTTTGGTGTTGGCGAAATAGAGCTTCAGCTCATGGTGGACTCCTCGGACCTCCTCCTTAGAAGACAAGGGGCCCTTTTCACGACTACTTTATACCTCTTCTTCGGTTAGACGGTGCTCACATCTTGACCTGGCTAGGTCAAACCCAACTCTTTGGGTAGCACCTTATGGACAGGAGCTAAGACTATCGAGGTGGCAACTGCGCCAAAAGAGGAGTCACGCCCCTGTTTCTTCAAGGAATGCAAGTTCATGCCTACAAAAAAGAAAAATTGACATTATGAAACTACAGAAGATCAAAAGTACACAACGACAAAAGGGACTGAGACATACCCTGAGAAGTCTGGCTGAGACACACATCAACAAGCTAGTCCTCATCTATCTTTCGAATGACTTCGGACAAAGAAAGAATATCCCTCAATCGAAACACCTAGATTTATCAAACAATAGGGGAGAGATATTATCAAAGGAATGAGTCGACCAAAAAATATTGAACCCCCGATCTTGACCTAGATTTACAAAGAAAAAAAGATGCTCCTTAACGATGTTTTTACCTAACATAGCCCAACACTTTCATGTCTTCGAATCACAACGAGGAAATGATAAAGGAACATTTGAATTGAACATTTGAACGCCATGTTACCGATAATCGAATACCAATTAAATGTCACATAACGTCTAAGACCACTTTGATATAATTCTCAACCTTATAAATTCTTTGAATCTTCTGAGCACTAATTTAAGCAACAAAGTAGCTTTTGCTGGTAAAACCTAACACATCTGACATAATTTTGCAAGATCTAGCCGAATGCAACTATTTTATGACACCGCAACTTCCGATAAATTCTAGTTGAAGAACTTTGATTTCAACCAAGGTTGAGACCAATTCCCATCATCCGATACAGACTAAATCAGCGGTCGAAAGATGTTCGACCATCTTGTCATAAAGCTATGGATCGTCTCAGTAAGAACAAATACTACATTAAGCTTCACATCACGGCTAACAGAATTCTACAAAATGGCAACCAAATATAAGATTTTATACACTAAAAACCACAGAGATGGAACACAACACAAAGTAACTTTCCTCTGCTTTAGACACTATCAACACGATTTCAGAAATCAGGTAAAGTTGATAATGTAGCCTATTGCAAGATCATCATCACCATATGGCAAAATTTTGTCAAAGTAAAAAAACATCTTCATGAAAGTTAGCCAAATTACTCACCCCATTAGCAGTCTGTCATATTAGAAACCTGACATATTATCAGTCCACAAAGGAACAGATGCTTCTTACTGAAGTATAAATATTGTTAACATCAGCAAGAGCCTTCTTAACAGTTCATACAAAACCAACACAACCAATTTGAACAGCCAGAACAGATGTAATTCAAGAGCCTAGTTAGATTGCCATGCAACAATGCCATTTTCCTCACCTTACCTATGCAATCTCAATCGGCTAGCACCAACAGCAAGAGGGTTAGATAGGGCAAGAGAGACATAACCAGAGACAAGGGTTCACTTGTAGAGAGGGAGATAACCAGAGAGTAGATGAGAATCTATAGACATGGTTGAAAAAAAAAACCACCCTAGACTGGTATATACCTGACAAGTAAATAACAGCTCGACGGAGAACCGGGTTGCAGGCCAGCCCCCATTTTGGATAGTCTCTGTTCAAGGGATACCACTCGGTAACCCTCCAAAGTTATGCCACCTTTTTTTTTTTATTTGACAGCAACCTACAGCTATGAATCCCTACCTATCTCTCTCATCTTCTCTTTCTCAAATCAAGATTCCTTTGATTTAAAAGATTGTCAAGAGACAGAAACTTGGAGAAGTTTCAAAGTAAGTGTCATTTCTTTCTAGATAATCTTCAACAGCAATACAAAAAATAAAAAATAAAAAATTCTACACATGAGATCAAGTACTTCAAAAATTCAAAGCCGCTAGGCAGAGCTCATCCGCGTATAATGCTAACCTACTTTATTAAATCCAAGGTGCTACAGTTACTGTCATAATTCAGGAACTGCTCTTGCAAACATCATCAACAATATTCACTCAAAAGGCATCCAAACCAATATAAATTTTCATAAGCATAAGCATACCTTGTCAAACATTTCTACTCTGGGTACCTCGGAACTATCACTGAAGATCCCAGAACCCGTTTTACTGCTCTTATGTCTTTATACGTCTTAAATGCATTAACAAGGTAAGCCATTTTGTATAGCAATTATCATCTAGGATAAATGTATCCAGACGAATGCTCACCACAGATATCCTACATGGATGTGGCTGAAGTGTCAACTATGAACTAGACTTATGCAGCTGCAGTTGCAAAATGCAAAAGATGTACTTAAAGCAAGCTAGATAAATGAAGGAACCATAATGATCCTGGAAGTAGAACTTGATCACTCATCTTTTAATGTATAACAAGTTAAATTTGTTCAAGTACTCTGTAGATCTCTTGCATGGAAAAATTTCAGGTTATAATGCCAAACTAAAATGACCCTGCAGGTAGAGCTTGATCTTTTTCTTTTGTTATAGAACAGGCTCCTTTATCTGAGTGCTCTGTTCTATTAAAGCCATATTCAGGTCTCCTGCTTGGAGAGGTTTAAGGTTCCTCATGCCAACTCTTTAAACACCACAGCATTTTGACCAACCAAACAAATAGGTTTCGTGATTTGGATTTCGGATTTAAGATAAGAGGTCCAAATGATATAACTCGACTAATGTAATCAGTTTTGAACAGTTGAGATACAGCTACAAAAATCATTAGATGGTTAGAGGTCCAAATGATATCAGCTCTTGGCATGTCTAATTTTGCAAGCAAAGGAAGACCACGACTCCATAAAAACACACAAAATAGTAGCTGACAAAATTTCGAATGGTTTTGCTCCCAACATTTTATACTACCAACCAAGTGACAGTTCTCGAACTCCATATCTCCAATCATTCATCTTCCTAATGATGCTATTTATAAAGCTGTAAAAAAAAAAAGCCAAGTTGCCAAAGATTCATGTTAGGACCCAGAAATCAGGAAGATGCTTTTCTCATTGAAAGTCATAGAGAAGTATCACCTTGATATGCTGCATAAAAATGTGGCTTAGTGCACAATGCTCCCATTAAAGTGATATCTAGGGAGGGTCAATGCATGCTCTATCTAACTCCTACAAATAGATAAGCTGATTCTGTGGCTGGAAGACTTGACACCTGAGTAGAACATATGTAAAAATACCATGGAACCGAGGCTCATCCTTAGTCCAGACTTCTTACTGTTGTTGGTTAAGTGAACAACCTCTGAACATATAGTTTCTGCATTTTTTTAGCTAAAATAAAACTCAAAACACAACAAGCTTGACATTTGCCCAATGCATGCAGATCATGTACAATTCTGATCTATTTGATGCCTAAACCAAAGAAAGAAAACATAAGCTCATAATTTGATGAGTGATGGAAAGTTTGCTGTCTTCCAATATCATATACCATTTCTAATCGAACAAGATAAACAAAAGATGTCTTCCAACATGAATTTTACAGTAAACTCACTTTGTCAATGTCATAAACAATTTGCAAGAACACAATATTTTTCACAAGGTTATCGCTGAAATGGAAACAGAATTGAATACATTGTGACCACCATTACCCACTTGAAACAAAAAAACAAGCAAAGTTAAGAATGGCATTGATGCATGACATCAAAGAATTCCCTATCATCCTGAAAGCTCATAATTTGATGAGTGATGGAAAGTTTGCTGTCTTCCAATATCATATACCATTTCTAATCGAACAAGATAAACAAAAGATGTCTTCCAACATGAATTTTACAGTAAACTCACTTTGTCAATGTCATAAACAATTTGCAAGAACACAATATTTTTCACAAGGTTATCGCTGAAATGGAAACAGAATTGAATACATTGTGACCACCATTACCCACTTGAAACAAAAAAAAAAAAGAAGCAAAGTTAAGAATGGCATTGATGCATAACATCAAAGAATTCCCTATCAACCTGGACTTTTCTAGTAACTAAGACAACAGCAAAGCCGAAACAGGGTCACTGTTTTCTACCTATCCAAACAGACTCTACGCTAACCTAATTAAGTACTCAAACCTTACAGTCATTAGGAACTACCAACCTTGCTTTACAGTCCTACCAGCCAAAAAGCCCAATCAGTTTTATTCTGCATGGTTCCATAAATGACAACAAACAAAAGAATTTCAATTTTGTAAAGAAACTAAAAGAAAGCTGTGCCGGCAAGGCCATGATGTAACAAATTATGAGCAATATTGTCCCTGGCCTGTGACGCACTCACCGACCGTATGCTGTTCTCGGGCACCATCTCATCGTCCACCAGTTCGTACTTGAGATCCGGCTCCATCTCCTCCTTCCTTAACTCACAGATGTTGTGCAGCACACAGCAAGCGCCAATAACCACAGGCAAATCCTGCAGTTTTACTTCTGTTCGCTTCTGTAAACAAGTCCACCGCCCCTTCAACCTTGCGAATGCCTCCCAAGCGATCCGCTGAACCTCCCCGATCTTTTCATTGAAGGCATGCTGCGTCCACGTCAAGTTTTGGTGGGTGTACGGCACCAGCACCCAGTCCATAAGAGGATAGCCCGAACTCCCCACGATCCAAGTGTTCTTGAGCATCCCGGCAGCTGCCCTCTGGTACAGAGCCGATTTCTCGAGCACCTGGTCGTCGGGCATCGATCCGGGCCACCCGATGCAGACGTCCGTGAACACACCGTCGGGGTTGGCCACCCCTTGGACGGTGATGGAATAAGATGTCTTTTGATTGCGCTCCGTGTGTCGGCGGTTGAAGTAGGCGGCGACACTTATTTTGGGCGCGATGATAGGTATGTGGGTGGTATACATGGACCCGATGACATTGGGGATTCCCGACGCGGCCTCGAAGTGGGATTTTGCTTCGGCAGCGGCGGCCCCGTCGGGCCACTGGACGAACTTTGGCATGAGAAGGGCCTTGATCGCGGTGCAGACCTCGAGGACGAGCTTGTGGCAAGTGGAGATGCCGAGCCCGAACCGCTTCGAGACGAGCCGGAGCGGCTCGCCGGTGGCCAACCTCCAGATGCACACCGCCACTCGCTGGCGGACGGGGATAGCGGCACGGAGCATCGTGTCTTCCTTCGCTACTGCCGACCCAAGTTCCTCGCAGATCAAATCGAACGTGGCGCGGCCCATCCGAAACGCTCGTCGGAACTCCGCCTCGGGGAAATCCGGGTGGTTGCATCGGTCCCACCATGCTCGCGACCGGTCCTTCACCCAAAGCCGCCTCTGCTGGTGGCCGCTTCCGGTGGCGGAAGCGGCAGGGCCAGCGTCGCCCTCGACGGAAGCGGAGGCCGCCGCCGCTGCAGCGGCGACCGCAGAGGCGGCTACTCGGACGCGCTTGGAGCGGAGGGTGTCGGCGTCATCGTCGAGGGCGGAGAAGTTGTCCTCGAGGCGGGAGTAGTAGTCGAGCATGGCCTCAGCCTTCCGGTGGTGGTTCTCCTCGAGAAGTGAGAGCTCACGGCGAGAGTCTTCGTCGGACTCGCGCCGCTCGGACTCATCCTGGGCGTCGATCGCCGCGATGGAGGTCAGCAGATTGGCGATCGTTTTCCGCTTCTTCCTCTTCTCCTCACCGGAGGCGGATGCGCCGGCTTCTCGTCTACGGCGACCCTTGGGCATGTCGGAGAACGACGTCGGAGGCGAAGCGGCTGGTGCGGCGGAGTCGTCCTGAAAAAAGGAGATGTAAAAGGAGAAGTCGTCTTCGAGGAGGGGTTGGGTGGTGGCGTCGGCCGGAAAACTATTCATATATGGAAGATATTCCTATCTTTCTATTGATCGATTGCGGCGGTTGGTGGCGTCGTTTGGACAAGCAAGAAAAAGGAAGGGTCGGATGACGAAAGGGGCGGACTCGAAAGAGGAATAAACGCGGAGGCGCAGACCAGATGTGAACGGTGGACGGAGATAAGAGGAGCGGTGGGCGGTTATATAGGTTGCGGGGAAAGGTGCGTGTGAACGCGGTTTGGCGAGCTTTCCGACGAAGGCAGCCATGGAGGCTTCTAGTAGACCGTGGCTCACGCGGCGGGGGGGGCAGAGCGGATCAGGATAAAGTCGAGTTGCGGTGCAAAGCGAGACAAGTTTAGGGTGCGTGGGGGTGACGTCGGTGTGATGCATTCGTTGTGGAGTACGTTAGCATAAGGTGATAGCGAGAGCTCATGTGATCTGGAGTCGGAGTTCCGTGTTGGTGTGCTACGCGGACCGATCTTTTTGAGGTGGATCATAAAATAGAAACAAGGTCGAAGGGGCATGTGGTTGAAGCCTGGATTGGTGGCGATCAATAATAAGAGGAAGGTGAGGTCGGCAAGAATTGGATCGTGGGGGTGGGTCGGAGGATATCACATGGTGGCTGGTGGTCTCCTGCTCGCGGAAAACAGACGGCTTTTATTGGAGGACGATAGATCGGTTGGTGGTGCGTGGTTTCAAAAAATACAGCCGAGTGTTATGAAAACCAAGGGAAGCCAATTTAATGGGTGATGACTTAGGAAGTAATTGGCATGTGCGAATCAGCAAGGAAATAATATTGTGTTTATAGAATATATTAAAATTTCTAGCCTGGCTTTATTTTGCTTCCTCAAACTGATTCTGATTTGTGTTGCATGCAGCATATTAGGAGGGCTTTTGGGGGGATTGTGATGGATTGGCCCACGGAATCGTTTGGATCCAATCCGATTTCACAGGTCCGGCCTTTTATTGTGCCCCAAAGCGCTTTCCACAACCGTGAGCGGCTCGTTATCTCGTGCGGGTGGCGAAGTAGTAAGCACCGACGGATGGATGAACAGACTGCCGAATCAAAAGCTGATCCGTTCCACAGTCAACGACACGAGTCACGGACCTGAGAGTAGTTAGAGATGGCGGTGGGACAGGTCGGATGCGACTGCCGATGGACACGTCGGTGAAAGGGAGGACCGAAAGACGGAGCCATACCGAGACGGACGCGTGGCGACGGGCACGTCGGTACGCACCGTCGACCCGGCGTCTCCCGCTGCGGTTTCCGTTTCGCTCTTCCTTTCTCTGCTTATCGCTTCGGGACGCGTGTCAGGCCTCCGGGGGCGAGGTGTAAGCTAGCTCCAAAAAAGAACCTCTTGCTATCCATTAATGGCGTACCCGTCTTCCCAGTCCTACTAATTTCCGACGAGCCTGCGTGTGGGTCCCGGTAATTCCTCCAATCCCAAGAATGGGCAGGTATCCTGGTAGAAAAGCATGGAGATAATGATTAGGTCCGGTACTTCTCGTGCAATAAAAGAACGTTTTAAGCCACGTGCCAATAAGCCGACCACGTGTTCGGTGCCTAGCGGGGCTAGCTTCGATTGGAGACGGATGAAATCATGGGGCGCGATGATTACCTCGGCCATCCAACGGTACAGATCACGTGGTTGACGGTGATCCGGAAGAGGGATGGGTGCGTCGAAAGGAGTCCGGCTCCGTGGACTTCATATTTCTAGGGCTATTTTCGTGATATAAAATCTTCCCCTTACCTCTAATGGCAACGAGATCGCAAAAGTAGGACGGATCTGCTGCTCTAGGGGGGCCCAGAGATTCTTCTTTTCCAGGAAGGACCCCCAGTCTAGGACAGTTGCAAGAATTAGGTACTACTTATCTATGCATTTCTGTCTTTCGAGGCCTTATCTGATCTTAAAACAAAAGACTTTGTCTTGCAACAAGCTTTGGCTCACAAAAAAGAATGTTGGATAAAAGCTGAAAGAGAACCTTTCATGCTGTTATGCCTGTAACAGACATGAGAATGTGCAGAATAACCCCATAATATACCTTTTGCTTAGGTGATCCATACCTATGGTGTCTACCGTTTGAGAATCAGTGATACATGGACTCTTGCTTTCACATCCGCAGGATGCATTATTTAATCCACGTGTATGAGCTGCGCTCTTATCAAACTCGTTAGTTATACAAATCCAGTACTGAAGAATCTTACGATATGAGAAGTTGATTTCAAGGATTTGTATAAACTGCACTTCCAGAAGTCATGTTCTCAGTCCTTAGTCTCACAGCATCACAATATAAGCATCATAAATATTGTCCTAATTGTTTCTCATGCACATGTTGCCACATTTACATTTTTTCTCCTCGTTGGATCTGGCGCTTAGATATGTGTCCATGTCATGTGCTCCTGTTTATTTTGATTTTCTTATTTTTATAAATAAAAGTGAGCTGACATCTCCAGAGGACCATTTCAAGATAAGAGTGAAAATTTAACTATCTCAAGTTTTTATTTCAGTAACTTCATACTGTAACAGTCTTTTGACAGACTAATATGCAAGACTTCTAGCATAGTGCATATTATAAAAACTGATAACAATGGCTTAAATGATACATATCAACCTAGAGAAAACTGCTTGCTAAAGGAAGTGAATTTCTACATAAATGATTTGTATCTTTTTTTTTTCTGTAAAACATTAGGCCTTCAAATACAAGAGTCCAAGTTCTGCTGATTTTGAAAATTTTAAAGATGCAATTTTCCAGTGAGTTTTAGCCTGAAAAGTAAGTTTGGCATTTCCCTTGATTATATAAGAAAATAATTCTTTTGCTGTCTGCATATCACCATCAGGCAATGCAAGAACACAGGCAGCAATATCGTTCCCTTCTCGGGTCATCTTATGTTATAACCTAAGATCTCATTTTCTTAGCTTCTTTTATCAACAAATGTAGTTTGCTTGATGTTGTCAATTGTCTAAATTCAAGCCAGAAGTTCCAATCAAGTTAAACGAAAAGAAAAGAGTATTTGTTTCTCAGAAAACCATTGCAACTGATTGTCCAATTAAAAGGCTTATCCATTTAAAAAAGGTATTAGTGACTTTGTAGATTATTCTGATTATCTTATACACAGGCCTAATGAGATGGCCACTTCTTGGTTACTGTTGCTGATTTTTCTTTTGGTAGTTTATCTTTTATAAAGTCTTCCAGGTGAAGTTGCAATCTTCTTTTCTAGGTTCACATTATTAGTCTTGGTTGCTCTTGTTTTAACATCTTCAAGATAAATACAATGCTGTGTTTCAAATTACACATATTGGTAGTGAGTGTTTGTATTGTTCTGTTCCCATTTTAATCCATGGCATGACAAAGTTTCAAGTTATCAGAGCATAAAATTATGTTAGAAGAATTCATGGATTTGTTTTTTGGGAAAATTATCTGGAATTAAAACATAAACCAAAGAGTATTATTGTTAAACATAGGAACAAAAACACGGCATTTGAACCTACCTCAATAAGACGATCAATTAACTAACTGTTTGTTATACATTTTTAGCTTGGAACCTCTCTATCTAAGAAGACCAAGATAGTAGCTCTCATATGGAGCATTCTTATTTTTACAGCCCAGGGGTTTACTGGGCAGAAACAATCAATTTTCCAAACTAATAAACTTTTTGAAAGAGTTGACTTTTGAGGATTCGTTGACACTGCTATCAAGATCTGACTGCTATCATGTTAAACGAGGTCGATTCAACTTGGTGTTGACAGAATGGAACGCTATTTCTTGTTTTGGCAGCTATTGTATACATGACTTCATTAATTTTGAATACAGTTACTTGCTGGATCATATGCAGGGGACCATTACTTGAAGCCGTGGATAATTCCAGTACCAGAAGTTACAATTGTTCCACGATGTAGAGAGGATGAATGTCTTATCCTAGCCAGCGATGGTTTGTGGGATGTCATGTCCAATGAAGAGGTATGCGATATAGCCCGAAAGCGGATACTGCTATGGCACAAAAAGAATGGTATTGTATCATCGCCAGTCAACCATCGAGGTGAGGAAGCTGATCCTGCAGCACAAGCCGCTGCAGATTGCCTGTCAAAACTTGCCATCCAAAAGGGAAGCAAGGACAACATCACAGTCATTGTGGTAGACCTAAAAGCACAAAGGAAGTTTAAGACCAAGTCTTAGGACGGTCATGGTTATTCATCTGGTTAGTAACTTACTAGAGAATTATAGCATTTCAAACTTGGTAATTCGATGGCCTTAAGTACATTGCTTGGCCCATTTGGTTTTTGTTTTGTGGGCTACAGGGGCTGTACTCTACATACACTATAGAATCTTTATAGGGCTTATGTGTTAATGCAGGTCTCTAGAATCTTGTAATTTTATTTTGTTAAGCTAGGCCATGCGTTGACATTGCAATCGAGCCAATGTAGCCCTCCATGTGGCTGCTTTATGCTACCTTGGTGCGGATGCGTTCAGCTGGTGGATATAAGCTTTTCGATTCTGCCTCCTAGTTTTAGAGGCCGTCCGATGTCTTCTTTCGCTGAGTTTTCTCGAATGAGATCTATAGATTCCATCTAAGAAGAGGTCTGTTGTGCTGATGATATCCTAGGAATTACTAATCTGTTTGATTGTTGTGGTTTCACCTTGCAGATAGGTGATCATCACTGTTGGGCTTCTCAGATTGATGGTGGTTCATCTGAAAACAAAATTAGCAGAATCAAAATTAGCTACGTAACTGCTTGTGTTTGGTGGACTTTGTGATTGTATATCTGCTATAGGTCAGCTATTCTGCAGCATTTCAAACTTGACAAGGTGAAATTTAGATGATCGATACAATAGAGATCTGCGGGAACGACAGCCGACATTGCTTGGGTCGTTTGTCGGGAGAGCGAATTGGGAAATTGAACTCCTTGGCAGTACCTGTGATACAGAAGATGTTTTAGCACTTTTGACTTGTAGGATATCCGAATACAACTTGATTTATATTACTTTTTGACTTGTAGGATAGCAAAAGGAAGATGGCGAATTGTGTGGGTTAAACTATCTATTTATTTTGTGGAAGAAGAGAACTCCCTCGGTTGGCCGCAAGGAGGTGTCAGCGGCGGTGCAAGTTTGTTCCACAATGTTGTGGTGTTTAAATAGATAGTGGTTGTTTGATTGGGACGCTGATTCGGAGTCAATGGAGATTCTATGTATTTGTCTCAGTTTGGTGTCGACATAAGTATCAAACGCCTTTATAAGGGATCACTTGGTACCGTATGGGTACGAGGAATTATCCGCTTTGGGTGAATGCGATCGAACCCGTATGGTTCACCGAGACAGACCAAGTGGTCCCTTATCAGATTAGCGCCCACCGTGGGGCCTGAGCGGTCCAAACCTCCCTTGGCTCCCTACGATGGGGGGTTACCTGATATGGCCAACTTAGTCCCACATCGGTTGAGGAGTGAGGGAGCCAAGGGCTTATAAGGCAGTCGTGCCTCCCTTACCCTTAAAGGTGCCTGTGCAAGTTTGATCGCATTCACCCAAAGCAAATACTTTCTTGCACCCCCATGATACACCGAGACAGACCAAATGGTCCCTTATCATTCGTCCGATTCAAATTGTGTCAAAATTTTATAAAAAATATAAAAATTATATTGAAACATACTTGATAAAATCCCTTAAGTCAATTTTGGTTAAAATGTCGAGTCTTTAAGCATAAATGCATTGGAGTTTGAGAACCTCAAAGGAACACTTTGGGTAGTTTTATCATTAAAAGGAACACTTGGAGTCATTTCAGTTGTCATCGAAAGATTGTCATCGAAAGAAATGCTTGAGGTCATTTTTTATCGTGTTGTTATTGATGGGAGCCATTTAGGTCATTTCACTTGTCTTATTTTTGAAAGGAGTATTTTGGATCATTTCGATCATATTATCAATAAAAAATATAAGTTAAGCCATTTTGATTATGTCATCCAAAGGAATGCTTTAAGCTACTTTGGATGCGAAATTCAAGGTGATAGTTTACTCAGTGTAATTATGCTGCTTGACGATTCTCTTTGTTGTCAAAGTAGTTGGACCACATGATGAATCATTTGACACATCTATCCGCACATGCGTCATCATCGCCTTATCTTTCTATAAGCATGTCAATTTGGCAGTTATGTTGGATCTACTTCAATTTTATTACTAGCATCTCATAGTGATAATATGACATTCCTTATATGTGGCACTCTTAGGAATCTTCATATTATCACGGATAAAATTATAAATGAGGTATTCGACGTAATACTTATGTATGTCTGTGTCTTTTGGTTTGTTCATGCTTTGCACAACATATAAAGGGTTGGCAGTAGGCTTAGCAGTCCCATTTCCTTTCGATTTGTAGTGGATCATTTTGGATCCTTTATTGTGCGACCGTTCAGAACTTGTGAAGTTTGTTTGTAATTTTCATTGGTTATGAAGTATTTCCTCAAATGATTACTTATGAATCCCGAATGAGACGTTTTCTCTAATTCGTTTTCTCCTTTATAGATCCTAAGAAATCACAGGAGGTTTTATGGAGACTGACTTTTGCGGACGGACATGCAAATGTGCCGCACAATTTAGGCAAAATCAACTAAATCCAAGACAACATATCATCCGGTCTCAGTTTGGTGTCGACATAAGTATCAAACCCCTTGATAAGGGATCACTTGGTCTGTCTCAGTGCACCGTGGGGGTGTGAGGAATTGTCCGCTTTGGGAAATGCGATCGAACCCGCACGGTGCACCGAGACAGACCAAGTGGTCTCTTATTAGATTGGCGTTCACCGTGGGGCCCGAGCGACCCAAACCCCCCTGGCTCCCTGTGACGGGGGGTTACATGATAGGGTCAACTTAGTTCCACATCGGTTGAGGAGTGGGAGAGCCAAGGGCTCATAAGGCAGTCGTGCCTCCTTTACCCTTAGAGGCGCTTGTGCAGGTTTGATCGCATTCACCCAAAGCGGATAATTCCTCACACCCCCATGATGCATCGAGACAGACCAAATGGTCCCTTATCACCCGTTCGATTCAAAATGTGTCAAAATTTTACAAAACATATAAAATTTATATATTTCAAACTTGGTAATTCGATGGCCTTAAGTACATTGCTTGGCCCATTTGGTTTTTGTTTTGTGGGCTACAGGGGCTGTACTCTACATACACTATAGAATCTTTATAGGGCTTATGTGTTAATGCAGGTCTCTAGAATCTTGTAATTTTATTTTGTTAAGCTAGGCCATGCGTTGACATTGCAATCGAGCCAATGTAGCCCTCCATGTGGCTGCTTTATGCTACCTTGGTGCGGATGCGTTCAGCTGGTGGATATAAGCTTTTCGATTCTGCCTCCTAGTTTTAGAGGCCGTCCGATGTCTTCTTTCGCTGAGTTTTCTCGAATGAGATCTATAGATTCCATCTAAGAAGAGGTCTGTTGTGCTGATGATATCCTAGGAATTACTAATCTGTTTGATTGTTGTGGTTTCACCTTGCAGATAGGTGATCATCACTGTTGGGCTTCTCAGATTGATGGTGGTTCATCTGAAAACAAAATTAGCAGAATCAAAATTAGCTACGTAACTGCTTGTGTTTGGTGGACTTTGTGATTGTATATCTGCTATAGGTCAGCTATTCTGCAGCATTTCAAACTTGACAAGGTGAAATTTAGATGATCGATACAATAGAGATCTGCGGGAACGACAGCCGACATTGCTTGGGTAGTTTGTCGGGAGACCGAATTGGGAAATTGAACTCCTTGGCAGTACCTGTGATACAGAAGATGTTTTAGCACTTTTGACTTGTAGGATATCCGAATACAACTTGATTCATGTTACTTTTTGACTTGTAGGATAGCAAAAGGAAGATGGCGAATTGTGTGGGTTAAACTATCTATTTATTTTGTGGAAGAAGAGAACTCCCTCGGTTGGCCGCAAGGAGGTGTCAGCGGCGGTGCAAGTTTGTTCCACAATGTTGTGGTGTTTAAATAGATAGTGGTTGTTTGATTGGGACGCTGATTCGGAGTCAATGGAGATTCTATGTATTTGTCTCAGTTTGGTGTCGACATAAGTATCAAACCCCTTGATAAGGGATCACTTGGTCTGTCTCAGTGCACCGTGGGGGTGTGAGGAATTGTCCGCTTTGGGAAATGCGATCGAACCCGCACGGTGCACCGAGACAGACCAAGTGGTCTCTTATTAGATTGGCGTTCACCGTGGGGCCCGAGCGACCCAAACCCCCCTGGCTCCCTGTGACGGGGGGTTACATGATAGGGTCAACTTAGTTCCACATCGGTTGAGGAGTGGGAGAGCCAAGGGCTCATAAGGCAGTCGTGCCTCCTTTACCCTTAGAGGCGCTTGTGCAGGTTTGATCGCATTCACCCAAAGCGGATAATTCCTCACACCCCCATGATGCATCGAGACAGACCAAATGGTCCCTTATCACCCGTTCGATTCAAAATGTGTCAAAATTTTACAAAACATATAAAATTTATATTGAAACATACTTGATAAAATCCCTTAAGTCAGTTTTGGTTAAAATGTTGAGTCTTTAAGCATAAATGCATTGGAATTTGAGAACCTCAAAGTGCTAGGGAATGCACCTCACAGTCTTCTAACGTCGAGTACAATTGCGTGCCTTACTTGATGACATCAACCAGGATTACATTGTGCTAGAATGTTTTAAGACCCTTGCCTGATTGTAGATTCGGGAAAGAATGATTCAACAATCTTGACATCAAAGAGAGTGCTTTAGGTTGATTCAGTCATATTATCGTTCAAACGAGCACTCTGGGTCGTTTTATCCTCGTTGTCATCAAAAGGAATACTTGGAGTCATTTCAGCTATGTTGTCGTCCAAAGAAATGCTTAAGGTCATTTTTTATCGTGTTGTTATTGATAGGAGCGATTTAGGTCATTTTAATTGTCTTATTATTGAAGGGAGTATTTTGGGTCATTTCTATCATATTATCATTAAAAAACATAAGTTAGGCCATTTTGATTATGTCGTCGAAAGGAATGCTTCGAACCATTTTGGATGCAATATGAAATTCGGGGTGATGGTTTACTCAGTGTAGTTGTGCCGCTTGAGGATTCTCTTTGTTGTCAAAGTAGTTGGACCACATGACGAATCATTTGACACATCTATCCGTACATGCATCATCATCACCTTATCTTCCTACAAGCATGTCAATTTGGTAGTTACGTTGGATCTACTTAAATTTTATTACCAGCATCTCATAGTGATAATATGACATTCCTCATATGTGGGCACTATTAGCAAGCTCTATATTATCACGGGTAAAATTGTAAATAAGGTATTCGACGTAATGCTTATATATGTCTGTGCCTTTTAGTTTGTTCATGCTTTGCACAACATATAAAGGGTTAGTAGTAGGCTTCACAGCCTCATTTCCTTTCGGTTTGTAGTGGATCGTTTTGGATCCTTTGTTATGCGACCGTTCAAAGCTTGTAAAGTCTATTTGTAATTTGCATTGGTTATGAAGTGTTTCCTTAAATGATTACTTGTGCATCCCAAGTGAGACGTTTTCTCTAATCTGTTTTCTCTTTCGTAGATCTTAAAGGACCATAAGAGGTTTCGGAGAGATTAACCTTTGCAAGTGGACATGCAAATGTACCGCACGATTTAGGCAAAACCAACTAAATCCATGACAACATATCATCCATTGAGGAATCAAAAAATTATAATTATGACCTCATACAATTCTCGATCGATCAACCGTGTATTGCCACCTCATCTATCCAATTGAATCGACGAGCAAATTGTCATTGGGCTCCTCCTATAAATAGCAAATCTGGCTCATTTATTAGCTTCACACCTTTTGACGATTTGAAGCATTCAGCCTTTTGGGTTCAACACATTTGGAAAACTTTTTAAGTTTCTTCCTATCGAAATGTTTTCCGATTCATCTTCCTCCGATAGTGGTTGGGACTTAAACTCGTCATCGGATCTTTCATCACCTTCAATCTCATTCCAATTACCAGACTCAGAGCCCGGTATTGTTATTTATTGTCACTACTTCGCCATGTCAAGATTGGGTAATTTACGCGCATGTGCCTTCCTTGGATGTGGTAGCCGTTTCTCAGGCTCCATCTCCGAAATCGAACCCTAATTCTCCGTCACCCGTCACCACCATGGTAGGCCCCTATCCTACCATCGAAAGTTGATAGGGTAGAAATTTGAATGATGCATCGCCGGCACGAGGGCCGTGCGATCCGTCGAGTTATTATGAATCATCGGAGCAACGGGCAAAGCCCACGTCAGCCTTTTATCTAATAAATGTATCCCTTCTGAAAGTCGGGGTTTGGTACACGTATTAGCTCTAGAATTACTACGATTAGAGGATTCATTGGAGGGCAAGTTTGGTGCTAGCAGCCGTAATAATTCCAGCTCCCATAGCGTATATTTGCAAAGGCAAATCCCTTAGCACTAGGATTCTGTAGTCCTTGATGGAATTTTTCGAACTTTAGCTCTCGGATTAGTGCATTCGAATTAGAAGCCTTCCGCATTCCGATCGATGAGCTAATATCTGCTTGGCCAGGTGGTCGATCGGACTCGTCACATCACTATTTTGGACAAGTACGGATGACAGGAGAGAAATAAATAGACTCTAGTGGAGTCATGCTTCCGATGTGGTTGGATAAAGAAAGGGTGTGAGAGTTGCTTGGCTAGTCAAAGTCAACTTAGTGGGTTTCAAATTGGCTGTCATTACGTTCGCAATGCTGATGGTGGGAAGACTATGTTTGTCGTTCATTCATTCATACTACTGTCATTGAATGGCAACCACCAATCCACCATGCATCGCTAGCTGCATACAGAGACAAACACACAGCCTTGCCTCACCATCATTCATGGGCACACTTTGTCTGAGCTGACGACGACACTATCACATTCTGTTTATATGACTTACGCTCAGGATACAACCGAATAATTTTTTTTTCAAAATAAGATTTCTCATCAAAATATTAATTTATTATCGAATATAAATATTATAATAAATCAATCACGACATCAAATTTTTACGTAAAATATCCAATACAAAAAAAAATCATAGGATTATAATCTACTTCAAATTTTTACTATCACCAATAATGATAATATGTTTACAATAAATCTTCTCCAGAATAACTAGAGAATTACAATAACATTAAGAACACATATTTTGGCTCAACAATAACATATCATCATCATTGGATTTCATGAAAGAATTTTAGATCTTGTCAAGAATATATAGTAAAAAAACATCTCAGAGAGGATAAACTGTAGAGCGGTACCGTTAAATTATAAAACTTATTGCAAAAACTATTCACGTAAAATTTGGATCAAAACTAACGAAATTTAACTACTTCGATCATCTAACAAAAACTTCAAAATCTTAACTTTCTCTCTCTCTTCTACGAGTCGTCATAGTTTCTTTCACCATTCACACATCCTAGATGTCCACGTCTCCACTGTTTTTTTATTTTATTTTAATACATCTTGAGCTTCATATTTAAATCAATCAATCCAAACCCACCTAGAGCTAGACCAACGCCCGCCATGCATGCATGAACATTGAGATCAGTTGCTTGACGCATTGACTGAGCGAGCTCGCAAGCTGGAGGAGGAAGTCTGGTTCCGTGGAGCAGTGAGTGATCGATAAATGGAGTAGGGGAATTACCATATTTATTTGCTATCCTTGGTTTGGCTCCTTCCTCAGCTTGCACACACACCACCACAGCAGGTGATTGGGAGTAGGTAGATGCTTGATCCCAAGTCACTCGAAGACCGAGTAGCATAAAGTGACTATTATTTATTAACCGTCCATCGAACACACGTATTAATTAGCTCCCTCCGCTTGCTGCCGTAGTTACTAAGTTGTCTTTTTAATTTGTTTTATTAATATTTCTCATCATATTTTACCTTGCCGCCTATCGAGTGTTTGTTGGATTCCAAGTCAAATGTTTCTTCTAACTAGTCTTCTCTTTTACGTATGTTTAAGAGATTATAAGAAACATTTACAAACGAACACACAAGCATTTATATAACTTAGATAAAATTATTTAAGTATGTGAAATTTTAGTGCATTTGGAAACACATTTTTAATATACATTTGGTAAATTTTTTTCAAATCTCATCGATGGATATTGTATTAAAAATGCTCAAATATTGATTTTACCTTAAGTTAGTATTAGCATTTCAATATCTATAGGATGTTAATGTATAATGTGACTTTATCTAAAATTATAGTATTATAAAAAAAGTTATATTTTTTATTATTTTAAATTCATTTATATGATTATATTTTTATTTATTATATATTTGGGCCATATTAATTTTTTTATAAAATTTCATACATGCATTCATTCATTCATTTATTTTATTTATCATAAAATTATGCTAAGTATAATCCTTTCTCAAATAATAGTAACAAGATAATACTAGTCTAAGATTAAATCAAATAAAAAAAATAAAAAAGAAAAAAAATATTGAACTTCTTAAAAAGAAAAACACTTATAAATTTTAAACAATTGTTTGATTTCAACTTTATTGACTTAATACTCGAGACTTGAATTGATCTATAATTATAGATAGATAGATGACTCTATTTATAAATATAAAATACAAGAGTCCATAATCTCTACAATTCTATTTAATCTTATTTAAAAAATAAAATATTAATTTAAAATCTTTTTAAAATATAAAAAATATATTTTAATTTTTTTAATCCTTAAAATTTTATCTAATTTTATTTTTTAAAAAATAAAATATTAATTTAAAATCTTTTAAAAATATATTTTAATTTTTTTAATCCTTAAAATTTTATCTAATTTTATTTTTAAAAAATAAAATATTAAATTATGATCTTTAATAATATATTTGAACATGTTCGGATCCCCTGCGTCTCTTCCCCCACTCATAAACTATTGAAAGGTTTCATTCATTCTGTGTAGGCGTAGTACCTTAAAAGTGGTGCTCTCATGTGCGTACCAATAAAAAGAGAAAAACTACCCACGCTTTCTACCGTGTGTCTGCCAAAAATATCGCTCGAGGTGGGGCCGACTGCAGCATTCACGTAAAGGTTCCATAATTTACGGAGTGTGCACCTCTCGAAAGCACCCCAATGTTGTATCCATCCACCCTTTCTGATTCCATCATTAGTAGTAATTAAAACCATATTACATATAAATATGCATCATTATTTTAACAACTCCACTATGTTTTTACGATTGCCTCCTAATCAAGCATTCTTCAGTCACACAGACAGGTTTACTGTTTGCTTGTGGGTCCAATCGCTCATCATTGCTGCCGATGCTTCTTCGTTGCTTCGTTTCTTTTTGTTGGATAGCAGAAGAAAAGATGGGACTGACACCGATCGTCGCTGTTCGATTCGGACTTCCATTGCACGATTATCGATTTCATAGCCCCTCCCCTCCTCCTTGCAGCAGTGGCCGTGAAACCCCAACACAAAGATTTGCTTGAAGCATCGGAGCAAAAGGGAGGAGAGAGCGAGAGGATTTTACCAGTTTCGATGGAGGAAGATAAAGATGATTCTTCGGCTTCCTCTGGCATTCAGCCATGGGGTTTGCTAGTAATGTTTGCCATCTTTATCCTGTTCTGCCTCCCCTCCCTCTTCTCTGCTTCCTTTCGTGGCTTCCGCGCGGTGTTCGTCAAGAACGGATGGGACACGCTCAACTTCGTCCTCGTCCTTTTCGCCGTCCTCTGCGGCGTCCTCGGCCGCCGGAACTCCGGCGACGACACCGGCAAGTCCCCCTCCGCTTCATCCCCCAAGGACGTCTGGTTCAACGATCACTCGGCGCAGCTTAGCAGCTACCTTGATCACGCTGCGGTGGGGCATTCGACGAGGACTCGTCGGATGAGGAGCAGCAGCTCCTACCCGGACCTGAGGCAGGAGGCCGCGTGGGACGGCGCCTCCGTCACTGAAGGGTGGCAGTTCTTCGACGACATCCATCTGTATCGTCGGAGGTCGGATTCAGGTAGCTCGGAAAGCCAGAGGTTTGGGGGGTCGTCGGGCAAGGCCATTCCGGCGGCTACGTTTGTTATCCGGCAGAGCCCTTCTCCAGTATCGAGATCTCCGCCGAGTCAGCCGCCGCCTACTCCTCCGACCACGGCGCAGCGGCTGCCCAAGAGGAACTTACAAAAGCTTCCGCAGAATGTGGTAGAAAAAGATGCGATCTTTGAAACGCGGAATTCCCAACCGCCATCATCCCCGCCAACGGCGCAGCCTCGGCAGCGACACGGCAGAGGGAGGAGCCTCGAGAAGTTTCCGGAGAGGGAGGTGGAGGGAGACGCGAATCCTGGAACAAGACATAGGAGGAGTAGGACCGTCGAGGATCTCCCGGATTGGAAGGTGGAGCAACATTGGAACATGGGAGCACAGAAGCCACACACGCCACATCCAACGCGTCCGCCACCCTCTCCATCTCTGCCGCCGCCGCCGCCTCCTTATCAGGTGAAGACGAATAATAAGAAGAGGAGAGGAGGAGGTGCGAAGGATATCGCCGCCGCCATCGCTTTATTCTACAAGAAGAAAAAGAGAGGGAGCAAGACGAAGAGGATCCACGACGATATATCGCTTTACATGGGGGCATCTTCTTCTTCACCGCCGCGACCCCCGTCTTCCTCTGTCTTGCACCACCTGTTCTCTCACAAGAAGAGTAAGAACCGAGGGTTTCACTCGTCATCAACGTCTCCTCCGCATTCCCCTCCGTCGCCGCCATCCCTCTCTTCAACCTGGCGTTCTGCTAAGCAATACTCTCCTCCTCCCTCACCACCACCTCCTCCGCCAACCCGCCAATATAAGAGGCAAGCGCCACCGCCTCCGCCACCCCCTCCGGCTCCACCACAGGGTAAGCTCGACAAGAGGAAAGAAAAGCTCAATCTTTCCGACTTCCCACTACCTCCGTCGCCGCCATCCCTTCCTTCAACCTGGCGTTCTGCTAAGCAATACTCTCCTCCTCCCTCACCACCCCCCCCTCCGCCAACCCGCCAATATCACCACCTGTTCTCTCACAAGAAGAGTAAGAACCGAGGGTTTCACTCGTCATCAACGTCTCCTCCGCATTCCCCTCCGTCGCCGCCATCCCTCTCTTCAACCTGGCGTTCTGCTAAGCAATACTCTCCTCCTCCCTCACCACCACCTCCTCCGCCAACCCGCCAATATAAGAGGCAAGCGCCACCGCCTCCGCCACCCCCTCCGGCTCCACCACAGGGTAAGCTCGACAAGAGGAAAGAAAAGTCCAATCTATCTGACTTCCCACTACCTCCGCCGTCGTCACCCCTTCCTTCGACCTGGCGTTATGGTAAGCAATATTCTCCTCCTCCCTCACCACCACCTCCTCCGCCAACCCGCCAATATAAGAGGCAAGCGCCACCGCCTCCGCCACCCCCTCCGGCTCCACCACAGGGTAAGCTCGACAAGAGGAAAGAAAAGTCCAATCTATCTGACTTCCCACTACCTCCGCCGTCGTCACCCCTTCCTTCGACCTGGCGTTATGCTAAGCAATACTCTCCTCCTCCCTCACCACCACCTCCTCCGCCAACCCGCCAATATAAGAGGCAAGCGCCACCGCCTCCGCCACCCCCTCCGGCTCCACCACAGGGTAAGCTCGACAAGAGGAAAGAAAAGCTCAATCTTTCCGACTTCCCACTACCTCCGTCGTCTCCCCTACTTCCACCGCCTCCACCGCCACCGCCGCTAGCATCCAGTTCGCAAGAGCTGTTCTCCGACGATGAGGAGGCGGGGACCACTGACAGTAAAAGATTCGGGCGAACTGCCGCAAACACGGGGGAGAACGGAACGGATGAGGGGGTGGCGGTGTTCTGCCCCAGCCCCGACGTTAACAACAAGGCCGACCTCTTCATTGCTGGATTCCGCGCGCGTCTGAAGCTCGAGAAGCTGAACTCGATCCGAGAAAAGCAGCGGCAGAGGCAGCAGCAGCAACGAGAAGAGGAGATCATGATGATCGGCAGCCTCTTCGATGACGATCTCATCTAAAGATAAGCGAGCTTCGCCATCTCTCAGCTGCATCTGCTGCCACCATACCACCACTACCACTACCACTTGTCGATCGAAAATAAGAATCTGTTGGATGTGGCTAATACCTTATGGTTGGAAGTTTGGTCATCCTTGTCTGTAGGTCTTATTGCTACTGAAGTGGATTGATTTGTGTGTCTTGGCCATGCACGTTCGAGTATTTAGTACTCCGATCTTAAAGAGTGGGTGGAAAGTGAAAAGGAAGGAAGGAAAATGACTGCGCCTTCTTTTAATTACACTCCTACATATCTGAAATCGATTCATTTGTATCTGAAATCGAGTCGTCTCTGTTTATGGAGTGTCAAACAGCATCCTGAGTCGGAGATCGAAACTGAGCTGTTAAATGCTTTATTAGCTGCTTTGTTGCTGCTGCTTGGTTTTAATCTTCTCGTAAATTTCTCTCCTTTGCTGAGAGTTACAGCAGTTCCAACTTCTCATGCATTGACATAGAACCTTTGGCTACAGTTTCAAGTCAACTAGACACAAATGGCTGCTGGCTGTTTGAACTTGTTGTGGATCATCGATGTTCGTGGAGAAATACAAGTAGCAGCTCTGACAAATCGCTGGGTACTCCCTGGCATTGCAAATGAGAAGGGTAGGTGCAAAAGGGGAAGGTTTGGCAGACCTATTGATCTAAACAATGGACCTCATAATCATTATCGAGTTGGAGGAGCAAAGTCAAACTGCAAACTATGGTGATCATAAGATTCTCTCCTATTTCTAAATAGAGCACTTCACCGTCGCAAGTAATCTCAGACCACAAGCACGCATGGGAGATTCATTGCAGGTTTTGGTTCCCAGTACTCGGTACTAGTTTACTATCCAAACCATTGACTTAAAGATGATTAAGCTCAACCCAACGACAACGTGATAGCAGATGATTAAGTTCACATCAAGGTGTCGCAGCTCTAGGAGAGACCTTCTTCCTCCTCGGTCGCTGTAGCAACCGTGCTCAAGAAGAAGCATGGTCCACTGCACCTCGTTGCAGTCATCTTCGATTCTACTTCTGATGCTCCGGTCATTGTTCCCACAGGACATCACAACACTTTTCAACATACAGGCCTTGTCATCATCAATGCTACAGCACTATCCCCTTCAAGTTATCGAAAGATGACAACTATACATTTTGACGTACATAATTTTCTAATATCTTATTTGGCTATGATTTACTAGGCTACATCGATGACTTTCTTAGTTGTCCACCATCAATGATCAACATCTCAGGAGACTCTAGTCCGGTACTAAATCTAGCATATAAACTATGGCTACGTCAAGCTCATCTCATCCTCCAAGCTATTCAAGTCTCTGTCACTAAGTCTATCGCCCTATTGATATCTTCGTGTACGATTGCAGCAAAAGCCTAGCACAAGTTGCAAATCACTTAGGCATTCGCATGCTCGAAGTCGAAGCATTACGAAAGCTTTTTGTAGCTGAGAACCAAAACCTGTTATCGAGATTTGGTTGTCAAACATATTCATAAAAAATTTGGTTGTAGATCCTATTATTCTGAAGACTCTGTTCTCAAACTCGGATACTTTGGCGTGGAATTTAATATAGAAATCTGGTTTTATAAAGCTACAATAGGCTGGACTCCAATCTTATAAGGTAGGCATAAATTAAGACAGAAATTAGGACTTACCCTACCAATGAAAAATGAATCCCACAGTAGATTATACAGATGTTTTAATTGCATAACAAAATAATACTAAGCCATAAAATCCAGACTATCTGGGAGGGCCATTTTGTTGCACAGGAGTTCAGTTCACCAAATCACTGTTATATTGGTGAAGATATATATCACTAAGTTTCTTTATCTTTTTAATGTAGCTAACAACAAGTCATCCTCTTCTCACAAAGAGAATAAGAAGGGAAAAAAAAAAAAAAGGGAACCAGCAGTAAGTTGTGTGTTTAATTTGGAATAGTCACTTGGACAGATGACTCCATCACCAAAACCATAATTCAACAATCTGAACAAATATAAGGAGAACAAAATTTAAAATCAAAATCAAAAGCATATTCAAAGATCAATAAATTAAAAAATCGATATAAGATTTAACATGATTCAATAAATTCCACATAAATTAATGGAGTCAATTAAAATTTTCACTATGTGACATCAATTCATAGAGCAAATTAAATTAAGGCCTCGAGTTATATGAATTATTGTAGACTCTCTCATATAAATTTTTAAAAAATTATATATTTTTTCTTTTTTTTAGAAATAATAAAGAGTATCATCATCTTTAAAGCCTCCCTTTTCAAAATTTAAAAATACATAAGATATTTATAAAAAAATCAGTTCCTAATTATTATTTTTTTATTAAAAAATTCTTCTATTTAGTAAAAACTTAAAATACTTAATAATCTCAATAGAACCTTATTGTGGACAATAAAACCATTACAGTCGAGTGAGAATTGCTCGCCCGATGTGTAGTTTCGGAACTCGAGTGGTATGGAGAGACTGGAAATGGAAAATTTACCTTCCCATGGCCACACCACTGATTGAACAACAGAGGACGATGCTGCTTATTGATGTTTGAGTATAGAGGATAAGGGAAAGCAAAGATTTACTTTATGAGAATTGGTCATGCTGCACTCGATAAGAATGGACGTTCTATTTCTGGAAGAATCCAAGAAAAAAAGTTGCGATGAAAGACGATTAGCTACAATTAAATAAAAAGCGTTATTGTGTTTGTTCTTCTTGCTCCGTCATTCATGATTAGTTCCGAGACATATACCTGAACCCAGAAAATTTCGGTAAGCTTCCGGCTATGATCTGAAATATGAAGGAGACAAATCAATGTTTCAAGACACAGGTGTCGCGAGGAACGGAGTCTGCAGCAGCTGTAATGATCGAGTTGGTTCGTGCATTAATTTCATCGTCTTCATTGTCAACTGACGATGGTTTCTTCTGCCTCATTACGAATCATAATGTCACTTGGATGTGCACAAGTCGTTGTGACTTGGGCTTCAAGCTTTGTAAAGATGTGCTGTGCAAGATGTGACCTCGCCTTTCTAGCGAAGACAGACTAAGTCCGAAACTTGGGAACGCCAACAACGAAACGAGTTCACGGCGAAAGCAGGAAGACCACACGAACCAGCAACCTATTCAGACAACCGATTGACCGGTTGGGTCTCCCAAATCAGAAGCTTCCCGACGGAGAAGAAGAGACGACGATGAACCCATTTGGACTCTGTGCTTCCCACAATATTTTGCCAGTTATCTGGATTTAATGTCTTCCAAAACTCGACCATGTAGCAAGTAAATTAACAATACTGTGTATGTGTGCTCTTCACCGGAGTTTCTCTGTTCGAGAGAACCCAATGCACCCCCCTTCCTTATATTTGCCCTGACCAAGAGGTTTTGCCAAGAGAGGTACACAACTTTGCCGGAGTGAGTCTTAGCGGAACAATATACCGACGACTGTGTCCACAGTGCCAAACAGCAGTGGGAAATTTGGGTGTCTATTCACTTTGTTCACGACAGTGTCCTTCGTTGCTTCCAGCAATGAAGTGCAGGCAGGGAGACTACTAGCATCGATTCTGATTCTCCGAAGCTGGCGGATGATGATTTGCCAGCAGTGTCTCTGCATGCCCAGCCATTTCCTCGGTCTTAGTTGCAAGTAAATGGACGGCCACTTGATAGATTATACATTTATATTTGCCGGTTGGTTATCATTGATTGCATGTCCTCTTCCAAGAAGGTTGCAAAACGTTAGAAAAGATGGTGTGGTTCTTTTTTGTCAGTGGATTGTTTGACTTTTACTCGCATGTTTTGTTGATAGGCATTCGTTGCGGTGGCTTCGATGCAACTACTGAACCCTCTGAAAGGGTGTTTTGTGTTCGTTCCTAAAGCGAATCCACGAGGAAGCCCAAGGAGAGAGAGAGAATACACGCGCGTTGAATTCATCGTTAAGGAGTTCACACATCAGTGATTGACTACTGCGCGCGCATAGCAGCCACCGGCGAGCAGTAACTTTGCTTAACATACAGACCTCAACAGTCTATAGACCGCGTTGGTTGACTTACAATCTCTCCGTTCACATGAGGACGAGAGGGAAGGTGGGGGGGTGATAAGTATCATGCAAAGACACAGCGCTTACGTGGTCGACTGTTGTTCACTTCATCTGCTGGCTAGCCAGCTAGGAAGATCTCTCGAGGGTGTTCATCGGACAGGTTGCGGGTGGCTGCAGTATTATAAATAGGATTGCTCCGGTTGAGGCTCGGCGTCAGTCGAGATTGATTTCTCGCGACTGCTTTCCTACGTCTCGTTGCAGATCAACATGTTGTCGGAGATCGACGACTATCTGTTTCTTTTTGGAGATCGACAGGAAGAATATGTCATGCTGTCTCCTCCTGAGCATCAGATTGCTGAGGCAAATGACGATGATGTCAACCAAAACAAGCCCCTCGATCACAAGTAAGTACCGAGGTGACCTGAGCTTTTGCTCTTCGGTATCATGATTCATCCTTACCGTACGTGCGTGTGTGCGTCCCTCTGCTGATGTGCAGAAATGGGAATAAGGCGAAGGGCTCGGTGACGGGGAGGAGCAGCAGTATGCGTACCAGAGTTGCATTCAGAACGAAATCAGAGATTGAGAAATTGGATGATGGATATAACTGGAGAAAGTACGGAAAGAAGATGATGAAGAACAGCCCGAATCCAAGGTAATTAGATTAGCTCCATCTAGAATTTGAAGTTTCTTTTTTTGGGGTACCGATCGATGCATGTAGGGACTGCAACTGCAAGAAAGGCCACGAGCTAGCCATGCGTTGCGTGCTCCCTCTTTCTCATGCACCTTAGCATCTGAAGCCCCAAAGCGTGGGGATGCAAGTACCTATGAACACCTCATCCAAAATGGCCAATGAATGACTACTATTTTCTTATCCTGCACTCAGATTTGCAACCACTCTTTCTGGCACACAAACACAAGACAAAAACATTTGGGATGTTCAGGTATTGCAGCAAACTAAGAAAGGCAAGCAAATGAAATCGTGACAGGAACTATTACCGCTGTTCGAGCGAAGGATGCAATGTCAAGAAGAGAGTCGAGAGAGAAAGCGAAGACTCGAGGTTCGTGATTACGACATACGAGGGCATCCATAACCATCGCGCCCCCTTGCCTGCGATACCCGCACCGCATCCAACGATCGGAAGACCTCATCCACGCGGCTTTTCTCGCTGAGTAAAACCAGGCAGTCGCTCCCACGCAAAGTTGGAAGGAGGCACATTGCATGCAAACTCAAGTCGCTGATACTGACAAGTTATTATACAAAATTTAGCATAATTTGTTGATCTAGGAATCGTGAATAGAAAGGATGTAGCAAACAGACTTGGTGGTGTTGGCAGTCTACAGTTAATACAAATCTATGCATCTTTGTCACAGTGTTTTGTGGTTGGAAGTAGCTAATAAGATGATATATGGATGCCTGATGGCAGCAGCAGGTCAGAGGTGTTGATGCCATGGAAGATTATAACAGCCAGGTTATACTGATGCGAACAATCAAAAGTTGGCACTAAAGAGTTTTGAGACCTCCTCGAAGCGTAGGAAAAAGCTATCCACCAAGATTATTATTATTATTATTATTATTAATTTAAAAACGATTTTTATTTCAGAAAATGGATGTCAAAAACAAGGATGACACCGCGCATCTCATCTTCCAAAGTCATTCCACGTGCATTATTACAAGTTATCTTTCACACACCGTGACAACTCGACAATCTGTCTTCTACTCCGTCGACGAGAATCCATCCGGTGTAAAATAGTCTTGTCCATCAAAGTCTGTGAGCTGTAACCACATACGACCACTGACGTTTCTTCTTATCAGCAACCCATGAGACCTGAGATGTCGTCGTCTGTACGTCCAACGTACAGCGCACCTACCGACGGGCACCAACGGATGACTTACTCCCTGTGGGTACCGGCCAGGCTTTCTACCCTTTTCTAGAATGGTGCCGGTACTCGCCTTCTCTGGAGCCTTGAATGACTCCAGCCCGATTCTCTCTCTCTCTCTCTCTCTCTCTATATATATATATATAGAGAGAGAGAGAGAGAGAGAGAGAGAATGGACCGATCGTCTCATCGGAAGCCTTGATTAATGCTTTGGTGATTCCTGGCTCGGCGACGAGCGATGGACGCGAGGCTGATGGGGCTCGACGGCCCTCTGATGTCGACGCTACACCACCTAGTGGACCTCCCGGACGAGGTGGAGAAGGCACTCAACGCCCCAACTCGGACCTACGTCCGCGACGCCAGGACCATGGCGGCGACGCCAGCCGACGTGAAGGAGCTCCCAGGCGTCTACGTGTTTGTCGTGGACATGCCTGAGCTCAAGCCCAACGAGATCAAGGTCCAGGTGGAGGACGACTGCGTGCTCGTCGTCAGCGGAGAGCGGCGCCGGAAGGAGGAGGAGGAGGAGGAGAAGGAGGTGAAGTACCTGAGGATGGAGCGGCGGATGGGCAAGTTCATGCGCAGGTTCTCGCTGCCGGACAACGCCAATGTCGACGTTGTCAGCGCCACGTACAAGGACGGGGTGCTCACCATCACCGTCGAGAAGTTGCCGCCGCCTGAGCCGAAGAAGACGAAGACCATCGAGGTCAAAGTTGCGTGATGCTGTCTCAATGCGCCTGCCGCCGGTCAACTGTTTCTCTGCTTGTGCTTGTTATGTGTCTCCTGTGGTTCCCTTTTGTCGATGCTAACGCGAGTTTATTGTGATCATATATATATATATATACATATATATACATATATATATATACATATATATATATCCGCATTATTTGTCTTTTCTTTTTTATTGCAATTTTATTAAACTGCACGAACGCCATGTGCATTTTAATTTATTTCATCCTCGATTTTGCAGCTATATTTTTGGTTAATTTTTTAGATGCTGTTTTTTTTTCACTTTGCATTGAATTAATAAGATATTTGAGATATATAATTTTGTATATTTGGAAACATCTTAGGTTTTTTGTTTTTTTGAAAAAAATATCTTTCTACTTTTCTCTTAAGAAAACCTTTCATATTTTTGGAAAAGTCCCAATGTCATCTGTTTTCTGTTTTTCAAATGATATTTCTGTTTTGAATAATATAAAAAATATCTCTCATGAAATAAACAAAATAAAAAATTAATTTAGTATAATATTTTGATCATTATAATTAGAATACTATAAAACTAATTTGGTCAAATCAACTTTAAATCTGAAAATTTATTATCATAATGGTGTACGAGCAATGACAATCAAAAAAATAAAATATCATATCACTTATAATAATTTTTATTATTTTCATTACCTAAACAAAGATATTATAATAGTATTAAACAATACAATAAGAGAACCAAATAAAATCAAAATACATTAGAAATTATTTGATTTAGTATTTGGGATCAGTACAGCGATCCGGGCCGACGTCGGTACGCCGACGCTCTCAACGAAGGTGATAACGGGCGCGAGTACACAAGTGGGTGAGAGAGAGAGAGAGAGACAGAGACGAACCATCTGCGTTCTATAAAGAAAGATATGGTCAAAAGATCATTTCAGTGGCGCACCCTTTCGTGGCCGCCATTTTCTTCAAATTAAAAATAATAAAGAAAAAAGAGAAGAATACTTAATGCGAGTTTCTCATAGCTGCATCGTTTCACCATCTCGTTTCGGGTGCATGCGCCGGCAGTACGTGGGACGCATCAATTTTGTCGACACGACTGCCACCACGATTTCTCCGTCACGAATGCGAGTTTCTCATAGCTGCATCGTCACCATCTCGTTTCGGGTTCATGCGCCGGCAGTATGTGGGACGCATCAATTTTTTCGACACAACTGCCACCACGATTTCTCCGTCACGAAACGCACATTGGCATGCCCGGATTCACGGCTACACCCGCTTTCGTGCCTCGACGTGTAACTCATCTCGTGCCATGGAGCATCCTCCCCCTCGCATCTCATCTCATCTCATCTCATCATCACATCTCATCTCCCACGACCGAGTCTCCTCTCGGCATCGGGAGATTATAGAAAGAGAAAAATAATCATAAAAACCAATTAAAAATAAGAAAGAAAAAAGAAGAGAACGGAGACTGCGAGAAATACACACACCAAGGCGACTACGGATCAACCCCTCCTTCCTTCTCCTCTCGCTCTTCACCGTCCCTTCCTCCTCTCCCCTTCTCCCTTATCTTGAATCGCTTTCCCTTGAAGCTTCGATCCGCTTAATCCCCTGAGAAATACACACACCAAGGCGACTACGGATCGACCCTTCTTCCTTCTCCTCTCGCTCTCTCTCTCTCTTCACCGCCCCTTCCTCCTCTTCCCTTCTCCCTTATCTTGAATCGCTTTCCCTTGAAGCTTCGATCCGCTTAATCCGCTCCTCCCCGGTGGTGTACGTCTCGCCGCTTCGGCGTCCTCCGAACTTCGGCCGCCCAGATCGGCTTCCCTCGCACGCAGATCGGACGGGTTCGAGGTCCGGGGTGGAAGATGCCGTCCTACGCGGATCTGGACCGCCAGATCGAGCAGCTTAGGGAATGCAAGTTCTTGCCGGAGGCGGAAGTGAAGGTCCTCTGCGACCAAGCCCGGGCAATCCTCGTTGAGGAGTGGAACGTCCAGCCAGTCAGGTGTCCCGTCACCGTCTGCGGCGACATCCACGGGCAGTTTTATGATCTCGTCGAACTCTTCCGGATCGGAGGGGAGGCGCCCGACACCAATTACCTCTTTATGGGGGACTACGTAGGTCAGAAGAAGGGATTTTTTGTTTCATTGGTGTTACCTGACGGGTGTATTATTGTTATCTAATTTTGATTTTACTTGCTTAGTGAATACTGATTACTTCTATGTTCAGTCAGTTCACTTTTTCTTTAGTTTTTAGTACTCTTCTGCTTACGGTTAGATGATTATTTGATATGCAAGTAGTACAACCTCGTGTTCTGGTTCTGCAACATGAGGATTGAAATTGTGTGGAGCAAATTGTAGCTTGTTGAGTGAGAACTTTATTAGTTCTTGTATGCTGGCCATTTTTTTTTTTTT
>LVTN01000054.1:354357-431104 GCA_001649415.1 Musa itinerans | reverse complement strand
CTCGGCCAAGGGCCCTTCTTCTATCGCAAATCTGATAAGGGACCATTTGGTCTGCCGACCATTGATGCAGCTCATAGGCTCGCGTTGAATTGTCCACTTTGGGTGATAGCGTACTCGCACGATTTTATCCTTTCGGACCATTGATCGCAATGAATTGTCCACTTGGCTTCGGAGTGAGTTTGCTCGGCCAAGGGCCCTTCTTTTATCGCAAATCTGATAAGGGACTATTTGGTCGGCCGACCATTGATGCGGCTCATAGGCTCACGATGAATTGTCAACTTTGGGCGATGAGCGTACTCGCACGATTTTGTCCTTTCGGAGTATGTGAGCTCCAAAAGATATCTCTAAGAATAAGGAAGACCTTGTGGACTTATGAGCCATTGATTCTCATACTCCTCAACCAATGTGGGACTAAATGACTTTATCAAATTTATTTCCCAAAGAAACTCTAGCAGTGGCGTTGTTGATGGATCCCTTGCAATCCATCAAAGCCCTCTTTACATCTTAAAGCAACTGAGCCACTCATTAAAGTTGCTATGGACAATGCCCACCCAAATCACACTATCAAGGCCAAAGTGGCAATCCTAGGTACCAAGAGGGTGGAACTCGTTGACTTCAGAAGGCTAATGCTGAAAGTCATGGTGTGGTCCCTAAGTGACATGTTGGGAATCGATCTGTGTCGCACAATATTACTTGAATATCTCTATCAATATTCATCTAGTGAAGCAAAGACCACAAAAATTCACCATGGATCAACTACAAGCCATTGGTGATGAAGTTGATATACTGTTAGAATCTAGGTTTATTTCTAGAGTTCACTATCTGCATTAGCTCACGGAATCAAGAAAACTAACGGAAATTAAAGAATATACATTGATTATACTAATATGAACAAAGCATATCTGAAGGACTCTTGTCACCTACCTCATGTAGATCAATTGATTGATGCCACTTCGAGTCATGAGTTATTAATGTTTATAGACATCTTCTTAGGGTACAACTAGATTTAAATAGCTTTGATGATAAAAAATACACTTCATTTATCACCGATTGGAGCATTTACTATCGAGTCATGTTATTTAGGCTTAAAAATACATGAGTCATATATCAAAAACTGGTAAACTGAATATTCAAGTCTCAGATCAGCCCTAATGTCGAAGCATACATCGATAACTTGATAATGAAGAGTAAATTAGTTGACACACATTACTTATTTGGTTGAAATATTTGAAATACTGAAGAAGTTCAAGATGTGACTCAACCCGACTAATTGTATCTTCACAATCAACTTAGTAAAAGTTCTTTAGATTTATTGTGTACTAGAGAGAAATATATATGAACCCTAAGAAGGTAAAGGCTATACTAGAGATATATAGCTCCAAAGTTGGTGAAGGAAGTCCAATGGCTGATAGGGTGTATTATGGTGTTAAGCTACTTCCTATCCAATCAAGTGACCTCAAGTAGTTGAGGCATTGGCCTAGTCATCAAGGTGCTAACAAGTAGACATACGAACATGCCTCTTGGTTTAGATTCAACATTTTCAACAATAAAGTTGAATACGAGATGCTCTTGTCGGAATCATACTATAATGGAACTTCTATTCTATTATCTGATAACTATAATTAGAATCCAACTATATTTATAATATATCTTACCTAATTAAATAGAATCATATAATCTAATAGTTACTACTAGTTAAAGATGAGGAAGGACACTATAACATATACCTATAAGTGTAGTGGTTTGCTTGAATCTAGCATCAATCAATAATTCTTTTGAGCTTGACAAATTATGGTTAGCCCTTTACTTAGTGGGAAATGAAAATTATTTAGGACATAACCTATTAGGTTAAGACCACTAAAGGAATGTCGATCCCTCATACTTGGCATATCTCAAACCTCAAAAAATTCTATTATTGATATGTATTTTGAATAAATAAATGATATAATAAAAATGTTCCTTCATTGTTATTATAAGTTTTTACATTATACAAGTCTAAGTCTTTATATATTTTGAACTCTAATAGAATCGAATCATAGACAAAAATAAAAGAACAAAACAAAGCCTGGAGGCTCAAACAATGAAAGATAGGCCGACAACAATGAACCCAAAGGCACCAACATCTAATAGAGAGGCTTGATCATCGTTGAAGTCTATTTTCATCTCCATTGGAATAGTGGCATCCTATGCATACTTGCGGTATCTTGCCTTGAATCAAGTGAAAGCTAAGAGATCTCTGTATTTGAATAAGACATCCCTTAATTTGAGGGGCCCCTTCTTAAATTCAAGGGACTCCTTGTATGCTAGGATCATCTTCATTGCTCATTTCAGAACTAGCATTGCCTCGACCTCTAAATTCTCTATCAACTTAGTGATTCGAGTGTTGATTTCATCTTAATGCTTTAGAAGCTCATCCTCCATCTCACGATTATGCTCCCAAATCATCTTCAGGTGGTCGATTTGGTTGGAGTCATTTCGTGTAGGGTTCTCCATATGTTGTTAGAACTTGGATAATTTTATTTTTTGATCCACCACTCTAGCTTTGGACTTAGCCAATTTCACCTCTAGGTTGGCGATGACCTGCAAATCAACTCACTACTTCAACTCTTCCATCTCATCTCAGAGCTATACAAGATGATGTTGCTTGAGTCACAAACTCAATTTATTAACCTCATGATATAATGGTGATATGTCACAAAGTGATAACATAATCAGAAGATTGATATAAGATTAACCGAACCATTACTTAGCAAACTTACTAATACCATATTTTTCACTGAGATATCTATCAGCATCTCAAATGATGATGCTCAAATGATGATATATACACCTCCTTGAAAAGAAGAGGGATAAATGACCCATACATATATTGAGTTGCAACATGCCCATATTCCTATGCAATGTTAGATGCCTTGTGGTTCACTAGCAGTGTGTCCTCTTCTGTCGAGTTGGGCATTCGATATCCTCAATGCAAAGAAAAGAGATTATTTATACTTGCATAGATAATAAATGAACTAGCAAGATTTGACCCTCTTATAGACCTAAAAGCATGTGTGGAACAAGTTCATGGTTGGGGTAATGGTCGCATGCTAGCAATCCTAATAAAGACAATCAAATAGTGTCGTGAGTTAGATATTATATGAGAGAATAATATTATCCTTTGGCGAAGGCACCAGGATAAGCGAATGGCAGGGGAAATGAAGCCTAACCTCCAATGCATCGATATATAGGCAAAGGTATCTACACATAGACTTATAAAGGTGAATCTCAAGCCAAGGTACCTCTATATAGCACTCGGCTAGAATAAAATACCTAACGCATTAGCACTCCAAAAACTTGGGAGTCAAGATAGAATCTCAATCATAAAAACCCTTTATGGTCTAAAGCTCTTTAAAAACCTTTAGATCCACTCTTGCCATCCCCTTGGAAGAAGAAGGCAACTAGACTCCTTCTAACCTTGGGCTATTGAAGAAGAGGACCTTGTCATGCTCAGCCATTCGTCGGATAAGGAGGTCATCTCTTAATTTATGCTAGGGAAAGAGATGGTGTTTCAGAATATCAAGGTGCTAAAGGAGGAGACCCAGAGGACAGATTTGGAGGGCTAAGAACTTAAGGGCTCAAAGTGCACTAAGCCTCCCTTACCTCGGAGAAACCCTTTATAGCTCTGAATGACCCTTTTTCTATTAGAAATATTTTTACTTGTCTTCTTTTTCTCGTAGACTTCTCACTCGAGAGACTTCCTATCCAAAGGCTCTTATATCATCTAAAAAGTTGACTCATTCCTCAAAGGTTGACTAGCACATCGAGTCATATCTCATAGGCTAAACATATCTCATGATTGTTGTCGAGTCATATCTCATGGTCAAGTCAATTGCCTAGATGAAGATTAACCGATGCATCCTTATTGGGCTAAGAATCGAAGATCGCTCAATGTGCCCTTCACGGGCTAAAAATCCAAGACTACTTATTGCATCCTTTTTGAATTAAGCATCGAAGATCGCTCGATGCATCCTTCTCGAGTTATCCATCTAAGGCCTTCTATTATTCCCTTTTTGGGCTAAGTATCGAAGGCCACTTGATTTGCTTTTCTTGGACTAAATATCAAAGGTTGTTTGATGCATCCTTATTAAGCTAAGCATCAAAGACCACCTTATATGCTTTCATTGGGATATGCATCGAAGGATGTCTGATGCACCCTTCTAAGATTAAATATCGAAAATAGTTTGATACACTCTTCTTGGGTTAAGTATCAAAGATAATATGATGCACCTTCATCGAGTTAAGCATCGATGGTTGCCTAATACATTCTTATTGGGCTAAGCATCGAAGGCCAATAATCTTTCTGACGGACCAAACTTGACCACCCCCATAGAGATACTAGTGACTGACATGTCAAGTCAATAAAATACCTGAAGGCATCAAATACCTGAAGGCATATCAAGCAAATTAGATGGCTCCTAGCACAAGTTGGTCAGACATTTTAAATTAACCATCGACATCTTTCGCTATTAGTACTTATTATAATCGATTACATTTGGATGTCGACATTAGTGAAAAATGAGAGAAGTTAAAAGATAATCATTGACTTGTGTAACCATTGTAGTACGATTTTCAGTAGACAAAGTATTTCAAATCTTCTCAATCTGATTCAAGTTGATGAGCAAGATAGAATTAGTGGACAATAATCATCATCGTAAAAATAGAAACTTAGGGGATCGATAGGCTCAAGCTTCAAGCTTAATATATATCTAACCTCTTCTTTTGAGTTTGTTAGCAATATTATAGTTTTGTTATGTCACATCATCCTATAATATTTCTAATTTTATCAATTATTATAAAATAAATTTTAGTAACTTTAATACTGATAATAGTTATGGAGGAAGTTTTTAATATGAGGTGACGTATCTCGAATGAGACTCGTTCGAATATCATCGAATTAGTTGAGGCCCAAGTATGCATTGATAGATTAGACTAAAGCGAAGCAATGAAGACAAAAAATCATCCGAGAAGGCAATGAAGATTTCTTTAATCTATCAACCGAAGAAACAATTAGAACATCCGACAATAATTGAGATAGGGTGGTTAATCTATTTCATTACATGCATAGAACTAACTACATAAGCTATGATGAAGATTAAATGTTAAAAATTAAATATTAATAGAAAAAAAATGGTGTATTGAGTTCAAAAGCAAAAATTGAACAATCGAAACTATCGATTGTCGCACTGACAGAATCGAAACCGTAGATTTTAGAACATAGGAACCTGAGTTCTTATAAAGTCCAGGCTCTAATGGCGCATTAACAATGGGATCGTCATGTGGTGGACGAAACATGATTCCATTCTTTCGGGGAGGGGAGGGGAGGAGAGAGTACGTAATAGTTTTCATTGCATGTTCATCGTAATATGGTGGTGATAAGCATTCTTAACTCTCTCACGTATATGTCATAGACAGACATTTTTCTACTACGTTTCAGAAGAATATGTTCCCCATTACAATTTCTTTTAGAAGAACAGATTGACAAAGTGAGCAAGTACCAAACAAACGCGTTAGATTTCCATCATCCATGCCATAGTCACTGGGACTTTTTGTTTTCTTGAAGGAAACCCAACTTTGTGACGATGAATTCAAACCAAATTAAGGACCTAAAAATCTAAAAAAAAAACAAAAAGAGCGTAGTTTCCTTCCAACTCCACATCCTCTCCGTCCTGATTGGAGGCCACTCTCGGTCGTCCGTCAGACACCATCGACTCCGGCGACTAAATGCCATCCGAGGAAATTTCCAGGAAGCTTCGCCGGGATGATGCCGTGCCGGCCACGTTTCTCGAACGTATGCGACAGCAAATAGACTTCGATTTGTACGACTCACTCGGTCGTTTTGATATTGTTTTGCTTGTTTATGATGATGATGACATTGAAGCCGATGTCGTTGTTGTATTTTGCTCCATTGTTTCTATCTACCGACGTAACCACAGAGGGAACCATGCAACGAGAAGAACAGGCTGTTTATATATATATATATATATGTATATATCTTTATTTTTGTGAGTGTGTGAATGTCAAAAAGAATGACGGACAACTCAACTTGATGCCATAAATATGAGTTGATTGAGATTGATTTCCAATGCTATCGTCTTTGAAAACCAACCATATATAATCGTGGTCAACTCAACTTGAGACCAATAAATATGACTTGATTTAGATTGTTTCCAAATGCTATCACATTTGAAAACCATATGCTTAATACAATCATCCTAGTTGGCCACTATTCTACATCTCACTCCTTCAATGGTAAAAAGCTCCTTTTCAATCAAAATTAATTTATATGGGGTTTGAATTTGACAATCTATCCATCTAATATCATCAAAAAAAAGAAAACACTTCGAATAGACATAAAATCAAAATGAAAATAACTTTAATTACTCGTGAATTAAAGTGTCAACTACAATGACTAAGTAATAAAATAAATACTATGAGATGATCTCTTTGTCAGCATCCAAGAATTATACTCTTTTAAGGAGTTGGAGAGTCATAATATCTTTATGATGTATTGATAATAATTGAACTATTTATTGAGTTTTAATTAGATATCATATGTCTATGTGGAATGTAGACTTATGACCAACTATGACACTTTTGGAGTCTTAATTATACCTATTTGTTGGTAATGCGGTAGATGAGGTAGTTGGGCAGGTAAAATCTTCTATCCAACCACCACAATGAGTAGACCCTTTCATTTTATGTTTTAATTTTTATTAATTTTTCTTAGTAGCTATGAGGTGTAATTTAATAGTTTTCATGTCATTTTTTTAAAATTTATCCATTACAAAAAGAAAAGATTTATTGATGACTGCATATAAAAAGTAGTAGTCGTCATTATATCGATCGATAATATTATAATGCTTATCCACCCAATGACGTGCCTCTAAATAAGAATAATATTTTATTTTCTCTTGCATCACGTGTTACAAACTTAAGAATGTACTATTGGAATTGATCCAAAGTTGAATGATGAAGAGGATCTGAGTCACGAACACTGTTTTGAGCAGACATTTGACTTTTGACACGATCAACACAAACGAATGCTTTATGATATGAGAGCGCATTATTATTATTATTATTTTGTTATTATTATTATTATTATTGTATAGGATATGTTAAAAAAATTCTTATAATATATTCAAGATTCATATAAAATATACGATCAGTCACTACCTATCACTTTAATGAAGAAAAATGCTTAAACAACCTAACACCATCCAAACAACTCGGATTAGTTATCGAATTATCTTTACTATAAAATATTCGTATAAATATTTTTAAATATTTATAGAAATATTTTTGGAAGTCCAGAGATAACTTGGGTCGATTATGAATTATCCTCCCTATAAAATATTCGTATGAATATTTTTAAAAGTCTAGGACAATTCAAGTTGATTACGAACTATCTCTCTATAAAGAAATATTTCTTCTCCTCAAGGTTAGTTTAAAATTATATCTTTTTAATTATGGACTAACTTAAGCGGATTGACTCGAAAAATTCCTCTCAATCTTAGTCTTTGTATAGTTTAACTGAGTTCGAAGAAATTATTATTTTTTCGGATGACTCGACGCATACGGAAAGGTTACATCAGAGTTTTTTTTTTTTCTGAGAAAGGATAATTGAAATTAAATTCAAAAGGTGAAGAGAAAAAGGAAAAAACTTGATTGGCGTTGTAATGTCATATCATTATATAACAGGGAGGACGACGTGGGAAGCGATGAACAGCAGGCCCTTCCCTGATAAAGCCTTTGCACTTCGCTTGTGATGGAGAGAGGAAAGGTCCGGAGGCAATTGGCTCCCGATGGCTGTGATGGATATGTATCCACCGTGGTGGGCTCCTCCGGTGAGGCCGATGCTCTCACCGACTGCTCGTGGATGCAAGCCTTTGGGTTGGTCTTCCTCTCCGTCAATTCCCTCACTGCGCTCTATCGCTCCAGGGACGACCCTTGGAACGCAGCTTTCATTCTCGCCTCCTATCTCTGTCTGTTGGCCCTCTTCCTCTGCCTCCGCCTCTTCGACAGCACCCACCCGGACTCCTCCCTCAGGAGGAGGGGAGCGCTTAAGATGGCCGTGTGGACCCTCTCTACCACTCTCATCGCCATGTTCTCCTATCGCGTCGCCGCCATCATGCCCATCCCGGTCGCCATCCTCGTATGGTGCATGTCCGGGCTCACCATCTCCGGCGGCTTCTACGCTTTCTTCGTCCACCAGAGCCAGGATGACGACTCTTGTGGCGCTCCATCGAAGCCCTGCAAGGTGTGTGATTCGTCGGCCAGGTGGGGGGTGGATTCCGAGAGCGGCACGCCGATCCGCGCGCGCGACATGGATACGCCTGCTAAGTTGTCGTGCTCCACGAACGTACGGCCGGCCACGTAAGAAGACTGAACCCTCGCACACGTACGTACATCCGATCGATCTGCGGGAGGCTACGCCGTCACTCCTGACATTTTTCCAGTGCAGTGCATTCCCCCCATGTGGACAGGGACAGCATACCTCCTTATCCAACCATATGGCATCATCCTTCCGATCGACGCTGAGAACACTTCCGGCCTCGAGCAACAACCACATCCGAATCTTCTTCACTTATAAAATACATGTACCAGTCTTCTTTCAGCAAGAAACCATCATCATCTCACTCGTGCGATCGTAATTCTTCTCTCTACTCACTGTCCTGTGATATATACGAGTTGCAACATTTGAGTTTGCTACTGCCATGCTCTCTGCGCACACACACGATCGATGCATGACTCCTATTTCACAGGGCCATTTTGGATGAGCAGAGGAGAATAACAGACGATTAGAACTTATGCCTGGCTTCAGTATCAGGCAAGTCAAAATCTTCATAGGGGTCTCCGACATCGAACTCATTACCGAAATGACCATGAAAGTTCCTATAAACCATTTGATGCTTCAATCAAAGCTAAACTACTTGGTCAAGACAGAGAAACTTTTTCTATATCAGAGGCGGCAGCCATAGTTAGGCCGCACATACAGTGAATCAAGTAGGTCATGAGGCTGTTCGAATCTTCACGATGTAGTCGGATGACCGCCGAAACATCGCGAATCCATGGCACAATTAGATAAACCATAGAGCATCCTAATCCATGTCACGACCAAATCGATTGGCGAAGCATCTCAATCCTATGATAAGGCTGGATTAGATAACTATACGATGAAATATAAAATGAAAAATAGATCATAAGAAGCTCGACACCCTCCACGTATCAAAATGCAAGACAAGTGAAGAAAATTGAACAAACAAACACTTGAAGTTACAGTGTTATCAGCTTGTGTCAACAAAGTAAAGCACGTTATTGGTACGACGATGCTAACTCCATATGCCTGACTGAACCAAGCATCAGATATTCAAAATAGAAGATGTGAAAAGAAAAAGAAAAAGAAAAGGGTACTACTCAATCGCATAATCATTATTAAAGACATTGTGTATCTGATGATGAATTAAAGAAACTAGACCAGCAGAAACGAAATTGGTGCAGTAAAACAAAAGTAGCTGGGGCCATTCTGTGCCAGACCAGTAGATAATCCTGCCTTTGTCATATGATACACTGCTCCAAGCATGGGTGTGACCCTAAAATGTGGCTTATTCTCACCTCTTTGTTTTTTTTTAAAGATATGTTTGACAACAGAACTTGCGAGGACACAAAAAAACTAGCGAAACATGCATCGCAAACTAAGTATAGAATATAGTATACATGTGATGGGGTACATCAGCCAATAAAAATGGCCAAAATCATAAAGAAAACATGCAAAACATCAATCAATCAACAGATCAAGACGGTAGAGGTGAATCTGCCACAGCTCACCTTAACAAGCACACCCACCTCTTTGCTCTGTTTGTGAAGCAGGTTCTGGGATGGCCTGGAAATATCTGCAGACAAAAACGTAAGATGTGTGAAACAGTACTCTGGATTCCGAGAATCAGGTTAAATAATGAGATTACAAAGAATCAAAAGCATGGCAACATTCTGTAGGATATCATCCTTTGGAAACAATAACACCTTCAAGCTTCATTTTTCTAACCATAGATACTTCTCTCTAAATAAAACACAAGGAGCATCAGAAAATGATCAAGCTAGAAGATGATAGCTTTCGGAAGAAAAAAGTAAAACTAATAGAGTCGTTTGAAGAATTTATCAGACTGACCATCTTCTGAAACAAACGCTAGACTCGTTTTCTAGACTACATTGGATCCTTGAAATCTAAACCCATATCTTGGCTAGAATAAAGGCGAATGCAGGTTGGATTAGAAGTCATGATATACAGAACTGGTAAGATGTCAGGATATAAGACGTAGGCCACAGGATGTGCAGTGATACAAGTGACCAAACTTCAGGTAACAGACACAAGTATTAGAAGGTACCTCGGATAGAGACACATGAAGTAATGGAGCTAATAGAACCTGCACCTGTGTTACCAGATGCTTCCTCTTTCAAGTCCTAATCTGAATCCTAGTTGAACACCAGCTAAGAATGAAAGGACAATATTTGCATTTCCTTGTATAATCCTCTGGCAAGAAAGTTATTATGAATTTGCTACTTCGAAATCACGACAGGAGCACAGAAATCATCTGTATAAATATTGTTTAAGTTATTATGAATTTGCTACTTCGAAATCACCTGTATAAATATTGTTCAATGCCTATTTTTCTTCCTACATCATCATGTATCAAACAACACAATCTTCTAATTTCCCGAGCATTGAAAAGTTTCATTTGTAGTTCATAGATACTTAGGTTTTTAGATAGCCAATCTAGCTTAGGAGCTGAAGTAATCTATGCAAGCCGGAGAAACTTCTCAAAATACAATGATGATAGCACATTGATGAATCAATCTTTGCAGGAGGCCCCTGAGAACTTCTCAAATAACAATGATGCTAGTATGTTGATGTATCAATCTTTGCAAGCCTGACAAACTTCTCAAAAAACAATGACAATATTGTGTAACATATCATACTACTACAGAGTAGGTCCAAAACTGGCGTGAAGGCCCATCCTTAGGTTATCCTTTCTGATATACCAGTTCATCTTAAATTAAACACTGCCTTCGATAATTTTTCACATTACACGCTTTGAACATATTGAAGAATAACATAGCCCCATGTGATAACTATTAATAACTATTAATTGTCATTTATAAAGGACAATGAACATGTTTCATGGCATTGTAGGTATGTATATCTATCATATGGGAATTGTATGTATGTGATGCAAAACCAATTTAGTTTATCTCTTACTGAATAATTTATTTGTTCATAGGTTACCACATGGTAGATAAAGAAAGCAAATGCAAAAAAGTAAGAAATTAAATTCAGTGTTGATTGAAGATCTTAAAGATTCATCTCTAAGAAGATGAAAGTGTATCAGTCAATAATAACACCAAATAAATATCATCAAAAATAAAAAATTATTCTTCAAACCATTCAAGAATATTATCTTCTTCGAAGAAAAGAATAAATCAAATATTTGATTTGAAATAATTATAATTATTTTTATTTTAATATTTTCCTTTTTCTCTCTTATGCTTGAGCATATAATAAGGGCCAGAACATTATAACGCATGAAGAGAATATGAATCAATAAATTGAACTATTTTTCCACATTGTGTGTGAGTGGTGTGAGCTTGTAAGGCTCCAAGTGTCTTTCCGATAGAATGATTTCATTATCCACGCGGTGTGATACGTACGGAGGCATGAGACCTTCATTCATCTTGGAAAGTTCACTCCTTGAGAAAGCGAGCCTGGTTATTATTTTTTTATTATCTTGTCATTATTATCATTCACTTCCTAACTTTTTAGTCCCCTATTATAAAAAATCCACTATTGCTCATCCTACATCAAATTTAGTACAAGACTTTTCATTTAGTCAAGATATTCTATCATCAAAGTCGATACATACTTCAATTATACAAAGTCGGGACAAGCCTCTGCGCAGCGACAATTATACAAAGTCAGGACAAGCCCCTAGGCAGTGAGAGTATATGATGCTGAATCAATTTAGTTTATCACTTCTGGAATAAATTTAATTAGTTTAGAGGTATTTTGTAAATGTCATAAGTTGCCACATGACAATATCTACTCAAAGAGAAGAATAAATAAATAAATATAGAAAAAAAGAAGAAATCAAATTCGATCTTTGTTGAAGATTACAATCTTGATTGAAAATCTTAAGGTTCATCTCTACGAAGTCTATCAAACAATAATAACATCAAAAGGTATCAATTATCAGAGGATTATTATTCAAATCAAGTCAATAATATTATTTTCTTTAGAAGAAAGAAGAGATCATAAATTTTATATGATGTAATTATAATTTTTTATTTTTTCCTTTTCTCTTGTATTTGAGCTTATAAAAAGTACTAGAACATTGTAATGCATGATGAGAATATGAATCAATAAATTACATGCTATTCCTACATTTTGTGTGAGCAGTGTGAAGCCACAATTGTTTTTCTGATGGAATAATTTCATTGTCCAAGTGCAAGACATGCAAAGGTACGAGACCTTTATATGGAAGTTTGCTCCTTAAGCCAAAGCGATTCTGATAGTTATCTTTTTTTACATTATATTTTCATTATTATTATTCTGTTCCTATATTTCTTGTCCTCTATTATCAGAGAAAAAATCCAATAGTCATATGCATCTTTGGCAGTATGTACAATCCTATTGCATATCCATTATGTTTGTACTTTGCAACATGGGAAACTGACTGCATACTTTATGAACTTGAAAAGGTTACAGAAGTATTAAAAAAAATACACCAACTGGTAGTAAGTCAAACTAGGCAACCTACAAGAACAACAAGCATAGTGATGAGAAAGAACCATGTAAATTTCAGATTAGCCCAATATACTTACATGTCTTGATCACGATCATGCTGCAGAGCAAGTTGAGCCACCTGAAGAAAAGCAGCATCAACATTGTAATCCTCTTTTGCAGAGGTTTCGAAGTAAGGCATATTGTCTCTGGAAGCACACCATTCTTTGGCTTTTTTCTCTGAAACCTGCATGATATTGAATGAAAACAAAAGGGTAGGAAGAAATAAGGAAAAGATAAAGAAAATATCCATGAAGAAGTCAATATAGTATCCTCCACCATACCACTCTACTGTTTCCACCGTCCACATCAATTTTGTTTCCGAGTAAAATGAATGGAAATGTTGTTGGATCAGATGGGCTAGCCTGCATAAATTATATGGTACAGATACAAATAAGAGCAGGTCTGAACCAACAATAAGAATACAAACTACAAAACTGACATAACTGTCAGGAAGAATGAAAACTTCTAAACAACAAAGAAACACGACTATCAAAAGTAAATAATATGAGTGCTCAAGCTAAAGAGTAAACAAGAGATCGCTCTGGCCATTTATAATTACATCATGTTGTGATATAAGAAGGTACAAAACAATCTAGAACATGACTAAGATAAATATCAAATTAATAAGGATTCAACTTTTTCAGTATTGATATTTTTGGTGACCATGCACTTGATAAGCACCACTTGTTCACTTGATAGGAGGGGAAGCCAATGGAAGTGTGAATTTTTTGTTTCTTATAAGGCCTTTAACAGATGAACAAACTCAAACTTAATAGTCCCCATGGTTCCAAATACGAGAAGACCCAAATTTCAAGTAATATAATATTTAAAAGTAAGGTTCAAATCTTGATTGTACTGGTCGGTATGGACCAGTATTTACTGATCCAATAAAGGTCAGATGTCAAAACTTATAGCTTAATACCAGCATAACACCATTCATTTTTATTATTTAATGAATGTATCGAATGATATGAACTGGTAAAGATCCATATATCAACCCACATATAGGTACCATATTGATCTAATAGATCATCATGTCTGGTATTGGTTCAAGTTTTGAAATCCTTGTTAAAAGGGGTGAAAACATTTAAAAGAAAATGTAAGTCATAGACCTGATCGACGCAAACACTACTCCAAGCAACTCTTTTACAACAGAAAGGTTACTCCATGTATCTTTTATTTCATTGGACTCTAATTTCGAGCTGACTCCGCTTCACATTGTTTTTCTTTTTCGGAATATACCAAATGGTTAACCTATTACATTAAAACATCATGAAATTTGGAGATCAAGGTGTAACACTAATCCTTTTCCAGATGAAGATGTGCCTCACAGTCTTAATTAATCTTGTACAACCTCCCATTGTGCTCTCAAACAATAATAAAATAGCTGAAGAAAAATAAGCTAATGAAAGTAGCACTATCCACATTTCAAGGTGGAGATTCAGAAACCAAGTTTGCATTTTTTCCCCTCCTTGCATAATTTCATTCCTTGAGGCTGGGACTTCAACAGAACACTGAAGGTATCAAATTTTCTTAAAAGAAAAAAACACTAAAGCAAGCACGAAGCACAATTTTTTTATGAGGTCTGAGAAATAAGATCCTAAACTTCATCAGAATTTATCTTTTTTTTTTTATTTTCACCACAAAACAAGCAATTAAGTCGTACATAAATGCACCAACATTGTTCGAATCATATCCTAACATATCACACATAACTGCACTATCTTTAAAAATATAGCAATATGTAGAGGCAACAGAGAGATGATATCTTAGACTGTAAACCATTTTCATCTGACAGCATCATTTATCGTCAACTAATGTTCACAGTGGCATTCTGCCAACCATTGCCGTATAGCGTATCAGACCCATATCAAGCCCTGGCGGTAATGGTGTACCGACACACCATATACTGGTCCATACCAATGTTACGAAGACAAAGAAGGAGAAGAGGAAGGAGGAAATGGTTGAATTAGGCTTTTTATTCTTTATTAACAGACAAGGCTTTCCAAATTTGTTGATGTCCATTTTTTTGGTTATACATGAATCAAGTAACATATACTTGAGATCATAGTTACCAAAATCACTAACAGTCATAAAAAAACATGACTGGGATCAGTAGAACTAGGTTGGGATGATCAGGGAGATTAAGATTGAACGAGAAAAATAACTTAAAATAAGAAAAATAAAAACTGAAAATTAGAAAAAACATAAAATTGTCATATGCTAAAATATCTCATTTACCTTTATATTTCATAAATTATACATCTTTTCTGAAGAAAAAAAATGAAATCAATATATTATGATAAAAATTCTGAAAAAAATGCTGAAGAATTCATAAATATAACCATGCTTACTAAAAGATTATATTGAACATATAAATGTATTATTGCAGTGAATAGCTATGGTGTATACTTTACAAAAAGTACTCAACATATCCTCTTGCAATTTTGAAGAAAATAATTTGTTCTAATGTGAGCCTAATGCTTTAATAATAATGCAGATTAAAAATAGGCGATAAAGAAAAAAACTTAATTTGAAAATACTACACACAAGATTTGGGATTAGGTTTAAATATCATGACATCCCCCTTCTGTAATAAAAGCATCTCTATTTCCTTATGAAATTAAGAAAAACTTTCTCAACTCCACATTTCTTTTACTCTCAGTTTTTACATGGATAGCAAATTGCAACAATAATGGCAGATAAAAAATATAATGGTGTCTGTAAGATAGCAAATAAAATACAAATGACGTCGCCTATTATATTTCATGGTCACAGTCATGTGTTACTTATTTATTCTTCTTCTCCTCCTTCCCCCTTTCCTTTTTTGAGTCTATCAAATTTGCCAGAATTGGCGAGCAATTCTGGTTGAGTTTCATTGTTTAGCCAATTTTGACTGATTTCTAAACCAAAGGTCCAGAAAATGAGACTAATCACATAAATCTTGGATTGATTCCATAACAGATTGAATCATGCTATCAAAATAAGCTAACAATACAAACTATGCTTGAGATGATGTTAACTTCTTCAAATTGATGAATATTGAGGCCATGGCCATAATATTGACGATTATGCAAATCCATGTGTTGAAATCAGTTCCCTTCAACTAATGATGACTCCACCAAGAAATAGCATGCCTCAAGAGTGTCTAATTATACTGAATTTAATTCAAAATTTCTTGAACTTCACAAAAAGCAGCCAAAACAGTACAGTTTGGGAGTTTTTGAGTTACTAGGAATGCAAAAAGGATTCTTCAATGGTCACAAAGAGGATTCAAGGTAGTCCTTCCCAGAGCATTGTCACAAACAAGTTCTAGGTAACTTGAGCAAAAAGGCGAAAAATAGAAGGCCATGTAACTTGATACCTGGTTAAGAAATTCATCATGCCAGTTATCAAGAGTGTCAAATGATCTGCGAACATTGACATCATAGACCAAGACGCAGCAGTCGGCCCCTCTGTAGAAGGCAACACCAAGACTTTGAAACCTTTCCTGACCTGCAGTATCCCAAATCTACAAAAGAAAATAGCTTACTTTTGCAAAAATTTCAAGAAGAAAACCATAGAAAAATAATATTAAGGGTGAATGAAAAAGAATAAGAAGATCGTAGTGGGTGATTCAAGAGGGAGCTCACCTGCAACGTGACAAGCCTGTCATCTACCAGAATTTCCTTGGTAACAAAATCAGCACCAATGGTAGCTTTGTACTGCTGGGTGAACTTCTTGTGTACATATCTAATGGTGAGGTTTAAGAGACAACATTGTTCCCATACAGCTGATTGAAAAAGTATAGATGCCTAAAGCAAAAGATTGCAGTATAACCAACATCTGCTGAGTACATCAGGGTAAAGAACGTCCGATGCCCATAAATTATCACCATAAAACTAAGATTCAGATAGATCACGAAATTACGAAAGAAAAGAACAATAACAGAGCCTCGACTGGAGAGGGGGAAAAAAAAGCCAATATCAAAATTAAAAAAAAAAAGATAAAAACGCAAAGATACGTCTTATCCATTGGAGATATAGGTTTAAAAAGTTGTCAGAATTTCAAACTCTTAAAAGTCTTAGGCGAATTCACATTGCGCATGCAATCGCATCAAATTAGCAACAACCTTCTGGTCTAGAAGGACAGACAAGGCAGGCGCAAGGAGCTATCAAGGATACTGATTCATCAACGACGTCTTGCCCACGCTTCAGATCAAAACAAAAGAAATAAAGAGTTAGAGAACCACAAATAGAAAACCAAATGATCCGACGTAAGATCCGAGGCGCAACGACGGCGAACCCTAGAAGACCAAGGGATCCAAAGCAAGGCAAAACCCGAAGGACAAAAGAAGGGACATCAGGATGAAGGGAAGAAGGCGAAGGAACCCTTTACCCGCTGTCGCCGAGGACGATGACCTTGAGCAAGGTTCGCCTCCGGGTGGCCATGGCGGAAGAGTAAACCGGCCCAAAAGCGAGCCGCCCAACACGAACGAACGGAACAGAAAAAGGAGAAGCGCCTCTGCGATTGCTATGGCTATTACGGTTGCCCGAAATGAAATAGGGTTCGATCACATTGCCAAATCAATAAGGTCGAATATAAAGAGGACGGGGGGTGGTGAGGTCCGCCATTGTACAGCTATTTCTCAAGCGTTGCGTGGGCGAACGTGAGACCACGCTGCGCCGACCCAAAGTAGCATTACGAGACAGCCAAGGCTTTTCTTGTTTTTTTCTTTTTTCTTTTTCTTTGATTATTTCATAACATAATAAATACGTTACGGGAGCTCGTCTAACGTTCACGTTGCAAACGTTGCGGCGATCAGGACCGTGCACGACGAACGCGACGGCAGATGATCGATTCGGAGTGTTTATTTATTTTTATTTTTTAATGTTCGTATATGGAGTGGCTCGGGTCGGTTTTCGGACGGTTGGGATGATGTTGATATTATTAATAGTCCCCACGAGTCACCCAACCATCTACCCCTCCCGATCCGTCGTTTGACTCGCGCCAGTGACGGGAACAGCTCCAGGTCAGGGGCCGTTGCCCGAGATGCACGCGACTCTTCAATTTTGCTTTGCCCTCCCCGAATCAACCAAAAAGGACATCGACAACAGTCGGCTTTCGAATTCTAATATGATATTGTGAAAATAGGTGTCGTCGGTATTATCCTCTCTCCAGTTGTTCAAACTCAAGCATGGTTGCATGGTCTACGATATATACCGCTCGATACGAACGATACGTACCGGTCCAACAGGTTATCGATACGCGGACCACATGTTATCGGACGATATATACCGATTTTCGACTATAACACTATAGCAGTGTACTGTAGCACTGTAAACAGTACACTGCAATACTGTAACAGTGCACTGTAATACTGTAGTAGTACACTATAGCATTGCTATACCGCTCGGTACACTCGTATCGTACCATACCGAGCCTAGAAAAGGACATCGACAACAGTCGGCTTTCGAATTATATTGTGAAAATAGGTGTCCGCGGTATTATCCTCTCTCCAGTTGTTCAACCTCAAGCATGGTTTGTAAGCATCTACCGTTTCGACGTATTGGTCCGATAGATTATCGATACGCGGATCGTTTGTTACCGGACGGTATATACCGGTTTTCGACTGTAACACTATAGCAGTGTATTGTAACACCGTAAATAGTGCACTGTAGTACTATAACAGTGCACTGTAACACTGTAGCAATACACTGTAACACTGTAGTAGTACACTGTAACACTACTATACCGTTCGGTACACTCGTATCGTACCATACCGAGTCCAGATCGAAACTCCAATACGATACAGTATTACGGACCTTGGTTGCAAGTTACAACCTCCAGTAGTGATCCTCTCTCCAGTAGTTCAACGTCAAACATAACTGTGCATTTAGAAGAAAACAAGAGAAACCATCTAAAACCATCTAATGGACAAAGACTCTGCAACGTCAGTTGATTGGCCTCGGAACAGATGGGTGATCGAAGAGAAAAGAAACACAAAAGCATAAAGCACAAGCGGTTGGAACCCACCCACCCTCAGGCTTCTCGTCCTCGAAAAGCAGCACTTCAAGCGACACGCTGCCAAGGTCCCCCGACTACAACCCAAATTTGAATAAGAATCACAAGAACCGGTTCACGGTTTGAAGACCATAGGCACCAGCATGAGCAGTTCGAACGTCGAATCTTCAAAAAGCTGACATATGAAACTAACATTTCAGCCCCACACAACAATTACATGCTGTTGTTGCAGCTTCACTAAAAGCTAAGATAGAACATGTCTAAGAAACCACCCCAAGGGCAACACTAATAATAACATATCCATTGGCAATAGAATCAGAAAGTAAGAGCGCATGGGCATCTAATTCTGACATTGCTCTTCCTAGCCGTAATCTAACTACTTCCTGCAGATGTTTTCACCGGCTCTGCAACTCCTTCACGGCACATCCAAAATATGTGTCATCAAAATGATAAGGTGGCTCGTAGATGAAACAAGAGATGACATCCCTCAGTGTGATAACCCCGACGACTTCTTTTTCATCACCTTCGACTACATAAATCCGGTGAACAGATTTGGAAGCCAGACTATCTATGACACTCCCAAGGCATGCATCAGGTGCACAAGTTACAGGTGCCAACGCATGATTCCTGGAATCTTGACTGACCAAATCTAAAGTCCTCAGGAAATCCATCACAGTCAACTGCCTGAAACAAGTAACTGAATTATTGTCAATGAAAGGGAAAAGCAGAAATATGTTGGATGGAAATAAAGTACGGTATTCAGCCATGTTGGACAGGTGACCTTGTCAAGCATGACCGGACATAGAACTGATGCCAAGGAACCTTTAATGTATGCATCTTTTTGCCAATAACCCATCTACATCTAAGGGCATTTCCCTTGATTTAGCGCAATCATGCATCAAGCATGGAAGGATTCATCCAATGTAACTTCCTTCAATATGGACTTAGGTATGGTATGAAACCACAAATGCAGTTATTTAGTCGTTATTGGAAGATAATCAACAAAGAGAATCCTTGCAAATAAATCTGCAACAAGGTTATGACAACTAAAATTTTACAAGTAAACCACTTTCAACATTTAATACCTGAAATTGGAAAACAGGCCAGGCTTTAGCAGCAAAAACCTGATATCTCGAATGCTCACACTACCAACGATTTTATGGTTGGGGCCCTCAACAACGGGAAGCCCACCTATACGGTTGTCTTTCATACACTTGAAGGCTTCTAGGATCAAGTCGTCACTTTTAATACTGATCACCTGAAAGACATCAGTTCAAACGTTCATCATAAAACAGGAAAACGAGAATAGTTCAGAGATTCTTTTTGTTGCTTCAAATAAAGATCCGAGTCAATGATAATGTCTCTCTCTCTACAAGACCTAAAGATTTTACAATACTGCATAAAAAGTTATACATATCACCATTCAACTTTTCCAAGTAAGGTGGCCAGGCTGGTCTCAGGTTGGTATGGTATGTGTCGTGTACTAGGCTGCTAGTAGCCCTTGTTAATCACCGCTCGTGGCTGCAACACATGACCTGCACTTGATGGGGCTTCACCACAGCATGGTCTCTCATGGTCCACATGTTTCCAACCTAGTGTAGTGCTTGATCATGAAGTTTGAGATGCCTATGGAGGTAAATTTTATACACAATATTCAACAAATTTATTTATATCTATTGAACTTTGATGGATCTTCTTTTTTCTTGTCTCATCTTGTCAACTAAGCAACTTCTCTTGTGGTTTTATTTCCAGCAACAAATGAGGGGGAAAGAGAAGAGGCTGGAGAAGGAGGCTATCTCATGCTTTTAATAAAATTAAAAATTGATAGAATTAATCTTGCCTCTAATAGCACATCTATCTAATGGGTCTCAAATACGTTTTTTAACAACAGAAAACTAAGTCAACTAAAGCCTGTGCTACATCCAGAAGTCCTTAGCTGATGACATTAACTAAACTGAGAACTGAGATTAAAAATTGAGAGCTAAAGAACTTCTGGTTACTCTTTGCTAGCTATACTTTTTGCTTTCTTGCCATTCAACTCTATCAACAGCCACATTCATGTTCAAATGGTAGTCAAGTTAGCTTCCATTTTTGTACTCTATCGAAACAATTCACAGGGTATTATTAAACATACAATCCAAAGCAAAAAACAAATTAATCACCGACCTTTGCAAGATTGTCAAAGATCAATGTACTAAATTATGTCAGTCAGCACACCACCTTTCTTGTAGCCTTAGCAACTGCTTGATAAGAATAAACAAGTTGTCATGTTATTAAAATTTTTTCTTTCATGAACAGGTGATCCAGAAATTTAGTATTTCATATTTCATAAGAGAATACCACAACAGTATCTCAGATATCTATATAATAAAGGTTCATTTGTATTTACAATCAGGAGATAAGTTACTGAAACCACAACGTTTTCTTTATTTTTTTCATAAGGTAGAATTTTGCACCTTTTGGGATAACTTCATATGAACATTTTCTATATATATAATGTTGCTTGCAATAGAAAATCAGGAATCCAATAAAAAGTCATGCAATCTGAATATACATCAAAATTATATGCTTATTAAACAGAACAGTTAAAATAGAATGCAACATGTCAAAACTATATTCTACTACCACATACAACCATATAACACTAGATGTGTTGTAGCTATGCCATACTAGACCCTCCAAAGTAAAAAATTTGACAACAGCAAACAATTCTTTTTTAAAGATAAGAAGTAGAAATACCTATTAGTTGAAGGAAAGAATTCAAAGAATAAATTCAAAGAAAAAAAAAAACCACTAATAAGACTAAGAGGGAAAATTAGCTTAAAGACATATGTTAGAGACACAGCAGGAGAATGGACATTTACATGGGTATAGCATGGGAATCCAATATATAGAGAATCAGCATGTGGATAAAGACTGAATCTCCATTCCACATTGCATAAAATAAGAAATTTGTTAAGCTTGAGGATTATAATGTTTATGTAAACAGAATTTCCGACACAGAGTATTACTTTTCCAATGTACATTGGTGATGGCTCAGCACATCCAGAGATCTTTTATCATACTTAAAATAAGAAAAAAATAAAGATAAAAAAGAATATAAATGAGTCAGCACCACAGAAGTCCATATCTAACAGACAAGCGTATCAAAGACCTAGAATAGTAACCAAAATTGTGTCCAATAATCTTCTAAAACAATTAAAAAGAGGCAAAATTGAGAATGATTTAACATTACTAGAATCATTAATTAAAACTTTATGCATGAGAGCACTAATTCACAAGAGCTGCAGGAGTAACCTCTTCAGATGACATAAAAGGAAGTCCAAGGTCTGAAAGAGGGTATGCAGCAATGCAGTCAAACCAGTCCCTCCCTGCACATTGCTGGAGACCTTGTACAACTGCTGTCTGGGTAATAAAATTTGTAACATGTGGCTTGTCAGATTCAACAACTGGGACACTTCTTAGTCTGTATTTTGATAGCAACAGCAAAACGGTGAGCATGGAACTGTCTAGCCCAGCAGGGAGAAATGGTGCCCAGCGATATGATTCCATGATTGATTTAACCTGGAAACATAATAGATTAAGACAAGTCAATCTGAAAACATCAACAGGTTAATGACAACAACAGATGGTCCAACCAAACCTTCACAATAGCTAATTGCCAAACACACAATAGAAATAGTTCAATGTTTCTTCTTTTGAGCAAAATGATAGGGAAACCATGAGAAAAAATTTGCAGAGAAAAAAAAAAGGGAAGTAAACAGCCACAAAAAAATTTTGCACTCCATTTTGAGACTACTAAAGCAATAAAAAATATATATAATGCTTACTGTTGTTGATTTAAACGGCTCCTCTTCAAGAAGGGTCTTGTAGAAATCCTCTCCCAGATGATTAACAGATGAAGGAGCATCCTTCCCCATTCCTTTTTCTGTAGCTACTCCACCGGCTATAGCTGCACCAACAGCAGCAATGGTCAACCCAGCAACTGCAGCTGGTCCAGTTGCTCCCAGGACTGCTGCTCCAAGAGCTCCAACTGCTCCTGCTCCCACACCTGCAGCTGTTGCTGAACTTGCTGATAGAGTGATAGCTGCAAGCTCTGCATTCTCTAGAACCCAGAGAATGATTGCAGCATAATCAATAATTCCAAGATATCTCTCCCTCCAATCTATGCTATTCTCTCCATTCGAATGTGTTACAGGAGCAGTCATTATATTATGCTCTGACAGAATTCGAACTGCATCAACAATTGGCATGTCTCCTGGTATCTCAATTACTGCACCAGAAGTGTAAAAATGAAGTCCAGATGTGACAAAGGACTCAATAATGTAACGAATGCAAAACACCTCAGACAGGCATGCATTTAAAAAGTAAAAAATATTAAAGAAATCACATGAGATCCAATCTCGTATAAGGGAAATAAACCAGAAAACAATTTCAAGAAAGAAATGGAGAACAGAAAGAAGAGCAAGAATCCCCATGTTAAATATGACAATATCATGGCTAACAATGCACAATCGTAGTTACCTTTGCCTCCTGGAACTTCTGGGAATGATGAAACTGGAATCTGTGCAAATGCAGAAGTCAAACATTCCTGCAAAGCATATGGCAATTTTTTCTTCGACTGGATTGCCTCAAAATAAGCATCACAATTTGGAAGCCTGGAACTCTTTTCAGTAGGAGCCATTCCCAAGAATAATGATATATATCATGAATTGACTCAGAATTCCAATGCAGAAAAGCTATACAACTGCATAACAACATATATTAGTTATCCATGAACCTATTCAAGGCATGTAAAGGTGATCCATAGTGAAATTACAGTGTCTCTCAAATCTAAGTAGAACAATTTTATAAATGACAAAAGTTTTTACAAAAAGAATTATGTAACAATAAGTAATCAAGCACACAATAGCATGACGCAACATGTGGAACATCACAATTATGTTAACCTTTAAAAACAATTAGCAACATAACTCCTCTGCATAGAAGCAACCTCAAGAGTTTCCGACATAAATGTTCTGTGCCACCACAGGCAAGTCAACAACTCAGTCTAATTTATTTCAGTACCTCCTCTTATTTCTCTAGAAGAGGATTAGTTTCAGATAGTGACTGACCATAACCCATTACTAGGGGAAATACCAATTTGATTATGGTTAAAAGGATAAAGGGCATATTGAAACCAAAATGCACCTTTCTGTATCTCACTCTATCCTCTTCCTCAATAACTGCTTTCGTGAACCGTGACTCAGAAACCCCAAGGTAACGTCTGGGTCAATGTATACAAGCTATATTCTATGTTCAGAGATGCTATTTCTATGACTTGAATCATGGACCCAGATCGCTAATTGTTAATGAGCAACCTTCCAGTTGTATCAAGACATGCCCTAAAAACCTGAACAGGTCATGATTTTTGAGATAAATATCAGGAGTATTCAGCTTTCTTATTGGAACATGATTTCAAGTCTTTCTTTACTTTAGAAATAAACAAAGGGTAAATTCACTAATCATTTCTTCATGTGTCAACCTGATGCTGAATGCTAGCCCATTAAATCAAGGAGATATATGTTTCAGACTAAATCGTGCTTGCCAAGATTAGCCAGAACCATGTACCATCAATTGGGCATAAGAAGGTCAATCAATAAATACACCAGATGAAATTAAAGAGGAATTGAAAAATGCACAATGGCGAATCCCGACTCTCCGTTAGTTGAGAAAGTAAGAACGCAACAAGAAAGGACACCACCCACCTAATATAAGCAAAAAATTCTAGCTTTATTTCGTGATCCCATGAAGCATTTGGACAGTCCAATTAACAAGCGTACGGCAAGCATAAAAGCAAACATGTGACACGCATCATACCACGAAGGCAATATACAAATTGTGACGAGCTTCGTTCGGGAATGACCTCTTCAGAAGTAAAACTACAAACCCATCTCTCACCAAACTTGATCGGAATCATAATGAGAACAAAAGCACTGTTATCACAATCATAATCAGGACTCGATTTGTTGGTGAAAGAGGGGAAACTATAACAAGGACCATACCAATAGCCAATCGCAACTCACTCGTCGCAGAGAGATCTCAAGGAAGAAAGGCACTCCTCGATCGATGTGCTCATTTCGTTCCGGACGCTATTTCTGAAGCGGGGATGAAGTCGTCGAGGCTGTCGCGATTTGCGAGCTCCTCAGTAGCCATATCCTCGCCACGTTCAGTGCGAAGACTCCACGCGTCCACTAAACTTCGGGGCAGGGGGTTCCCGGTCTTCTATCAGACAGCGAGCAGGACTCCCCACTCTGTCGCCTTGACATCAGACGGGTGGGAGCCACAGGGTGACGTGGATCCTGGATTCTGATCGACACCGAACAGTTAATCCCTACCCACTTCCCGATCTCTCCTAACCGAGGGTCGAATAATGACATGGTCAATTGGATGGTATGTAAAGTCCGGCGGAGCCAATTAATTTCCGGTGTCGCCATTCCTGCCGCCGAGTCTTCTCCCAGCTCTCGTCTCCCATTGCCGTGAGATTCGCTTCGACTTGGATTCATCCATGCATGCATGGGTTGTTTCTCTCTTGACCGGAGAATTATACCCACGCACACCTTGATTCTTTTCCGGATGTTTTAGCCGCAAGTGTCAACAAAGATGGATGGGGGAAAGGTTTCTTCACCGACACCGAGTCTTGATCCAAAACAACAAGTTCGGCTCTACCCGGACTTCAGTTCCGACGCGTATAAGTATTGGCTGACCCCTGTTTACCGCCAAAAAGAAAAGGAAAATAGAGAAAGAAACCATATACTCATGTTTTTTTGAGTAATTAATAAATAAAAATAAAAAACTTGGCTTGGGAGTTGCACTATTTTTGCTAATAAAAACTATTTTTTCTTATGAGCAAAAGAAAAAAAAAAAGAACCTAAGGTGATAGAGAGTACACCATCAGTCAATTTTTATTCGACATATGACCAATATATGGTGTCTAAGGTGGAAGGAGAAGACGAAGGTCACACTCCACCTATCTGCCCATATGGGCACGAGTCTAAGGCAAGAGGTTATGGGTGGTCTCTCGTTATCGTTCATGTGAACAAGAAGCTAAGAGATAACTGTTGGAGGTGATTAGAGGTTGCTCCCCATAGAATATTTTGATGAAATATCTTATCTCTTTATAACTAAATATAAAAGCTCATATTCAATACGATGACACGAGATTATCTTTTTTGACTACTCAGGTTTATACTCATATATCTCGGGCGACTAACTTGGATGTTTGAGGAATCGAGTCGGGAAACCTCTCTCTACCTCGATCTTCGTACAGTGAGCACCTTGAGAGATCTAGACCACGCCGAGCTAACCAAGATGTCAATGATTTCTTCCCTCAACATTTTTTATGTTACAAGGAGGGCTCGATATCGTTGGAACGACCACCCACCAACCCTCTTGATAAATGTTTAAGCAAAGAGCTCTTGCTCCTGACCTATAGTACTTTCACCCAAGGGGACAATAATCACCCTTTCTGTGCATGAGTGCTTCTACTTCATCGCATACGTCAATGTAATATCGATGTCTATTCAATGACTCGGGTCTCTCATCCCTACGGATGACCTCGAGCCACCTGCTTATTCCCACTAGTGTGTTTTTAAATCTCACTTAGCAAGTGCAGACGCTAATAAGCATGATATAGGTCATTACTCTACTTTTGCCCCAGTTAACCTAGCAGGTGGTGCCATCAGCTCAACCGCCATCATTAGCCCCACCGCAACTAGCACTAACACTCGCCAACATTCCCCGACCTGATGTGGTGTCGATATCCTAAGAGCGCCCGAGACCCTTCGAACCACCGGTCGAGGGGGTACTTTAGTCCCCAAATATCAAATTCAATGGACCGTATTGCCACTCTACCTTGCTTGAATCCGAGGCCTAGTTAGCAAAGTCAATGAAGGATTCCTTATGGATTCAACTACGGATCGACATTTAGAGAAGATGCGATGCGAGGTCTAACAATCAAAAGGGGAAGAGATGGTCGACCCTACCTTAGGTCGATCATCGTTCATATAGAAATCCAGGAGGAATCGATTCTAGCAAACTTCCACCTCCGATCCTTGGATATGTTTGATGATAATACCGACTCGATGGAGCACACGGTAGCTTTTTGTGCCCTAGTGTTGTTGTACGACACTTCATATATCTTGACGTGCCACACCTTTCCAACCATATTAAGAGTCCCAACATGAGAATGGTATACCCACCTAAGGTTGTTTTTCATCAGTTCTTTTGCTTAGCTTGCAAAGGAGTTCGAACTTTACTTCCTCAGAAATGTATGCCCATGGCCATTAACAAAGCTCCTTGGACTTAGGTAGGAGGAGGAAGAAATGCTCGTAAACTTTGTCATTCAATTTACGAGCGAGTCCCAAGGTGTGCTAAATGCCCATCTATCACTAATAATACAGACTTTCATGATGAGGCTAAAGCCCTCTAACCTCTTTTGGTTGTTGATAAAGAGACCACTAGTAATTATATTAGAGGTACTTTGAAAGGCCAATTAACACATCACCATCGAGACAATGTCTTAGACAAACATGGGGAGTAATGTAAAAGGTTAAAGTAGGAATGGCCACAATCAGCTCCTACCCTAAGGTCACCATAACAAAAGAGAAACAAATGACTTGAGTTGCCTCACCCAAGGTCCGGGCTAACCCCCTAAATATGATTAGAATTAAAAATTTTCCACAGATAAAAGAGAAGGGGTTCTTAAAAGACCCTCACTCATTGAAAACCCCATTAGCAAAAATAGACAATTTTAAATACTATTGGTTCTACTGAGATTACGATCACAACACAGAGGATTATGCAACTTGAAAGAGTAAATTGAAGAACTCATACATTGGGGACACCTCGAGTAATTCGTCTAAAAACACTTAGAACCCTCACCCTAACCTTAAGGATCAGTGGAGGGGCAAATTGACATTATCATTAGTGGACTTGCCTTAAGGAGAGACAACTCTTCAAGTCATAAGGCTTATACCCGAGCTATCATTGAAAAGCTCCCAAGGATGGAGAACGATTTGGAGATAACCTTTAAGGAGAAAGAGATAGAGTACCTCGACCAAAATCATAATAATGACTTGATAGTTTCTATGTAAACAATTAATGCTCAAGTGAAGAGGGTCATAATTGACATAAGTAGTTCTATTGATATCCTCTACTTTAATGCTTTTCAAAAACTCGAGTTGTCAACCTTATAACTTCTCCGCTGATAGGGGGTTCACTCGTAATTTTATCTCGTGTCTCGAGATTGTAAACCTGCACATAATATTCATAGACGAAGCTAGCTCTAAAATAATGTTGACTAATTTCATGGTGGTGGATATTCCCTTAACATACAATGCAATCATAGGCCAACCCACACTGTATATACTAAGGGCGATGGTGTCGACCTACCACATAGTGATGAAGTTTTTGATCGGGATCGACATTAGATAGTTGAGAAGTAACTTAAGAGAGTCGTATCAGTGCTACCTGATAGTGGTTTTCCTATCAAAGAGGGCCCGACCCAATGTGCCACCTATGAACCATTGAGACTTCGCTAAGTCCATCCCATATCCTAAGCCAGTAAAGTTGTTGATTGAAGCACCCCTAGATAAGATATAGTGTTTCGGAAAGTTGAAGTCAATGACCTAACTAAATCTCGGGATAAGTTAGCGTCAAACTAGAAAGAGCCATATTGAGTCATCGAGATTATCCAAGATGTAACTTATCACCTTAGGACATTAGAAAGGGTGATATCTCCAAGGACATAATACATTATGAACTTAAATAGGTTTTACTCTTAAGACATTCCTCGGAGTTAGGTTGGGGTGACTATGCCTCGAGTGTTAAGCCTTGGTTTACAATGTCTTCATGTCAATTATAAAAAATATATATATTCAGGGTATAAGCATTGTAACTTGAGGAAAGAAAGTTTCATTACTTAAAAAGGCTATACCAACTCAGTAGGACTTTACATCCAAAATGGGACCTTAACTTATTGAGACAAAGACTAGTCGAGTGGACAAGCCTGACAATACAACCATGACAAGACACAGGGACTAAGTCAGGTAGGCAAGCTTGATAATTCAGTAAAGACCAGCACCTCATAAGATAAGACAAGGATTACCTCATCCCAAAACCTCACAACTTGCTCAATGAACTTAGAGTTGTATGCCCTTATTGGACTTGGCTCTTGATGAGGTGACTCTCAGCCTCTTCTAGTTGCCTTGCTAGCTCAACTCCTTGAGCCTTTACCTCAACAATAAGCACTAGGTCTCTTCTTTTCCTCTTCAATCCCTCTATGTCCTCATGGAGATTATCGATCATAAGGGATTATTGATGAATGATGGAGCTCATGTCTCGTACGTGATCAAGAAGGGCCATGGCGTAATAGTGATGCTATAAGTCAAAGACAAAGGTGCATCTTGGAAAGTGCAAAAGTGATAAATATATGAAAACCACATCGGAAAGCATAAAAGTGACCAATGTACGAAGACCACCTCGAAAAGTATAGAAGTGACCGATGTGTGAAGACCACTTCGAAACATATAAAAGAAACCCACTATATATGGGAGACACAAGACAAGATGTCTCGGAGGCACGTGAGTCGGGAAAACCTGACCTACGTAATAAGAAATCTACTATGATAGGAGGCACAATATGAAATATGCCCGAGTCACATGAGTTGGGAAAACCCGACCCGCATAATAAAAAATTCACTACAATGGGAAGTACAAGACAAAAAGTGCTAAAGGTATATGAGTCAAGAAAACCTAATCTACGTAATAAGAAATCTACTATGACAGAAGGCATAAGATGAAATGTGCTTGAGGCACATGAGTCAAGAAAACCCGACTCGTGTATTAAGAAATTTGTCACGATGGAAGATACAAGATCAAATGTGCTTGAGATGCATGAGCCGAAAAAATCCAACATGTATAAGAAGAAAGCCGTTACAACGGAAGGCATAAGACAAAATGTGCTCAAGGTGCATGAGTCAAGAAAATTCGACTTGCATAAGAGTAAGTTTGTCACAACGGGAGACACAAAGGAAAGAATGCTCAAAGTAGGGAGGTAGAGTATCGACCCCCTCTTTTACTCGATGTGGGTAGACCATTACCCAATATAGTCTATCGTCCTAGAGGCCCATAAATAAATAAAAAAGATGCGAACACCTTGAGTAGAAACGAGGCCTCCATGTAATAAAAAAAGAGATGAGAACCTCGCCTTCGCTTGAGGCGGGGAGGTTGGGAAGCTCAACCCCTGCCTTCACTAAAGATGGGGAGATTTTGTTTTGCCTTCGTTAAAGATGAGGAGATCAAGAAACCTAACCTTTGCCTTCGCTTGAGGCAAGGATGTTAGGAAACTTGATCCCTACCTTCGCCCGAGGCATAGAGGTCAGGAAACCTGAAGCACAATGTGCTGGATAAAGTAAACGTCGCACTTCGAACCCCTATTGCAAGAGTCTTAAAGCATGCCTTGGGAGGGGACAAATGATAGAGAGTACTTCGTTAGTCAATCTTCATCCAATATGTGATCGTCATGTGGTATCCGGGGTGGAAGAAGAAGACGGAGGTCATTCTCCACCCGTCTACCCACGTGGGTAAGGGTCCAAGGCAAGTGGTTGTGGGCTACCCCCCTTGTCGCGCACGTGAATAAAAGACCAAGGTGAAATTGTTCGAGGCGGTTAGAGATTATCTCTCTAAGAATATTTCATAAAATATTTTACCTCAAAGTATAAAAGCTTATTTTCAACACAATGACAAAGGATCACCTTTTTTGACAACTCACGTCTACATAACTCAGGTTATTAATTTGGATGTCAAAGGGATCGAATTGAAAAATCTCTTCTGACCTTTATCTTCATGTAAGTGACATATTGAGAACTCAATGTTTTCACCTTACAAATATTTCGAACAATCCTATGCATATGAGTTTGGACCACGTCAAACTGATCAAGATATTAACGACTTCTTTTCTCAACACAAAACTATCGTGTTCGTACTCACAAAGAAACTAACATTTGTTAGTAGTAATATATCATTATAAGATAATATTGAATAATTCTTTTATTATCTTTTTTATAATATAAAAATTATATATTTGTGTTTCTTCGATAGTAGGTACCACTTTTTTTTTTTTTTGGTGGCAAAAAGACTTATCATTGATCGGAGTGTCACCAGGAGAAAAACTCTCACCACAAAAGAAGAGAAAATAGTAGTTTGATGTGAAACAGAGGATCAGACGGTGGGTGGTAGAGGTGATGGTGACTGGGAAAGGAAAACTGGGTAACAGCAGTTTTGGTATAACATTTAATTAATGCAGGAGGCGGAGGAGTTTATATGAAGTTTGTTTTTCCGCTTTGCATGAGAAGACGGCCCTTGGAATCCGCGAATGCTCCCCTTGTTTTTGACAACAACAAACGATGTACATAGTATGTTCCGCGTGACTGACGTCCAACGTGGCCCAATTGAGCCCCGGTTGCCTCCGCCTTCCAGCTGAAACAGCGGACACGGTAAACCCCGAGACACGTCTGGTCTCAAAAGGAAAAAAGGAACGGCCACAACAAACTGGTGGGCGCTGAGCCCACTTCCTTGGTATTTCCTGTTTGATCTAAGCAGATGATCCAGGATCTTCAGGTTTCCCGTCACCCTCGCACCGCGGCTTTTATGGTGCACCTGCGAAACCCCCTCGGCGTAGACGGAACCTCGCGAAGGTCTCTCAAGGGCTGACTGTGTCTCTAACGGAGTCGCGGACACACGGCGGCGACGCTCCGTCTTCTCTCGACATAAGCACAGAGAGGTGTGTGAAAGAAAGACCTCTGCCCGCTGGCATGCTTCTTCGATTTTCGCGTAGTTTTCTGCAGCCCTTTCCGTGCGATCTTCGTTTTGGGTTCCATCCGGTCCTCGGACGACGACGATTCTCCCCGTCGCTCTGGGCTTTCTTTTTCTCCTTTCTTTCCTTGTGTGGTTTCTTAGGGTTTCCATGTCCTCCTCGCTCTGTTGCTTTTTGGCGCGGTAGTGTTAGTCACCGACACGTCCTTGCTCTCGTGATTCGACGCCTCCGATGATGGGTGCCAAGCAAGTGAAAGTACTTTGAATTAGAAAATGTTTCTGTTGCCCTTTTCTAGTGGATAGAGTGGTGGAAAGAAGAGTGTTATGAAGGTTGCCTGCTCTTCGAATCTGTGCTACTGTTTTTAATGTCTGTCTCTTTCTTCTTAGCTTTGTTCGAATGCCACTCAACCCATCATCCTCTTTGTTAATTGTTACATAATTCTGTCGAGTTCCACGAAAAAATAACACAAAGGCCAGTATCGAATTTATTGTTCGCTTAGGCAATAAATCACACTGTTTCTTTATTAATTATCAGTATCATAATTATTTGGAGAAGCAGAACCCACGCTACGGCCTTCTCATCCTTGTTTGTACAGTGCTCATACAGAAGCTTTCCAACTAAATCTGGACAAAATAGCAACATATACTAAATTGTATGAATCTGCTTCTGTACGATGAGTTGAATGCAACGGGGACACTTTGATTGTTCTCTGTTCGGTATCTCTGCATCCCCCTTTCGTCTAAAGCCACGATTTTGAATGCTCTCTCATAGGAGATATTTGTTGTGGCTAATATTGACATTGTGGAAAAGTTGGTCTCTATCATAAGCGAATGCAGTCACTGTGTGGCTCCACCTTGTGAGCGAAACAGTGAAGGATAATGTTTCCAACGGCGGCATCCACTTGGCAATAATTGCCATTGTCTGCTTCTTTAGATATCTTATTCTGTGTGTTGGGAGATAGATATCATACCTCTCATCATCTTCTGGCATCTCGATTTGATCTTGTGTCATATTTATCTCGTATTTCCAGGTTTTATTTTGTCCTTCACAGGTGTCCTCACAGGGTACCAAATAGATTTTGATTTTGGCGAAGAAAAAAAAAGATCTCCTTATGATTTATGGTTTTCATTTCATAAATTGTTTGCTAGAATGTTGGCTGTGGAGTCTTTCAAGTATAAATTTGTAACAACTTATACAATCATTGTGTTCGATGGGAACAAGGTCATAATCCTTTAGGAAACATTTTGCCTGATTCCTTGTATGATAAATACTAAACTTTTTTTTCGCACAGGAAATAGCTCCTATTATGATCGCAAATCAAATTGTATGTAGTTTCTATTATGATTGCAGATGAAATTTATGCTTGTCATACAGTCATGGTTTGTCTTAAAATGTTACTGTGTCCAGAGATACAATTTCAGAACCTCGAATATTTTTTGGTTCTCTGTGATGATATATAAATTCACGCATTCTTATTTCATCTCAACTACTTGTGGAAGCTCTTGGATATGTTTTTTCTCTAAGGTGAAGCCTGATACTATATAAGCTATTTTATCAAACTCTTAAGTCTATAGTTGATCTCCATATTACTCACTGTATGCTTTTGCTGAAATTGTCTTCTCTAGTTCTCTAAATTACCATGCATGACAGTATGTACAGTCCTGTATTTGTTTTTGTATCTTTCTTTCTAAATTACCATAAAATAGTATTTGTTTTTAATATTCCTTTTTCTTCTGTAAGGAAGGTTGAATCTACTCCTTTATGCTAATTGAAATTGTGAATCTTTTTTGGTGCTAATAAGCAACAAGAATTAGGTGTTTTGACATATCATGTTGCATGATTGAACTAATACATCATTTGGGATATTAGGCGATAAACGATGGGTCAAGCACTTTGCTGTGTGAAAGTAGAACAATCTTCTGTCGCAATTAAGGAATCATTCGGAAAGTTTGAGGATGTTCTTCTGCCAGGATGCCATTGTATGCCTTGGTTCCTTGGGAAAAAAATTTCTGGGCGGCTCTCACTAAGGTTGCAACAGCTGGATGTTAAATGTGAAACAAAAACAAAGGTTTTTTCCTTACTATTTTTATGTTTTAAGTGCAATCTTTGTGCATGTCATTTAAAAAAAATCATTTACCATCATTTGTCTGGTATTAATGCTAGTCTAGCATATTGATGCCATCAAAGTCTCTCGTGAAGCTTGTTGCCCCCTAATGTCTTCTAAAATTTCATGCTCAATAAGAAATGTATATCCCCGTTAAATCAGGCATCTAGGCATGTATTATTTATTGTTAGCCTTTATAATTCTTGTTGTTCAAGAAAGGCCACAAAACAAAATCGTTATAGAAAAGTTTGAGAGTATAGGTTATTCTATGCATGGTTCGCTTTACTTGTCCATACCGGTGTATCAACCAGCTGTCGGTATAATACATACTGAGCTGTACTGAGTGTATCAACATATGACACATGAGGGTGTCTCGATGTACCACCCGTATTGGTCTCTTGTCGGCCTGGTATGTTCCGCCCATACCGCGTGGTACATTGTGGTACGACGAACCTTGATTCCCTGGATTCTATGCATACTATTGGTGACACTTGGTTTAATATTTACGACCTAGGTACATGCTGCCATATAATTTATTTAGTAGTTTATGTGTGTTATTTTAGATACATGCATGTGGCTTCTTGGTCCTTTGTAATGACTCGTATGTGAGTGTAGCAACTTTCCTTTTATCAGTGCACCTTTTCACTCAGACATTTTATGAAGGTTTTCCTCTGATCATGTCTAGATGTTGAAGTAACTAATGCTTTTCCAGACTGAGACTCCTCTCAAATTCGCTCACAGTGAAATTCTGGATTATAGCCACTATTTTGTTGACATGAATTGCACATCAGTGCACCCCTTATTGTTTTGTGGGTCTGTTACTTGCTTTCCTTTTCCACCTTTAGATGTTTATCTTTCTATTTAACTTTTGCACTACATTCAATGCATCGGGTGCCTTCTGACCTTAACATTGATCTCTATGTTCTTTACGATTAGATATGGAGTATGTTGGAGCAGCACTTTTATGATTTTTTTTAGAAATAATCTCTTCAATACTATGCCACTTTTTATTGCTGCAACCATGCAGAAAATGAACATCATTTGTTTGCTACATGCAGGATAATGTTTTTGTGAATGTTGTCGCATCTGTACAGTATCATGCTCTGGCTGAGAAAGCAAGTGATGCATTTTACAAGCTGAGCAACACAAGATCTCAAATACAAGCCTATGTGTTTGACGGTATAAAGAAATCAATGCTAAGTATTTGTTTCTCACATGCAAAGCATAACAAATTGATAATAACCAAATGTTGATTTATCTGTTATCTTTTGAAGCACTGTGACATCCTTTTGTAGCTATATTATTTTAGCAATGGGTCTTTCAAATGCTCATACGTAAGTCAGTCATACAAATAAATTTCTCATAGTCATATGAATGCACAAGATTGGTCATGTGCGAGTGCGAGTATGGATTGAAGCATGGAATCATTTTCCTTCAGTGCCCTTTTGACATCATATCTATTTTCCATGTTTCAAAGCAGAAATTACTGTGAATGAAGAAAATCATATAGGGTATCTACTTCCAAGTTTTTGGAATAAAAAATAAGCACGGTGAATGAAGAAAATCATATAGGATATGAGAAGAGTGAGGGACGAGGAAGGTTTATCTGCTTAACTGTGGCTTATTATTTCCTATATAATGGGTTGACAAACTCACAAGCCATAACCAGGATAATGTTTTTGTATACATTAGATTTGTGATCTTGGGGATCAGGTAATCTTGCAGCAATTTATTTATTGTGAAAACTTTGCAAAACAAAGCTAGGTCTACTGCCACTTGTCATCTATATTAGAACAGTTATTGGAGGTTTTGGTAACTACTAGTAGTTGCAGTGCTCTGTTTCTGTAGATGCCTCAAAAAATGCAAAAGTTACACCATGTTCCTTTTTATTTGTATATCAAGTATGATTTTGTGAGAATGGTAGAGTGCAGAATGAACTTTAGTGGGCTTGAATATTTTGAGTGACAATCAACCATTAGCAACAAGCCTCCTAAATGTTCTTAAGAGCTGCAAACATCCTGATCCTATCAATGCAGTGACTCTCGCATACCTGTTTTCGCTGGTATTAGTGACTAAAATAATGAATATTTAAACTACATTTTGCTGGTATTGTTCGCTAAAAAGTGAATATTTAAACAACTGCATGGACTAGTTATCTTTATTGACACATGGTACTTCATTTCTTTTTTCTCTTCAGAATTATGGCTCCCAATTTTACCAAAATAATCTTTTCCATGTTATCAGTAATCAGAGCGAGCGTCCCAAAACTGAACCTGGATGATGCTTTTGAGCAGAAGAATGACATTGCAAAGGCAGTGGAAAACGAACTTGAGAAGGCTATGTCAGCTTATGGTTATGAAATTGTGCAGACACTCATTGTTGATATTGAACCAGACGTACATGTCAAACGAGCAATGAATGAAATTAATGCAGGTCAGTTAACGTTAAGTATTTGTGAAATATGCAAGCAAAAGAGAATCATCACATTACAAATGCAGCAACGATGACTAATAAGGTTGCAGTCTTCTTTACACCTGGTTACAGTCAGCACAAAATAACTGCCTTTGTTCATGGTGCTACGGAGCTCTTGGACTAATGTGCACCCGTTACTTTTTGATGATCACAGTTTCTTAGGAGCGATCATAGTAAGCTTAGATGCATATGTTCCTTTTGTGATTCTAAACCAAGTCTGTGTTATCTCTTCAGCTGCAAGGTTAAGGATGGCAGCGAATGAGAAGGCTGAGGCTGAGAAGATCATCCAAATCAAGCGGGCAGAGGGCGAGGCAGAAGCCAAGTATCTGTCTGGTCTAGGTATTGCCCGTCAACGCCAAGCCATCGTAGATGGCCTGAGGGACAGCGTGCTCGGCTTCTCGGTCAACGTACCAGGCACCACAGCAAAGGATGTGATGGACATGGTCCTAATCACACAATACTTCGACACCATGAAGGAGATCGGTGCACAGTCCAAATCTTCGGCTGTTTTCATACCGCATGGACCTGGCTCTGTCCGTGATGTTGCAGACCAGATCCGTGATGGACTGCTTCAAGCATCCACGCACAACTGAATTCCTCGTAAATAAGTGTCGTATGGTTCTATCATCAGTTACTAAATTGCATGTTTGATGTGTGATACTATGGCCTATGCTCTATGTACTTTCGACTGTGATGTCCAGAGACTCGCTGGAAATAGCATTGTGATACATAATACATGTGTGACTGTGGAAATCGAGATGTGTGCTCCCTGCATTTGTTGTTCAAATGACTGGTATCACTGATTAAGTCAACAGGTGACGTGCAGAAGAATAAGCTATTGCCATAAACCTCAAGGCTTTCTTCTTGCAACTGAAGAGCTTCGGTTATTTACATTGGAACAAAAGGCACCAAGAAGCTTATCAACTCACCGAGGGTTTCAATCATTTGCTGTTGTTTTGTTGTCCCAACACATGTACGACACCAACTTTTGTCAGTGTGAGACGTTGATCTGCATTTCAAACGCTTTGTCAATCTGACACATCCACCAAATACCATAATTAGATTAATACGATGCATCAGTATACTAACCATAACATTCGACGATTCGATCGGACTTCTATGTCTGGGTAATGCCTGAGGTTTCCATATCGCTGTCGCATAAATTAATTGTCTACTATAGTTAATTATCGAAATCCATTGTGAGAAGTCTCAAGCATGCCACTTCTCTCTCTTTTTCGTACGTCTCTCGACCTTCCGAACTCACTTAGCTAGGTGCGGGTCATATTTCCTGAGTTACACGTCTCGGGCTTCATATCTCCCGGGTCATATTTCCTGAGTTACACGTCTCGGGCTTCATATCTCCATTATGATAAATTTCTCGTTATACGGGGTTGAGTTTCCTAACTCATTCTCACAATGAAAAAAATCTAAAATCTACCATGATAGAGAGGAGACTTGAAATCTGTCATAGTGTGGGTCAGATTTCCCGACTCATATGCATCGGACTTATTTGACCCTGCACCTCTATCATAGTAGGCTTATCTTAGCATGAGTTTGGTTTTTCAACTCACATGTCTTGGGCTCATTTTGCCTTATGCCTTTGTCGTGATAGATTTCGAATTTTCTCACCATGACGATGTGAGTCGGAAAACCCAACCCGCATAACAAAAAATCTATCATAATCGAGGTACAAAACTAAATGTGTCCGAAGTGTGTGAGTCTGACTCAACCTGCACTAAGGTAAATCAACCACGACGGAGGCATAGGGTCAAATACACCAAAGACACATAAGTCGAGAAACCTAACATGCGTAATGAGAAATCCGCTATGACGGAGGTGTAAGGTCAAATGCTCCCAAGGCATATGAGACAGAAAACTCAACCCATGCCAAAGTAAATCTGCTATGGTAGAGGCGCAAGGCCAAATGTGCCCGAAAAGCATGTGTTTGGAAACCCAACTCTCATAAAGAGAAATCCGTTACGATAGAAGCATAAGCCCAACATGCATGAGACACCTGAATCAAGAAAACCTGCCCTACAAGATGATATCTTGAACATGAACACTCTCATGCCGAATGAACTAAACACTGTGCTTTGAACCCCTCTCTTGAGAAGTCTTGAAGCACTCCCACGCCGAATGAACTAAACACCGTGCTTTGAACCCCTCTCGTAAGAAGTCTCGAAGCATGCATTTAGGGTGGGGGGAGATGGACCATTACATAATGAATAATCTTGCAAATACTTGAGGAAAGGAATTTTCTCCTTGCAAATACCTGAGGAAAGGTATTTGCAAGTGGCACATAGGTGGATAGACCATTACATAATGAAGGATCTTCGGTACAAGCAATCGTTCATTATGTAATATCATGTTTGATGATGACTAACCATTTGGGCCACTATAAGATCAGCAGGGAGTGTCTTATCTCTTTATAGCATAGGATCTTATCGATCCAACTTGGTTCCTCCTCGGCTATGGCCATGTCATGCCCTTTAATGATTTGAATTGATAATGTCTCGACTATTGGCAAGCTCTCCCTTTGAACTTGGGTGGAGGCTAACCTGATTAGTGCATCAGCTTGGGTATTTTTTATATGAGGTACCTTCAGCACACTGAGTCAGGAGAAGCTTCAGGCTAACCACTACACCTCGATAAGGCATTTCACCATGGTCCCATCTCGGGCTTTGTAGCTCCTATCAACTTGGCTCACGACCGGTTATGAGTCATTGAACGCCATTAAGTCTTGCACTTGGAGCTCTTAGGGGAGTGAGAGAAGAACTTTATATTCAGTCTCATTATTGGAGATTTTAAACTTGAACCATAGAGCTTCTTCATACACTTGCTTGTTAGAACCTTTTAGGACAAGTCCAACACTATCCCTTTTCATTGTGGCGGAACCATCTATGAATAGGATCTATGTTAAGAGGGTGTTCTTATCGATTTCAACCTCGGGTGAGAGGGTAAGCTCTGATATGAAATCCACCAATACTTGAACTTTAATGGCAACCCTTGATACATATTGAATGTTGAACTCACCTAACTCTACTGACCATCTTAGCATCCACCTCAAGATGTTAAATTACGAAAGGATCTACTTGAGTGGTTGGTTGGCGATCACCTATATAGGATGCACTTAGTGCCGGGAAATCGTAGGTCGGGATCTTATGCGCAGCAGAAATCAAAATAAAAATCAGATTTTCCAAAGTTAAGTACTTGGTCGTTGTGCAACGATTAGTGTGCGAGATAATCGTAAAATTAAAAAATCACACATATCATGTTATAAATGTTATATAGAGAGATCGTATATCCTCGAAATTTTATAATTTGATGGAGTGGATGAAGGAGAACTCACGTACTTCTCTCTAACAGTGATCCACACAACGAATGCAATAACAACGCTCCTTAGATTGCTACGAGATCTCCCTCTCTATGTGCATCGCAAGGTTACCGGAGCCAAGGGGGAGGAAAGGAGGTTGAGGAGAATAAGAGGGGCGACCACCAGTTCTAGACTATGAACCATAAAGTTCCTTTTATTTATAGAGGTGCAAGTAGCTTAACCCTTCGCTCTTTATCCAATTAGATCTTATCCACAGGATCCAAACTAAGGGCTCCACGGATATCTCATATATACACCTTTACTGGTCGCAACATCCACCATATGTGTGTGACTCTCTAGGCCCGATACCGAGCTAGCCGTGAGCTAATCCTATCAGAACTCCTTATAATATAGTGAATTATTATCTCTATAATAATTCACTCAACTCATCGACTATAGACATACTAGGCCACTATGTCATAGTCCTCAAACGGTATAGGATGATATAATATATCAGATTTGTCGGTTCACGGTTACCATGTATCTATAGTCTCTCATCCATCTAATATCCTAGAGATCGTATATTGGGCATGGTAACGTCAGGCTCATATGAAATCCTATCCAAGTCTCGCTCTAATCGAATTCTCTCGAAGAACTCATCTCTCAATCCAAACGACCTTAGCCAGGGATTTTGTCTGAGCGAGCACACACAAGATATTTCTCTCATGATACTGAGAGTGGATACTTCTCTATTGACACTCAATTGTCTTTATAAGGTTAGTTACCATTACCGAGAACAAACCGTACTGATCTAAAATTTTCAAACCTGTAAGTCCGATGTCAAAGAATGAAGTACTCATACAAGACATCATTTGTGTCTCAAGTCTAAGAACCGAACATACAATTGGGACTACAGAATCACTATCTGACATCAGGTATCATTAACCATCCAGCATTTGATAAGTGGATCAATCAATAAACTCATTCTCCAATTAGCACTTATACTATATCTCTAGTGTCCCCACACGAGCGATTATAAGACTAGCCACCTCTATCATATGAACAAGTGTACAGTGCACTAGTCTATCCAGTTATCTCAATATCCTTCTCGAATAACCTATAACCAAGATAATTTGGGGTTTGTGTTTAAAGGTGAATCAATCTTATTATCGTGATCTCATCACGATCTTATTCCTATTGCAAAGATCAAAGGACATCACAATATATATCCGGATAATATATAATAAAATGCTAGTAATAATAAGCAAAAAGATCATCACAACATGTCGCATGTGTCATCATTCATGTGATTGACTTATAGGCCACATATAACTAACACTTAGAAATAGAGATGAAGCTTCCTTGCCTCCAATACTAGCGCAAAAGCTTGCCTCTCGATATGGGGTATCACTCGACTTCGTTTAATACATGGTTGATATAATAAATGGATCTTTGGACTCCCAAGTCATCCTACATCAATACCATGCTAGCAGCTTGCTCGGTGGTAGCGAGATAGAGGTTAAGAGTCTTGCTTGGAATAGAGAAGAGTCATGGCAATTAGGCGAGATGATGCTTCAGCTTCTCAAATTCCTCTAGCACTTCTTGATCCATAGAAAATCTTTTGGATTTTTCAATGCCCAAAAGAAGTGCAAGCACTTGTCACCGAACTGGGATATGAACCAGATAAGTGTAGCTATTTATTCTGTTAATTATTGCCCTTCCTTTACCAACCAAGGTGGATGCATCTCCAATATGGTGTGGACTATTTCAGGGTATGCATCTAATCCTCTCTAGTGAAAAATGAATCCAAGAAAATTTTTCAAGCTAACTCCGAAAGTGCACTTGAACGGATTGAGGTGCATGTTATATCTCTCTAAAACCTAAAATGTCTCAACCAAGTTCGCTAAATGCAAGTTAGTTGTTCTACTTTTGACTATCATATTATCCTCATATAACTTGACGTTCCTCTCAATTTGATACTTGAATATTTTATTCACTATCCTTTGGTATATCATCCTCGTATTTTTCAATCTGAATGACATGACTCTATAACAATATATGTATTGATCCGTGATGAAGAAGGTATATTCTTGATCTCAATGTGCCATCCTTAATTATTTATATCCTAAAAATGCATTCATGAAAGTAAGAATCTTTTAGACCGCGGTAGCATCAACTAACTGATTAATCCGAGGAAGACGGTAGTTGTCCATCGAACATTTTTATTTAGATCGATGTAATCAAAACATATTCTTCAATTTTCATTATATTTTTTGACCAATATAATATTCGCAAGCCATTGGGGGTACTGCACTTCAGTAATAAACCTTACCCATAACAACTTATCCACCTCATCGTTAATTACTTATTGGCATTTGGGAGCGAACTTATGAGGCTTTTGCTTCATAGGTCAAACCTTAGGGGAAATGTTCAAGTGGTGCTAAGTCACGTTGGGGTCTATTATTGGCATGTTTCTTAGTAACCATACGAACACCTCAGCATTTTTCTTGAGAAAGTCAACGAGCTAGCTATACTTGCTTCTCCTCGAGGTGCATCGCCCTGACCTTAATGACCCGATTAGGACGAGCCTTTTCCAAAGGTTTCTTAACCAGTATCTCCATTGGTTCTAGATATGGAAGGAGTTTAGTGAAATCTCGGGGGTCCATCGGTAGTGCCTCGGGTTGGGCCTTCTTCGATAAGTAGACTGTCATTAGATAGCATTGACGAGACTCCTTCATATCACCACTTAGATCCATAATATCAATTATTATTGAGAACTTCATCACCATGTGATAGATCGACACCACGGCTCTCAGTTTGTGGGGTGTGGGTTGGCCTATGATCGTATTTTATGTTGAGGGGATGTCAACTATCATAAACTTGGTTATCATATTTTGGAGTATGATTTATCACAAACATGATATGCAAGCTCATGGTCTCAAGAGGAGAGATAAAGTTGCCCATTAATCTCGTCAACAAAAAAGTCATAGAAATGAGATCATTAGCTAAGAGCCTAAGTTTTTAAAAATTATCAAAGTAGAGAATATCAATGGAGCTACCTGTATCGATCGTAACTCCCTTTTACTCAAGCGTTAATCATTCTTATAGAGACTACTAGGGCATCATCATGGTTTAGGTCGAGGTATTTCATCTCTTCGCCCTTGAAGGTTATTTTTTAGTTATCTTTTGATCTCAGGAGCTTCTCAATGGTAGCTCGAGCATAGGCTTTGTAACACAAGGTATTGTCCCCTCCCATAGTAAGTCCCCCGATGATGATGTCGATCTGTCTCTCTATCAGGCCCTAAGGTTAATGCGAAGGTTCTTGAGGTTTTCAGATGAATCTCGTGAGGTTTCTCATGATGAATGAGCTCCTCGATTTGCTCCTTTAAATCATGACAGTCTTTTGCGTCATGGCCATTGTCATGGTGGAAGCAATAATACTTGGATTTGTCTCTCCTTTCCAATAGTGTCCTCATCGATTGAATGTCCTTTAAGAATTCTTTTTTCTTTTATCTATACAAACTCCTCAGTTATCATCATATTAAGGGGGGTCAACTCGGGTCTCAAGCGAGGTAGCTCAGGTCGGTCTTATTTTCTTCACTAAGGTAACCTCAGGGTTAGAAACAATACTTGGATTTGTCTCTCCTTTTTAATAGTGTCCTCAATGATTAAAGGTCCTTTAAGAATTTTTTTTCCTTTATCTATACGAACTCCTCAGTTATCATCATATTAAGGGGGGTCAACTCGGGTCTCAAGCGAGGTAGCTCAGGTCGGTCTTATTTTCTTCACTAAGGTAACCTCAGGGTTAGAAACAATACTTGGATTTGTCTCTCCTTTTTAATAGTGTCCTCAATGATTAAAGGTCCTTTAAGAATTTTTTTTCCTTTATCTATACGAACTCCTCAGTTATCATCATATTAAGGGGGGTCAACTCAGGTCTCAGACGAGGTAGCTCAGGTTAATCTTATTTTCTTCACTGAGGTAACCTTAGGGTTAGAACCAATGGTGATCGCTCTTATCATAGTCTTTTGCGTGTCTTCTCGCGCTTACTTGAGACAATCGCCTCAACAACGACAAATTGGTTGGCCCTTTAGAGGACCTCGGGTATGGTTACTAATGGCCTTTCCACTAATGACCATAAAAGTTGAGAGGACCTAAGTCTCATCATGAAGGCTTGAATTTTGTGTAATGGATGAGCTTCTTACATGCCTTGGACCTCATTGGTGAACCGAGCAACAAAGTCGAAAAGTGTCTCTTTCTCTCCTTACTTGAGTCATAGCAACATTGTCATTGATGGCCTCATGCATACATTCCCGAAGCGAAGTTTAAACTTCTTTACGAGCTAAGTAAAGGAGCTGACTAAGAGTGACTTTAGATGAGTGTACCACTCCTGCACCATGCCTCTCAGTGTTGTTGGGAACACATGGCACATCAGAATGTTCGAGATGCCATAGAGAGACTTTTGGATGCAGAAATCGGTAATGTGTTCAACTAGGTCAGTACTGTTGTCAAAAGTTTCCAGCAATAGGAGGTGGAAGTTGGTCGAGATTTGTTCCTCTTGGATGTTATGGATGAATGGGGATTGACCCAAGGTGAAATTGGCTGAATTCTCCCAGTGGACTGCTAAAACTCTTATTATATTTCATCTAGGCATTGGTCCATTTACCTTAACTGGACCCTCGGGGATTTATTCGTTGAATTCATCGATTGAGTCTCTGATTAGGCAGAGCATAGCGATGGCGTGATGATGTGCTAAACTCCACCATTGGGGAGCAGTGGGCTCGTTTGGCTAGCTGTCTTGCGGAACTTAGATGATCTTGAGATGCTAGTATCACGTCAATCGAGGGGGGGGAATTCTACCAAGTGCTAGTGCCAATGGTCGTTAAGGTGTCAATGGTGGCAGCGTTTATTAGGCTAGCTCAAGCAAGAGTGGGGTGATGGCCTACAACATGCTTGTGAGCGTCTGCACTTAATGGGTGAGATTTAGGAACAACTCGACAAGGATAAGCAGGTGGCTCGAGTTCATCCCTAAGGGTGAAGTTCTTGGGTCATTAATTAAGCGCCAGTGCCCCGTTGATACTTGTATTGGGATGGATGTATCCATGGAAAGGATGATAGTTACCCCTCCTGAGTAAAAGTGTTGTGAGCTGAAAGCAAGGCCTCCTTGTTGGAGCATTCGTCGAGAGGATTGAGGGGTGAACATTCCTACGATATCCAACCCTCTTTTTAGCACTAAAATGTTAAAGGAAAAATGTTGTTGACATCTAGGTCAGTCCAACGTGGTCTGGACCCGTGTGCATAGGATTGTCCAAAGTATCACCAATGGAGAAATGTCATGCTCCTAGGGTGCCACCACCTATATGAAAACTAAGGTCGGGAGAAGTTTCCCGACCTGGCCCCTTCGACGCTCAAGTTAGTCATCCAATATCCCTAAATGTGAGTTTTTGTAGTTCAAAAATAAGAGAGCTTCCCCCTATTCGGAATATATTTTTATACCTTAAAAGGATGAGAAGGAAGATTAGGATTGCCTTCCTTGTCATAAAGGAAGAAAAGGAAGATTGTGATTGCCTTCTTTGTCATAATGAATGAGAAGGAAGCTTGTTTTTCCTTGTATTGAATCTTTGTCCACATAGGCATATGGGTACAGGGTGACTTAGATCTCATGTGGCAACCATGTGTCGGTTGATGATAGATACCTTATCATTTATGTGAGAGAAATGATAATACTGACGACTTGGACACGATCATAGCGCCTTGGACATGATCGTGGCGACTTCGACATGATTATATGGCGCTTGTATAATCGTGTCCAAGTCACCAATGCTATCATTTCCCTTACAGGTTATTTTCAAGTAGTCTTTTGACTTCAGGCGCTTCTCGATGGTGGCTCGGGCATAGGCTTTGCAACATGAAATGTTGTATGAGGTAAGTCCCTCAATGATGATAGTGATTTGTCTCTCCACCGGGCCCTGAGGTTGAGATGAAGGTTTCTGAGGTCTCTAGACGAATCTTTCAAGGTGCCTTCGACAAATAAACTCCTTCAAATCATAATAGCCTTCTGTGCCGTGGCAATAATCATAATGGAAACAATAATATTTAGATTTATCTCTCCTTTTTAATAGTATCTTCAACGATTAAGAATCCTTTAAAAACCCTTTTTTCCTTTATATGTAAAAAGACCTCGATTCTCGTCATGTTAAGAGAGGCAGCTCAAGTTGGTCTTGTTTTCTTTTGAGCTGGTCTTGTTTTCTTCGCCGAGGTGACCTTAGGTTTGGAACCAATGATGGTCGCTCCTATCATGGTCTTTTACTTGTCTCTTCACATTTACTTGAAACCATTACCTCAGTAACTATGAAACCTAGAGAGCGAAGACATGTTAGTATTTTATAAAAAAATTAATAACTTCCTTTAAGACTCGTGACAAGTTCTGAACCCCAACATACTCAAATATGAATTTTTATAGTTTGAAAAGAAAATTTCTCTCTATTCGAAATATAGATTATATTTAAGATTATATTTCTTAATAAATAATAAGAAAGGTTGTATTTCCATGAGTAAAGAGTGATGTAGATCTCTCGACTGACGAGTAAACATATGATTAATTGAAAAAAACTAATCATGCAAGAAGGAATGTGCACGCACAAGATATCCACAGGCTGAAAACCCTCAACCTCACTCGAGGATAGAAAATTAGACCACCCTTAACTACAAAGTCATGCTGGCTCTACAAAGTTTTAGACAACAGTTACCATAAACAAGCAATGGCATAATTTTAAGGAAACTACAAAGCAGGACACAAAGCAGGAAATAATGCTTGTGACAAGGCATCAAGCGAAAACAGTTTTGACGTTAGTCTCTGCTCTCAACCAGTTTACATCTGGGAAGAAAATTAAAAGTGAGCAGGTCGGGATCAGGCCCCAGTCGCCGAATAAGAATTATTGTTGCAATCTAGTATCAAAGCAAGTAGAGAGCCAAAGCCTCCATTCGAACTGCCAAAACAAGTACCAGCAAGAAAGACAATAACTCAAGTTAACGACACTGCCACACCTCCGGGCCACCATCTTTTCTCAACGGAGGCACACAGCAAATAATACCCAAGACTCTTTCATGGCCTGAGCACCAAGGACAAGCCTATTTTTGAACTGTTTTCAATGGCCTTGGTGTCAACCTCTCCCGAGATGGTCAAAAATGATTTGGGTTTCCATTCATGCTGGATGAGTGCACTAGCCTTGCCATAATTGTTGAAGCGTGCCTTCGCTGTAGTCAGGGGGTCCAGTGCGTGCTGCGTACCAAAGGTGAGTGTGTTCTCATTGCTCGAGAAACTATGGTTCAGCTCTGCGCCAACAGCTGTACTTGACAAAGGGTTAACCAGGTGGTAATAGGAAGCACTCAAGCTATCTCCCTTGTTATTCCTGCATGCCAATAACATTCAAATTTTGTTAATATATAGACTAGACCATGCTTAGAATCTGGCATTGTCATTAGAGACGATTGGCAAATTTTGCAGAGAATCTCTATTTGCTGAAACTTAGAAAAACTACTTACAGAGTAAGTGAAGCAATAAGATCTGCATTAGTGATGCTCGGACCAGCATTGTACTTGATAAAATTACCAGTTGCAGTATCAAATGCTACATCAGCACCAACTGAGACGTTCTTAGATCCAACCACCCCAGAAAGGTTAACCACAGGATTGGCAGTCAATCCAATACTAGCATTAACCCCTGCATAGTCATGCAAGTACTGAAGCTCAACCTGCAAACATGGTAACATGTTAGTAAATAAAACAATTTAGCTAAAAAATATAACTATACTGACATATCTTCCCCGACAAAAACTGAATACTTTTACATACCTTGCCAGACCTCTGGTCTGGAATAACAAAACTGAAAATTGTCTTCAATCCTGGGGTGGCAAGTTCATCAACAGTAACTGTAGTTGTAACCTAGCAAATACCACAACAAATGTTTTTATCACCGTCTGGAAGCAGAAAGAATTCATATGTACAAGGAATCAGTACATTGTCTCCTGGAAGATATGCACTAAATGCAATTGACTCGAAAATAGACTAGTACCATCCAGAACTACAAATGACTTTTCCAGGATAATAGCAAACCATGTGTTTGATTATCATTGACTTGGTTGCATCATCATGTATTTTATTAAAATTATCTTATAAATAAAACTGCAGTTGTCAGTAAATCATGGAACCATGCAAAATAACACTGTTTATAATGATATGACAATAGACAAAGATGTTTTACATATTAGTGACTGAAGCACATGGAACTGTCCACTAAATCCATCCAAAATATTCACATTAGCGTATCTATCACTAAAATCTTAGACATAGTGCACTTAGGTCCTTCTATGAACTAGAAGTAATAATCTCAAAGAACAGCAAAATAGCACTATTTATAGTGATATGACAATAGACAAAGATGTTTTACATATTAGTGACTGAAGCACATGGAACTGTCCACTAAATCCATCCAAATATTCATATTAGCATATGTATCGCTAAAATCTTAGACATAGTGCACATAGGTTCTTCCATGAACTATAAGTATTAATCTCAAATAATAACAAAATAGTTTGTTTAAAGATTTAGCTTTTTTTACCTCCTAAAAGCCATCATTAAAATGTAAAAAATATGCTATTGATGCCCCTTTTTAGTTCTCCTATATGAAGTTATCAACTCTAGTCCCGCCCTGAATTTTAAGGCCCCTGTGATTCTTTACATGCAGGAAAAGATCCAAACCCTCCTATTAGTATAACCAATCATCCCAACTTCATATCAACGCATTTAAAATACAATTTTAAATTGTAATTTCAAGTTCTCAACAATCTGTTGTAGATTGCAAAGATTGATGCAATATTATTGAACTTCAGATCAATGGCTAGAGAAAAAAAAAACCATTGTATATTAGAAAGAAGAATCTACTATAAATGAGATACAAAATATAAGAATAATACAGTAAACAAAAATCTGCTCATTAAGAGTAATGGTCAATGTTATTTCCATAGGTGCCCTTAACATGTGCTTAATAAGCATAAGAAATTGAATACACCATTGCCAACATTTCCAACAATTGAACAAAAACTATTGACGAATTGATATTGAACTCAAAGATTTAAGGGACTATTACATGTATAAGCCTTAGGCTTCAAACATTAACTAAAAGCTAATTCACCAAGGAAAGGAAAGAAGGCCTACATTTGAATCTGAGTTTGTTTTCACATCAAAGGTGACATTCTTGTTCTTAATCTGGGACTGGATCTCACCAAAAATTAAGTCATTCTTCCTTGTACCTGTAGCCGTAATTGCCTGCAGCAGTATAAAGATCAAACAATTAGAGAAACAAACTTCTAGAAAAAATAGACATATATATATATATATATATATATATATATATATATATATATATATATATATATATATATATATATATATATATATATATATATATATATATATATATATATATATATATATATATATATATATATATATATATATATATATATATATATATCTCATAAACTGGGAGTAGTAGATATAGAAACCAATTAGAGAATCTTCAACTATGAAGACAAACTGTTAAAAGTATCATTGAGTTTTCTTTTCCAAACATACCATGGACAGTTGGCACACACTCAAGCCTGTATCTCTCATGTAGCAACCAGATAAATCAGAGTAACATGGTGTCAACCTTTTGTTAAAATGTTTTAGGCCTGCACCTTTCTGTTTGATATATTAAATAGTTCGTTGTACATTTAAATGGAGCCAAAGGCTTCCTATGTATTGTCCATTATATTGTAGCACTAAAGAGGGCGTCATTGCTGGTGGGGAACATTTTTCCTTATTATTTCATCACAAGCTAAATACCAATAGCTAAACTAAAAAAATTCAAATTTATTTTACCTTACCGTAACAAAATCACAGATATATAGACAGAGTAATAGAATGAGGGAAAAAGTAATATCTGCAAAACCCGTTCTAGTAAGCATAGAGTGCACTGCTTCAAAAACACCAATAAAATGACCACTGCTTCAAAAACACCATTATATTGTAGCACTAAAGAGGGCTTTGTTGCTGAATAGGGAACATTTTTCCTTATTATTTTATCACAAGTTAAACACCAATTGCTAAACTAGAAAATATTCAAATTTCTTTTATCTTACCATAACAAAATCACAGATATATGGACAGAGTGATAGAATGAGGGAAAAAGTTATATCTGCAAAACCCGTTCTAGTAAGCATAGAGTTCACTGGTTCAAAAACACCAATAAACTGACCACCAGCAAAACCTCTATACCTTAAGTGATTGAACCAACGAAAATTCTCTCTGTGACATGCTTCCTAGATTAGTAACAACAAGACACCGTAAGATCCCAACTATTTGGGCTGGTTATATAGATCTCTCCCGACCATTGTTTCATCAAAAATTTATATTAGGATAGGAACCATCACATGTTGTCAACAATTTTACATTTATTTGGTTTGTTACATTTTTTAAAGAACTCTGAAGAACAACTGCTTTAGTAATCTACATATCTATTAAATCTTGAGTATGAACTAGTAAAACCAATCTAGAATGAACCAACATTAATCAAATGTCAACTCAAGCTGGTTGTCCATCTGAACATATTGTAACTAATACATGCCAACAAAGACGATTATTTATTGTATCCTGCTTCATGAGATCATATAGAAAGCCAAATAAAAAATTGTTCATACTCCATGTCATGTGCCAAAAGAAAACGATGGTAATCATGAAACAACTTATGATAGATGTAGCAATACACAAGAAAGAATCAAATTTAGTAAAGTTGACAACAAACCCACAAACTAAACTACATTTGTTATATGAGCAGACAAATCATGGATAAGCAGAAGAATATCATGACTGCAAGGCCTAGTCTCTACAAAATTGAATTAAAAATACCAAAGAGTAAAAAAAGAAAATACCATATCCAGCCAGCAACAAAGAAAACATGGTAACATAATCACATACCCAAAGAAAGTCTGTCCAGGAGCAATAGGGTTTTATCATGCTACAGAACACTAGAAGTCTACCTAAGAGACATGACTAGATGTGGTTATGAAATCAAAATCATTTTGTTTCAACCCATAGAGTAACATGTATGACTAATTACCCAAATATGTCTATTTAGGGTTCACCACTCGATAACATGAAGCAAAGACAGATCTAATTTACCTTTAAGACTCATGCTTTAACAAAGAAACCACATCCAACATCCAGAAAATTCTAAGGCATATACTTCAAGAACAAGGTATATATTGGGTTAGTTACCTGAAAAATTAACTCAGTCATAAGTTTGCCACTAGATCATTTAGTCTCAATTCTCTTGTCCTCATAAAGGGTCAGACATTGCATCATGAGACTAAACTGGAATAACTGTCGTTCGTCCATTACTCCATCTTGTGAAGTGTCTTTCTATAATACCAATAGAGATAGAACATCAGATGTTGGGTCACTCACCCTCATGCTCTTCACCTCATACTTCTTCATTAATAGATTCCATATTATGTGTCCTTTCCGTCTGCTTCAGCAGCGACTTTCTAAATCAAACCATCATTTTCACAGGCCTCATTGGCATCCGATAGACATTTAAGTCTGTCAACTCTCATCAGCATTCACAATACATGCTATTCTAAACAAAAAAAATGAACATGTGGCTTAAGCTGCTACATTGCCACTGAGGGTTCTTACACCTAAAAATATATCTGCACTTTGAGATTTCAGTTCCAGCCATATAACAGACCAATTAAATTCCAAAATGTTCCAATACTTTTCTGACTCCACATCCGACTGCAGAAAATACATCCATATATGGCATTTGGTCGGAATAAGTCACTAACAATCAGGATAAAATAACAAACCATAAGGTCCCAACTATCCAGAAAAGAATGACGGACATGCGAAAAAGGACTTATAATTCATCACTATAATTAGATTCTGATCCAAATATGATCATTCCAGTAACTTATGCCAAAAAACCTAGTCATCGCTTCCACAAAAAGAAAAGAGGTCACAGTTCCACATAAGATAACTACAAGAACAGCCGGAGTCTTAACATGTTATCTTTTCCCAGACGAGCTACGTTGAGGGCAATACAATTTCTGTCCATTGTTAAGCCCCTTACTTTAGAGAAAGAGTCGAACGTACCACCCTAGAGTGCAATGCGATCAAACAAGGATAAGAGCTCCAGTGCTCTGATGTAAGTACCTTAACCAAACATCACACAGCAGCAATGGCTATACAGTTGCAGACACAGTTACTAATACTCCTGACCTCGAAAAGATCCTCTTAGGACTTGCACAAAGATTGAAAAAAAAATCCAAGTGCATTTTCCTGCGTCGTATTCTTAATTCTCGCAAGGAGAATCTCCCTTAAATGGAGTCCACTAGACAAACCAAAACAAATGGGTAAAAGGAAATAAGCCATCCATACTCAAAATCCTTTCGGTCATAGATTGTAAGATTACAAAGGAAAAAAGAAAAAGAAAACGAAAACCAATGGGTAAAAGGAAATAAGCCATCCATACTCTTACGGTCGCACAACATAACTAGAGAGCCGTCTACGTGAGTTCGAGATTGACTCACCACCACATAACTAGACAACAGACGAGCTGCAAATAGACCATCCACTGATCCGAGGAAAAGAAATTTAGAAGATAATCAGAAGCGAAAGACGTCAAATCCATTTTTCAACGACACAACCGCACTACTAGCATCGGACACAAAAAAGGGGGGAAAAAAAAAAGGAAAAGAAAAGAAGACAATCACTCACGACTCCATTTGAGGTGCAGGTGGTGACGGTGAACTTGTGATCCGTCTGATAGTCCTTGTAAAGAAGATCTAGGAGAAAAAATCGAAGATTTCCGTCACAAAAAAAACGAGAAATGATGGGAGAGAAATGAAAAGAAAAGGCGAACTACCTCGGGCCTTCTTGCCGATCTCGGAGTAGAGACCTGGACCCATCTTCCCTCGATCGATATCAAACGGCGGAAAGAAGATTCCAGGAGAGAGAGAGAGAGAGAGAGAAGACGGCGCTTTCCCGAATGAATCAGAGACCGAACGACAGATAAATGGTGGGAGGGATGCGCGGACGGAGGGTGGTGGGGAGGCACGCCCAATCGGTGCGAGCCCTAATCCGCTGTGGGAACAAAGAAAATGATCCAACGACTCACGAGAGGGATTGGGTCCGCCTAGAGCGACATCAGCCGTTGGATCAGTGGGGCCGCTACTTTGGGAGCGCCGTGTACCGTCATCCGAGCCGTCGGATCACGAGATGGAAGTTGAATTTTGTTTTTATAAATTATATTTATTTGACACAATTTCTGGCCGGAATCAGTCGTCAAATGACGGGTCAGAGTCCACGTGACAGGAGATGTCACCCTTGGCATCTTCTCAGGGGTGACTTGCATTTGCAAGGCAAATGTCAGGTGTTGAATGGAAACCAATCGAATGAGAATTCTCATGAAACTACGACTGTTCCACTCGAAAGAACAAAAATTCACTGTCGCAATCATTCGTGGAAAATAATAATATTCCAGATGCGGTCACAATCATATGATTAAAAAACGATGGTTGAATATGGAAAGTAAGCAGGCAGGGCACGATGCTTCATCGTCACCCCATGTAGCTTGGCTTGCAGACTATCGACATGGCTGAGTTGAAGATTAGCTAGCTGCCTCCAGGTGCGGAACCTACGTGTATACAGCCGGAGCTTTGTTAAATTAACAACTTAATGCATGTATAAACAGCTGTAGAGGAAGGAAGAATAAGAGAAACACCTCACAGTAGCATTGGCCTTTAGATGCCTCACTCGCATCCGAGTTGTAGCTTATTGTCGAATAGATCATACGATTTATTCAAGGAATAATGGAAGAAAAGGAAAAGTCTAAATGGTTGATTGAATTCAGGGTTTGTTTTTTACATCATATGATTAATGTTCCAAAAAAGCAGTTGAATAGAATGATTCCCAGGTCTGACAACCAGCACCGGGACGTTCAACTCTGCCCAGCGATGTCGTCAGATCAGATCACCCTAATTAACGACATCGGTAGCATATCTGGCTTTAGTAAATACATCATTTTATTGAACACAGAAAGCAAGATGGTATCTACAGACCAAATTCACAAGGCATTATTCATGCTAAGAGAAAACTAGACCAATACACTCGTCGTATGCCCTAACGATAAACTTATTGACACCACAGACAGATATTAACTGCTGCATTATTTATACATCCATGGCACACTTAAATCAAACACTACTTATAAGGTTAAAATACCCAAACATTACGACAAAGTCGCTGGAACATGGACCTGTGTCTCCTTCTTCTTCTTAATGAAGTGTATTTGCTTGAAGAAGGCCATCCCTGATCTGAGTAGCAATGTCTCTCACAGCTCCAGGCCCATGGGGGATGAACACAGAAGAGGACTTGGAGGAGGCTCCAATCTCCTTCATGGTATCAAAGTATTGCGTCACTAAGACCATGTCCATGACATCCTTGGCTGTTGTTCCCGGTACATTTACTGAGAAAGCGAGCACGCTATCTCTCAGGCCATCCACAATGGCCTGGCGTTGTCTTGCTATACCTAATCCGGCCAAGTACTTTGATTCCGCATCTCCTTCTGCTCGTTTGATCTGCAGTATCTTTTCAGCTTCAGCTTTCTCATTAGCTGCCATCCGCAGCCGAGCAGCTGGTGTAATGAATTAAAAATAAAAACATAAAGGACATTAGTTATAATAAATAACAACAACAATAAATGTACAGTATAATAGATGCAAAGCACATATTTACTGGAGTAATTAGTCAGAGAATGCCAAGAAAACTAGGGTTCATCAACACTTTAAACTATAAACCACTTGCCTGCATTAATCTCATTCATTGCCCTCTTGACATGTTCATCAGGTTCAATATCCACAATCAAGGTTTGAACAATCTCATACCCATACATTGACATTGCCTATATGCAGAGAAATCATGTCAGTAAAAGTATGAAAGAGTGAGATATACTCAATTACTCATTAACAAGCATGGACTGCCTTTTCAAGCTCATCTTCTACAGCTTTAGCAATATCATTCTTCTGTTCAAATGCATCATCCAAGTACAGCTTTGGAACACTAGCCCTGATGACTGAAAATCAGCAAATACTTAAATTATTCACAGAATCAAATTTCAAGTTTCAGATATAATAACGATTCACTTTTTGGTCAGTGGAATAACTTGAATGAGTATTCCTTGTCCAGCAAAAAAAATTATGAACATGACCACTAAGGACTGGCATCAGCAGCCCGAAAAGCAAAGTCCAAAGGGTATTGAGAATGGGAAGGAAAAGTTCAAAAAGACTCAAGATACAAAGCTGTGCTTATTGACATATGATGCAACAAGAGAGGACAGAAAATAAGATGTGTCAAAAACAAAGAAAATACATGTAATGAAAGTCAAAATAGAGATATAAAAACCATATCACAGAAACAGGATGAACATCATTATAAATCGATGATAATGCATGTTCTTACAAGCTAGATTGCTATTTGCAATTCTTACACTTCTTAGAAACATTGATATTAAAACTCCTCTCGTCATAAGCCTTCCATCCAGAAACAGCCAATTTTATAAATGCAAGTGACCTGCCTCCACGATGTCAAGTGGTTGTGAAATGAACGTATCTGATAAAAACCTTCACACATGTATCTTGTCTATAATCTAAAATCATGAGAGTGACAAGTGTACATTCGTTAGACAGTACATGGCATGAGAAAAGCACTATCCATGATTCTAGTGGAGTATTCATATGTGAACATTTTCATCAGCCACAGACTGAAGAAATTGCAAATGCTCCACTAGCTTCCCAGTGTCCCAAGTGCTAAAATACCTACTTAACAATTGATCTTATACCATAACATCCCATTTATACAAAAAATTTGTCGGTGTTTGACTTAGCAATTTGGTAGATATTTTGAATTGAAAGGTTGAGTCCAAAAATCACTAGCATCAACTGATAAGCTTGGGTGTATTGAGATTTGTCATAAAATAAGCTGCCATGTTAATTTTCCTAGGGAAGTAACGAAGTATAAAGATTGATGGGACCGTAAAGTTATCACATGGTAATAACTGGTGAGAGCTAAGAAAGAAAATCTTCTCCATGTATTCCATATCATTTCATACATAAAACAATGAATAGTGCAAAATCATATATCTTCAAGCCCCTTGGATATACAGCAGGAGCACTAGAAGATTGAATCAATTGAGTCTCCAAGCCTTTGCATATATAGATAGCATCAGTACTAACATCATTGCCACAGATTATCGTATGCTACAATCAGAACAAATTATCTCGACAAATGAAAGACTAGCTCAAGCACTCAGGACACTTCATGATCAATTCTTATACAATTAGTAATATGGGATCAGAAATTATTTGAAAGAATATGAGTTGGTGTATTGAATAATAGCTCAATCGTCAAACTATGTAAACTTACCATCGAAAACATAGGATTGAATTTGTTCTCTTGTGTTGCTAAGCCTGTAGAAAGCATCAGATGCCTTCTCAGCGAGAGCACGGTATTGAACGGACGCAACAACAGTGACAAACACATTATCCTGAAGCACCACAAGAATCATAATGGATATAGTAGCTACAACAGAAACATTTATATCCAGCATTAATTAAAGAGCATAATAGGAGATAGAAACAAGTAAGAAAAATGACACATATGAATATCTTAAAAGTAATGTGTACGTAGAATAGCTCAAATTAACTGAAAAATATTCCTCTTAAATGACGAATACAGATAAGCAAAGAATGAAGTTCAGGGCCACAAACCTTTGTCTTTGTTTCACAACGGACATCAAGTTGCTGCACACGCAGTGAAAGATACCCAGCAATTTGCCTCCCTATACACCAGGGCAAGAAATGACACCCAGGACTAAGAATCTCATCAAACTTTCCAAAAGTTTCTCTAACGGCAACAGTTGACTGGTCCACTTGTACACAACCCAGAGCTTGCCCCATTTCTTTCTCTGTATAAGAAAATTGTATGAAACAGGATTAACCTATATTAACCAGTAATTAGCTATCTTAATGCTAATAAAGTCAAAACAAGCATGTTGTCATTCCTGTGCAAAGCAACGCCAGTAACTTCACAGTGGATTTACTCAGTCAAGTTAACAAGCAGAAAGCCAAAAAATTGTTCAGATGATCTTAACTCTTGTTCTACAAGGAATTCTGTACCTTTAACAATCCAGAAACTCATCCGATCTAACTTACATAAATAATGTTACTGTGTCAGAAACATTCACAGGGTCAATGTCACATTATGCCTGGCTGTGATTCATAAACTAAGTGAAAAAAATTCAAATCGAACTTAAGACATGGCCACTTGGAAGCCTGCATGGATCCCCTATCCAACAATCGCATATTGTTGTTTGAAAAGAATGATGTTGTTTAAAATATCTTCAAGCTTTGACACAAGATCAGAGCATATTGAGGAAACCTATTCATTTTTGCAGTGGGGCAGCACAAGCAAGCATTGAATCTGCAAATTACAACAACAGCAAAAGGGAGGGGGAAACTGAAAAAATTCTGCCGCAACATGAAGTCAGGTCATATCGAATTCTAGGTATTTACTGTGGCTAACAGCACAGAAACAAAAACAAAATTCTGAACATCATAGACATAAAACATAGCACCAACTATTTTTATATGATCACTGGATAACAAATAAGAACAAGAATATAGGTGCTTCTAAAAGATATTTAATTCAAATCTGCAAGAACAACCCTTGAGAACAAGTAAAATCCAAAATCCTGATTCCCAGAAAGACTCTCTAAGAAGTAGTCGGTACCATAGCTGGCACCATATCAGGTTATTGATCCTAAGTTGCAGATATGATATAAACAAGTCACCACCTCATCAAAAAGATCAGAATATTAAGAAATCACCTTTGTCACGAAAAGTTGTGTCAGAAAACAGAACGCCAGAGGCTGCAAATCACAATATCAAGATGAAATTTGGATGAATAAAGAAACGAAGAAGGATGAACATTTAAAGAACCAACGGCCCATGGTAAGTCAACGTTGCAAGTCATCAACCTCATCCAAAAGTGCGAGATCCAGAGATCCACTAGGTGGTGTCAGCCAATAAATTCCTAGTCATCCATAAACACATCATACATACATAGTATGTATGCATGTTGTATGTATATATGTATACAAAAAAACTGTATTACAACCATGGGGCAAGTGATACAAGTCGCAGCGAAAACGTTCAATTCCCATTCCCACAAAAGAAAAAGAAAAAAAAAATCCAGACGCGACCAATGGTTGCTGGCACTTTAAACAATTTGGGCGAACAGAAAAGAAAGGGGTAAATGGTGGTTGCGGTAATATTCCGAAACAATCATGAACCACGAACCTAGGCAACAGATTGAGGAAAGATCAAAGGAAGGAGGAAGAAAAATAGTCAAGCACCCAAAACGCATTCTCCGCTTCATACAAAAGCAAAAGAAGAGTCATAGCCCCATGTCAAACCCTACCTCTCACCGAAATTACTAAATTATAAATTCAATTGATGATTGAACCCAGAGACGCAATTCCAAAAATCCTCCTTAAGCACTAGAAATGAGAAGTCATTCTTTCCGATCAAATAAAAAACCATACAAAATCAAATTTACTGAAGACACGAGATCCGAGCGACGACAAACCTAAGGCGCACGGCAATCGGGACTCGGATGCGTATTATTTAAAGACGAAGTAGAAGAAAGAGGGGAGAGAGGTCGTATGAGGAGAGGGCTCCGATTACCTCGCCTTGTAAAGAGAATTGGCAGAGAAGATGGATCGCGCCGCCCGGCGACAAGAGGAAGGGGGGGATTATAGGGGCGGAGAACCAAAGAGGGAAGGAAGGGCTCGTTGGATGTTCCGAAGACTGCCAACGAATGACACCGCGGCGATTTAGATAAGAAGGTGCAACTAAGCGGGGTTGTATGCGGATTGATGGATTTTAGGATCGCATGGAATGTCAATTTTAAGGGCGACTTTTCTATAAATTGTTCATATCTTGAATGTGTTTCAAAAGTATCTTCTCTTTTTTATTTTATTTTTTTTTCAAATAATATTTTAAATTTTAAAAATATTTAAAATATCTCTCAAAAAAAATTATTAATTTTTTTAATCTATTTTTAATTATTATAATATTTTAATGATTTTTATCCCTTTGGAGGGATATAATAGACTAAAGTTTATCCTTCTTATACCAAGTCAAATCTTTGGCATGGAACACAAGCATTAGTTCCTAGTAAAACGCCAATGTCTCGGATCATATTCCATCGAGAATATATATATATATATATATATATATATTGAAACAAATAAAATTGGTGAATTTTTTTAAAAAAAAATCTATATCTTTGGTTTTCCCTAATAGAGTGGTCTTTTCTAAATTACTTAGAATACTCTTGTAAAATCAATTCGGTTCATATTAGCTCGAACTAAAGAAAAAATCGATTTAAATAAAATTGGTGAATTCTAAAAAAAAAAAAACCTATATCTTTGGTTTTCCCTAATAGAGTGGCCTTTTCTAAATTACTTAGAATACTCTTATAAAACCAATTCGGTTCATATTAGCTCGAACAGAAGAAAAAATCGATTTCACATGGATCGATCAGGTACATGCATTGATAATGCCTGTGGATGTGTATGATCTTTCATCTTCGATATTGATAATCTTTTTACGCTCGTATTCACTCGCATATATCTTTCTAGCTCCTTACGTTTTAGGGTTTTAAGGTTTTTAACACTATCATCGCGTCAAATTCTTATGGTGCTACTAAGTTCCAACGCATCTGACCATCGACTTCTAATGCTACCGTCATCAACTTCTGATTTTTCCCATAGTTATAAAAAAATTCCTTGCATCAGTTGAAAACTTAGAAACCCAAAATACTCCATCAATTGCAATTTTCATGTATATAATTTACGTTTTTCATGTATATAAAATAATCCTAAAAAAAATCCGTCAGTTACGTTTTTCATGTATAAACACAAGTTAGCATACACACACACTGTTAGGAAGTTACAATAAAATGTCCATTGTTGATTTGGTTTGATGAAACAAGAAATATTGTTCAAATTAGGTTATCAGATTCCAAGAGTTAATTTTTTTTAGACCTAATTTTTATCACACCTTTGGGAAATATTTAGTTGGTCAACTGTAAAAAAAACATTACATAAAAAAAATCATGTTTTTGGTGAAAATAAGAAAAATATAGAGAAAATAGAAAAACACATAACTATTCATATTCTTAAAAAATCTCTAAATTAGAATTTTGATACTTGATTTTGAGGTCTAACCAAAATTTTGATAATTAACTTTGAGATTGATACTTGAATTTTGGGGTCTAATGAAAATCATATATAGTCAAAATTAAAAACTTTTCTACAAATTGAATAGCATTTGGACTATTCACAAGGTTGATACTATGATTTTGAGGTCTAACCAAAATTTTGATAATTAACTTTGAGATTGATACTTGAATTTTGGGGTCTAATGAAAATCATATATAGTCAAAATTAAAAACTTTTCTACAAATTGAATAGCATTTGGACTATTCATAAGGTTGATACTATGATTTTGAGGTCTAACCAAAATTTGGGTTTCGTATATCCTGATTTGACTTCTATGAATTAACCTTTTAACATGGCTTAGGGACACATTTAGAAGCTTAAATATCAAAAAAAATAAAACAAAGGCATCATGATTTTGATAGAAATGAGGAAAAGATGGAAAAATTTAGGAAAACACTAAACAATTAAAATCCTAAAAAATCTATAAAATTTATTATGGAGGCATATAGGGTCGAAATTAATTTTTTTTTTAAATATCAAATCATTTGGACTATTGCTTGAGATTGATACTCTGATTTTTGGGTCTAACCAATATCAGTATATGATTTTTTTATATTACCCTTTTATCATAGCTTAGGGGCATATTTAGAAGCTCATATGTTAAAAAATTTTATAAAGACATCATGTTTTAGTGAAAATGGGAAAAATATGGAGAAAATAAAAAATTACCAAACTATTCAGAATGGTCTAAATACTATGAAAATTTTTGGAATGCTTTCATTTTTAATCATATGGACATTTATATTAGATCTTCTAATTTAGAGTTTTTTTCGATTTTTTTATTTTTTTCAGAATCTAAGCAGTTTGGTATTTATTTATTTTCTTGATCATTTTCCCATTTCCACCAAAACATAATGGATCCATACAATATTTTTTAACATTTCAGCTTAGAAATAGGTCAAGAAACTATAGTAATAATTTGATCCATAAAAGTCAACTCTTAGTATATGATACTCTTATTTTGGATGGGCCCCAAAATCATAGTATCGGGAAATGATTCAAATAATATAAATTTTTTAACAAATCTTTTAATTTCCACTATATGGACATCTATTATAAATTTTATAATTTAGAGAGTTTTTCGATATTTATTAGATTTTTTTAATATCTAAACAATTTAATTTTTTTGTTTTCCTTATTTTTCTCATTTTCACCAAAAAATGATGGATGCATGATAAGAATATTATCTACAAATGTCAAACTCATGGTATACAATCCCTTTTTTGTTTGGACCCTAAAATCGAAATATCTATCTCAAGAAATGGTCCAAATACTTTTAAATTTTCAACAAAGCTGTCAACTACAATCAAATAGACCTCTATATTAATTTTTTTTTAATATTGTTATGATTTATTCAGAATCTGAATAGCTTGATGGTTTTCTATTTTCTCCATCTTTTTCATATTTTCATAAAAAAATAATAGATCCATGATTTATTTTTTGACATTTAAGTTTCTAAATAGGTTAACAAACTAAAGTAAAAATATGATTTACAAAAGTTAACTCATGATATATAATACTGATTTTGGTTGGACCCCAAAATTAGAGTATCAATCTCAAGAAATGATTCAAATACTTTAATTTTTTTTAAAAAAAAATTTAATTATAACCGGATAATAAATTTTCTAATTTAGAAAATATTTTATTATTTATTTATTTATTCAGTATATGAACAGTTTAGTGTCTTTTTATTTTCTCTATTTTTTTTCTCATTTTCACCAAAACATGATGGATCCATGCAATGTGTTTTGACGTTTTAGCTTTTAAATATGTCAACAAACTATGATAAATGTATGATCCACAAAAATTAACTCATGGTATACGATATCCTGATTTTAATTGGACCCCAAAATCAGAATATCGATTTCAAAGAGTCATATAAATCATATGAAATTTTTAGAAAAGCTCTCGATTGCCAGATGGATCACTATAATAAAATTTCTAATTTAGATATATTTTTTTTATTTTTTTTATCTTTTAGAGCCTGAACAATCTTCGATGTTTTCTATTTTCTTCATGTTTTTCTATATTTTTAACACTATTCGAACAGCCTATGATTTTTTTTTTTGTAATAGTTTGTTTTTCCTATTTTCTTTAGTTTTTCTCATTTTCACTAAAATGTAATAGTTTCCTTATAATATTTTTCCAAATATTTAAATACCAGTCAATTTTTGAAAAACTGTTTTGAGAGAGAAACCTATTTTATCATGTATAAATAATTATTAAATAATAAAAAAAGTAACAAAGATAATAATTTACTGATTCAATGCTCAAACAGACAAAAGATAAAGAGAAAAAAAAAAAACGTATTTGCATCATCAGAGCCTCCAAAAAAACGTATCCATCAAATTTTTTTTAATTTGATTTATTTTTGTAAAATAGTAATATCCGTGATTGATCGATCAATGCCATCGTAACGGATGATATCACGAGTATCGTCGACCGATGAATTGATCCGATTGATTCGTTATCGAAAGTGCATGTCAACCTTACACCTTCTCCACCAATGTAAGAGATCCGGGTGAAGGATTGTACCTGTCAGCAGCTAAAGATGATGGATACTGAAATCGTGGTGATCGAGATTCCGAGTGTACTGGCATTTCAGCACCACACGAATAGAATCCATGATAATGAATGAATGGGATACAAGAAGAATCAAATCAAATCAAATCAATCGATTTTTATACGACTCTTCGATCGCATTCGTCTTCGGTTTGGAGTGGAGTGGAGAACCCCCCCCTCCTAATCGTACTCTTTACCACTTGTATGAGCTGGATAGAGTATTTATAGCCGTGACGGAGACTCGCCTGCTCTCCTCCTTCACGCTCTCTCTGCCTCCTCGTCCAAGTTTTTGTATGTAGCCTCGCAGCATCTTCCATTATTGCTCGTTCGATGGACCACGAAAGGCTTTGGCAGCAAACGATAATTAATGCGATGCATTGATTACTGCAGTTGGATGGATCCCAGAAATATATCTTCTTCTTCTTCTTCTGTCGGTCGACGGTATATACGAAAGTTCCTCCTCTCTCCGACGACGTCCGGTTGGATGGATCGATAAAGTCTGAACGGTGCGTCTTCTATATAATATTATATTACTGCAGTTGGATTAATAAAGTCTGATCGACACATCTATCTACCACCTTTGTGTATAATAATATCATACTACTAAAGGAAGCGGTACGGTCAAACACTTTAACAATCATTTGGTCTTTGCTGGCATAGGTTTATATATTGGATTGCGAGGGATGAATACATGAGATATGAAGGGCCGGCCCTGCACATCTCTCTCTCTCTCTCTCTCTCTCTCTCGTTATCGATGCGCACTGGCGTTTGGTGCCTGACAAATCTGAAACTCTGAAAATAGATGACAACCACATCATTATCACAATGGCAACCCGACAAATTGGCCAACCAGTATATCTGGATAACGACGACGTTAAGCAAGCGTCGGTCAACGATGCGAGGCCACAGCCTCTTCTTCCTGGATTTTTCTCATTTGGGTGGTGATGAGGGTAATAACGGCGACATGATGCGCAACGACGTCAGTCGTGCTTAGATGACACCCCGCTTGTGGGGGGCAGTAATGACGACGTGATGTGCGCTGACGTCACCCACTCTTAGACGACGACCGAGGCACACCTATGTCCTGCGACAGCCCGATTTTTCACGCAACACCAGCAACAATGTCGGACGTCATCAGAGGTACGACCCACACCTTGTAAACAGGCACATCAAGAACAGTAAGCTACTCTATAAAGACCCCCACACCAGGGGAAGAAGAGGGGGACAAAAAAATACAACTTCACTTCTCCCACTGACTTGATTGTCGGAGGGGTCGGGCCAAGCTACCGACCCAATCTGTGTGCAGGTGAGAAGATGGAGCGATTTCCCCAGGGCGCAGAGGAAAGAAATCTCTTCCCAGAGACAACCCGACAAACCCCGACGCGCACGGTCGGTCCCAGCAACCCCCCCTAAGGGACGTCGAGTTGGATCCCCACCCATTCGGACCTGAATCAAGCCGTATCGGCCCCGAGGCCACGGCATAAAGTTGTTTACACCAACAGGTGGTGTTGGGTAACCCTGTACCCATTTGTATTGGATCGATAAGGTTTTAGAGACAGGAGATATTTTATGATCAGATTCAATTATATCATCGTAGAGGGATATTTTAAGATCATATTTAATTGCATCATAGTGAAATGATATCTGCCTCATGGTCAAATTCAGTCGGTAAAGATACGCTTTATAGTTAGATTCAACTGCATCATTACAGAGGGAAGGTTCAAAATTTAATTGTTATAATGGATATTTTATGGTTGGATTTAGCCGATCACCATAAGATGATTGCTACCACCGGCTACCATCTAATACAAATGATAACGTGAAAAGAAGCACAGCATAGTATTGAAAGGATTCACGACAAGATATACATAAAAATAGTGCTGCAGACAGACTATGAAAACTTATTCTACTTCTGAGTATTTCATAATCAACCACAAATATTAATCCACATTCCATGAATTCGTATACTATCTATCTACATAAGGATCATAGAATAATCAAAGTTTAAAGGTAAAATAACTTAGCAGCAAGAATTCGTTAAGGAAGTCGGAATACAAAATTATCAAGCAAGGTGATATAGATGGCAGCTGCAGCAAGAATCACGAAAGCACATTCAACGATTGTGCGCCTTTGGCAACTTTGATGAAGACATCCTCCAATGTGGTGTCAGCCAGACCCCATGCGTGAATCGTGAATTTACTCTTTGCGATCTCGACTGCTCGGAAGACATCGGCAATTCTGACCTCCTGCTTGGGCAACTCGAATTTTTGGGTCCCAGAAATATGATATACCTTGTTTGCACTTGGAGATAGCCGCCGAACTAAGCTTTCAACCTCCTCTTCCTCGTTTATGGATGTGGTCATTGTGAAGACATACGATCCACCGTACCTAGCCTTGAGCTGCCACAACACACCAGTGAATGGAAATCTTTTTAGTACAATCTACTCCTTAAACATGGGCTTTGTGTGATATTTCAAACTTATATTGCCAGGTTAAAAGTGTGTTAACAACTTGTTTAACCGATCATGTAGCTCAAACTTTGGCTCACCCAGTAAAAATTGTAAAATCATGTTTTGCAAAAAGCACCGACATCCATGTATAAAATTGCATATTATCCTACCTCCTTTGGATTTCCTATGCACTGGAAACCTCCATCAACAAAGATGCCCAGACGATCACACAATACCTCGGCTTCCTCCATGGAGTGTGCTGAAAACAATTAGAAACGATTATTGGCATAGAAATAACTAATAATAAAAATGCAATGAAATTGTTGATTGAATCTGCACTATTGGCACGAGTTAATAGTTAATTTTTATATTATTTAGGAAAAGACAATATATCAGCTAAAAATGTTTATGCAATAATATATCATAGTCTGTTCTTGCTAGAGCCCAGACTTGACATCAGCAAAAATGTGGTGGAAATATTGATACTTGTGAGTATAATTGCCCGGTCTCTTTTTGCATTCTTCACAACATTCCATAAGTTGTTTCTAGATGCTGGGTCTAGTCCTGTGCTTGGTTCATCCATGTACACAACCTGACATAATATCAAATTGTAAATATTTCTTATATGATTTTGTTTTATTTGCTACTCGATTTAAAGGTCTCAAATCATCAGCAACACATATACCTTAGGATCACCAATCAGTGAAATCGCGACACTCAGCCTCCTTTTCATTCCACCGCTATATTTTCCAGCTTGTTTATCTCCAACACCACCATAAAACAAATTTACACTCTTCAAAGATTCATCGACTGCCTGTAAGGAAATGAAAAAGGGCATCATAAAACAGAGATGCTGGGAAGTATTTGTATTTACACAATGCAGGTGCACTCTAAGAAACCTAAATACTCATAAGATACAAATTCATAAATCTAACTCCTTCGAGGTCCCATGACCTCGTAACTGCATTTGTTTTTTAAGGTACAAACATATGTCTAACATTTTTTTTAATCTCTCTCTTGTGATAGTTCTCATCGCTTTCCTCATCATTTAAGGAATTCATTCTCATTTCAAGGAACTACTAAATTTTTGAAAATAAGCAGGATGCTAGTTCCATACAAAATATTTTCCTTACCCAACTAAAATATTTGATACTGTAGATATTTGACATTGTTTGACCAGGGGAACTTGCTGATAAGCAACATGTAGATGGCTCCATGGAAGAAGACTCAAACAGAAAGGTTCCTTACATAGGAAGCAAATTGATCAATTCAGTTACTACGTGGTACCTTCTTTCATATTCACTTTAAAACTTGATTGGTTGGACTAATGAACAATCATGTCCGGTTATAAGATTTTGCTCAATTACCATTAATAATAAAAACAACATTTGTTTCCCAACCTTTAATTGTTAAATGTTGGTGGAACTCATGAACATTCTCATCATATTTGCCCACTAAAAACTGCAATATGTATATGTTTAGACACTCCTATTATTACTTTGTTGGAAAAGATCATTACCCCGTGTTTCTGAAGCTGATGAAATAGAAGTTGGCATATAGATCAAGACATAAGCAGCTAAAGTGCATTAGGTGCACCTGAAAATCTATTTAGTTCTCAAAATAATTCTGTATGTAAAGCAGAAAGTAACATATGTCTAAAATCAAAATTTTAACTCGGGTATAAGACACCAGATTGATAATGATGCAATACCTGCAGCAATGCAGCACCTTTAAGGTTTTTCAGTCGACCATAAAATAATAGATGTTCTCTGCCAGTTAATGTCTCCCAAAGCAAGCTGTACAGTACAATGACGACTAATAAGACCAACAATGGTTCAATTGAAGATGATAATAGTTCTCTTCATGAAACTTCTAAAACTGTGAAATCCTAAGATTTGGAGCTCTTACTCATGCTGTGGGCATACACCCATGCTTGTGTAAATTTCGTCCATATTGGTCCTTATGTCCACTCCCTGAACATAAGCAGTGCCGGAGGTCGGTGTAATAAGCCCAATCATCTGTGGATACAGGTGTTAGGACAATTTTTGTATGGTCTAACATATTTTAGAGTCATTCAAATTGAAAAAAAATTGCAGTCAATCTAAATATCATATAAAAAAACTCTAGATGGATTCTTAAAAGTTTACCTTCTCGAATTCTAAAATTGCCTTTATAGGGACCAAAAAAGGCAGCAAAGACAAGTGGAATGAACTTTATTTTCAAGAAAATGGATTTCATATCACTAACAGAAGAATGTACATGTCAAACAAGTGCCAGTTAACTTTTGGAAGAGATGATGAACCCAAGTCTATATAATGCAGTCACTTATGAGGTTAATAACTCTAGGTAAGCATCTCAATGTAATGCGTTCATTTAGAGAAAACCTAAGTGAACAAAGTTGCCACTAACCATATTGATAAAGGTAGTTTTTCCAGCACCATTAGGGCCAAGCATGCCAAAACATTCACCATTAGGTAAAGCAAGAGACAGCCCTCGAACTGCAAGTTTGTCTGGATTTCCATCCCGTCCAGGGTAGACTTTTTTGAGATTATCAGAAATGACTGCATGACTAAAACTGGATTCCAGTAGCAGTTGCTCCACAACGTCTCTCTGACATGAATAAAGGCATTAAATGAATGATGAAAATTAATTAAGGGTTGTCAAAGAAGACAGTTAAATGCAATATTAAGAGACAACACAACCTGCAAGATATAAAAGAAAAATAACTAGGCTGATCATGGTAGCGTATTCCAAAGAATACAAGTAATCAGCAAATAAAATAAGTTGTGGACTAATATTTTTGGACATTTATTTCTTACAAAAATTAAGAAAAGCAATATAATCTAAGATAACTAACCCTTAATTGGATAGCTAGTTCTTGAGTTAATTAGAAATACATAACAATCCAGCATAGGTTTAACTTAAAGAAGATATCCATTTCCTGAGACTTGCAAACCTAACGCATTTTGCCATCACCAATGGTCTGTCTTTACAAAATAGTCAACATATTTTAATACTTCAGGTTCAAGTACCAAGAGTATTTTAATCACTCCTTGAGTTGCTTTCAGTTGAAACTAAAATAATTGTGTAAAATTCAAACTAAAAACTGAGATTTAACAAGCCCTCTTTCTATTAAGCAATCCATAAAAATTAATTTTTTTCTAAATTTCTGATTCTGCATGGTCTGTATAATGTGCAAACATTTTAAGACATACATTGAACAGAGGAAGGGTTTGCTTTTCTGGGAAATGAACTTTTTAAATTCTGATCAATTGACATTCAGACAAATTGTTTCTGGCTATTCATATATGAAAACAGAGCACAACAAAATAGTTGACTGGCAATGCTGGCAAATAGTGCAACTTACTTCTTGAGAAACATCAGGTCTCTCCATTTCAACAAAAACTTTGGATCCTTGTCTCTGAAAACTAGGCTTTCTTTGGGATTCTGAAGACTTCTTCTGGAAATAGCGTAGAAAAAAAATAGGATCCTTCCTGATTCCACCTCCTATTACCTGATCCAAGTAGAATGCAACTACAAGCAGAACTAGCCACTCAACACACATTATAATCAACACAGCTTTCATCCCATTTTGACTATCATCTAAATCTCCCCACTTCATACCAGAAGTCCCCATAGAATCTCCACTAAAAGAATACTGTGAAAACTCAAATAGCCCACGATACAAGGAAAATCCAGGAACAAGCTCCATGACTAGAATCCAACCTCCTGAAAAATAAAGAAAGCTCCTCTCTGTAATGCTTAGAACTCAAAAGAATAAAAAAACAATCTTCTTCTTGAAATATGATTGAACATAAAATTTCAGGTCAAAATATCTTTAAGATTGTATCATATGAAAGAATTTCATGTGATGTTCTCACTTACTTGGGAAGCTGGTATCTTCAATAAAAAAACGCAAGAGGAACTCTCCCAATAAGCCAGTACCGAATACATAATTGTAACCAAACACTGCAGCATCAGATTTCATGTCATCAAAACGGGTTTCTATATACTTCTATCAGAAGATTTAGCAAGATATATTTCTTTTTATTTCAATCATTTAGTCATTTAATTCTCACCTGTGGCAGTTTTCACAGCAGAAAAGAAAGGTGCTATAAGAAAGGCCACCACTATCTGCAAGTTTATGTAAATGAAATAGAACACAACTTGTATGCTGTAGTCATTCAATCTGAAAAATTTTAGCCCTGAGAAGGAGAAAGTTTATCCAATTAAGAAAAAGCTTATTATTTTCATGCACAAACTAATGAAGATGTCAGCTTATGTTACCTATTAGAGAGCCAAATATCACAAAACATATCATGTAGACTGATGATAGAGAGAAAAAATAAATGTAAGATATGAACCAGTAAGGTCCATCCTTTAGCCCATGCATTTTCATCATGATTCTTAACTTTTGTTGCTTCTCGTAGACAATATATGTGAGAATAACCTACATGAGAAACAAAGCTTTACTTAGCCATGGTTAACAGAATCTTAAAAGAGTAGATTAAGCAAAGGTACTCTGCAGATGTTCGTAGAATGAAGTCCATGACATGTGAATAAGCAAATTGCCAAGAAGAAAAATACCACGAAAAGACATGTTGCACCACATAAACTTAGCAGTTTGCACTAAATTTATGGCATACAAGGACATAACTTTAGTAGATCTATATTATGCACATTATGTCATATTAAACTTACTGGGAAAAGTAGCTCAATGATCCACGTGAAGAACAATGGACCAAGAAGAGAAGAAAAGTCAAACCTCCGGTCTGTTCCAGTTTTTGGCATTTCTTTAACAAAATCAAACATTACCATTGCACCAACACCTTTTCGAAACTTCAGGTAGGCATTGGAGGCCTATAAAACACAAAGATGAATGATTTTGTAAAAGATCAAATAATAATGATGTATTCTATATTGATATTAATTCAGGGACAAAAATGAATAAACTAAAAAATTAAATTAGTGTTAGGAGTGATCATCAAGGTGAGCCTCATTTTTATTTTCTTATTGTTTAGACACAAAGCCGTAAATAGACAGTTAAATATACATGATGTGAAAAGCACACGAGGCATGCAAAACAGAATTGATAATCCGCTTAACATATGGCCAGTACTGTAAGTTAGCCAACTAGCTCTCTCTAGATTTTCTCCCTCAAATTTCAGGCGAATGATTAAATGGTTTTACAACATATGGACATCCAGTGAAATATTGATCTCATTCATAACTTGGAATACATTAAAAATACACTTTCATTAGTTTCCTTAGGAGTTGGATGCATCTAGGAACAATAATCCAGATAAAATTCTCAAGATGAGGTTGCTTAATAGTTATAAATAATTAAAGGTCCCCCATCCAAGGGATAACCACCATTATTATGTAAAAAAACTAACGATAGTTTCTACTACTCCAGTAAACAAAGAAAAAAATAGAGACAATCATAAGTGAAGCAATCTTAGTGGAGCAATGAAAATGCAAATACAAAAAGAAAAAACCCAACTACTCTCCAACTGACACAACATTGCACACATGCACAAACGACTTACATTCTGCCAGTCTGACCTTCTTAATCTTTTAGAATTGTGAGTTATCAGTCTTAGCAAGAAGAAACAAGCAAAAAAGTTCGAGTGACCATGTAGATTTTTTATCATACTTACTCCTGGTATGAGATTACAAAAGTGGTAGAAATCAGTTGGTAGAAATTAAAATACCACCAGACAATTTGAAATATCAGAGATTACAAAAGTGGTGAGCGTACGTACCGCATTCACTGTGCGAGGAACGCGAACCAATGCAACTTCAACGAAACCAGTGTCATTATTATAGGTTGAGTTGTACCAAATGTTTAAATTGAAACCATTCTCATCAGAATTCAAGAAGTCATAGGCTGCAAGAGAAATCATTATTGGTATAAACAAGTGAAGTCAAACCCCAAGAAAAGAAAAACGAAGACCAAGAACTTTAAGAAGATCACCTGCAATGAACTCATTTGCCTTCCTCTCTGAATTTCCTTGTCGATAACCCTTAAACAACTCATCATTTATCAATGATGAATTATCGCGCCACAAAGTCAAACCTTGAACACACTTTAACTCTATACCAATTTCCAAAAATTAAAGATTCAGAACATAGCATATTTTAGCAAAAGTTTAAAGGTGATGATATAAGCATCTGGAGAATATAACCTCAAACAATCTTGTACCACATCTTTTTAATAATGGTTGTAAAAGTTCCAATAAGCATGGATTTTATTATTTGACATTCTGTGCAAAATTTAGAGCCAACCTAGTTTAAGTCAAAAGTCCACATTTTTATAGGTTTCAGATGTTGAGGCCTAAACAATACTGAAGTTTGCAGAAAGAACATGATGGTAATTTTTCTAAGATTCTAATGCATCTTTGAAATTATTTTTCCACTTTATTAACTCCTTTCCACCAATATCATGTAAAATAATGTACATTGATTTTTATTTCCCTTTACTTTTTCATGATGTGGCTCTTCGACCATCTTCATCTATACTGCAAAAAGACGAGAAGAAGATGTACCAACTGTTTGTGGTTCTGTTCTTCAAGAGACCTCCCATACATAAACTAGACGGTTGTATATATACAAGATAAGATGGTTATAATTTCACAACAAGATAATTCTTTGCCATAAAACGACTTTTTGTTCCAATTAGACTTCTATCGTATGCGAGTTCATAAGTTATAAATAATATCCTGCATCAGTGTTATTATTTGTAACTTACGAAACATGATAAAAATCCCAAATAAATTTCTAATGTAGATTGACTTAATTTAATATCTATAAAACTTTATTGTGGAAAAAATAACTCAAAACATAAATGGAAGTGTCCATACGTTTTTTTGGTCGTTAGCCAAAACAGGAACTTCAATTGTGTTTCCAAATCTTCATTTCATAGTGATCAAACAGGATTTCAAAAAGTTCAGAAAACTAATAAATAAATATTGGCATTATGTAGGAAAAACAATGGTCTAATACTAACCTACGGATCATGAACCTAATTACGAATAAGGAGCATAAGTCTATGCATGTTGTATGGTTACATTCATATCTTAGCAAGCGCCAGAAAGCTTGTATATAAGGTTTTTTCTGCTAGCTCCTCTAAAGAAGTGTTTGAAAAATTCTTTAATTTCTTCAGACATCAGTATTTGGCTTGACAAATTTTATACTGTCGAGCATCATGATTTTTCAAATATCAAGGATATAAAAATTAGATCTTAAAGTTGTATGTTCTTCATTTTGGCACCTAAAAAAAAAAAGAGTGAATTGGTGAGAGAGAATTAGTGAGTACCTTGTTTCTTCAGTTTTGAGAAATCAGCAAGACGTTACATACAAGCAATCAACAAGGATATGAAGTAAGCAACACGCAAACAATTTTCTTGTCTATATTCTTGGGCACAAGACCTGTCTTTTCTTCTGTTGTATAAAAGAGGAGAAAGTAGAGTGTTCCTCTTTAACATACTATGTGGCTGCTGAGATAAAATTGTTTTCGATATAAACAGAACCACAAAGGTGATGTTTATAGATAAGAATTGCAGCATAGTGAAATAATTTAAATAAACCATATCTCAGATAAATTAATAATTTGAAAAAAGTGATGCGAAGAAAACTAGGTAGCCTTGTACATAAGCAAGAAAAAAAATCCCTACCTAGCTCAATTGATATGTTGGCGTTTTTAAACGAAATTGGACTTGTTGTGTTTGTTGTGCATTGCGGTTGGACTACATAAAAGGGCCTGTCAGAGACAAAAGCTGGTTCAATGAATTGTGTGGCCTCGGTAGGTGTATCCGTCCCCTAAAGATCAAAGAAAGAGTAAAAATGGCTCAATTTATGAACAACGACAACAAACAAGCCAAGAACTTACTCAAGTGGGTGAGCCAAATATAAAAAAAGAAAAAAAAAAAACAAGGGAGAAGAATATTACGAGGATGATATTCGACAAACTACTGGGATAATCCGAGAAATCCAACGCAGAGGAAGAGCTTAGAAACAGACTCTGCGCTAGACCTATCAATGATGAATCAAGTTCAGAGTTATTCATTCGTAGCAGATCGTTGCTTGATGGCATCAACCAAAAGAGACAAATTCATCGGGTGAGCATCACATACTTTGCGCGAGGGATCGGTTACCGCCAGTGAGGAGCACTGCCGCGGGACAGGACTGGGAAGCTCTGCAGGACTCATCGGGCAAGTCGGCAGATAGAGAAAAGTCGGTTCTGACGGCGCGATACTGGGGGCGAGGAACTTGGATGAGAGCGGACCACTCAGGCGGGCTTGAAATGGGGCAAGTGTCGACCTGATCCAGCGTCGAGTACTGGAGGCCGCAGTCGCCTCCCTGGCACCCGCATTGGAATTTATCCTTGTTCAGCTCGTTGTTGATCACTCGCTGAATGAGGACGATCAGGACGCAGATAAAGATGGGGAACGCAACGATCCCGATGTTGGTCTTCAGGTTCCGCTTCTGCGCGGTTTGGAAGAGCACATGAGTACAGTAATCAGTTAATTAAAAGACTTAAGAAAAAGAATTGCAATCCATTTCATGACTTGATTCTTTATTCATCCCCGAGAGAGAGAGAGAGAGAGAGAGAGGCGAAACCTGGAAGGTGAGATTCTTGCGAAGGAGAGCATTGGCTTGGGTGAAGAAGCTGGCGGGGCGGCGAGAGGAAGAGGCGGCGGAGGAGATCGACTCCATCTACTGTTTCTTCTCTCCTCCTCCTTTACGCCCGCGAAAGGAAGTGATAAACCATGTTCAATTTTAGTTGGGTTAGGGTTGTTCTTCCCTCGCGGCCTCTGCTCTGATCCTTGCGTGTTTCGGTTCTCGACGAACGATGATGACTTTTATAGCCGCGACTCTCTCCGGGACCGAGACGGAAATTTCTCGGAACAACCTGCAGAAGCATGCGAGGACCAATGAAAAATTGGGGCAGCTCGAAGTTGGATTTTGGGGCTTGGTATTATCAACCTGGTGGATGCCGGATTGCTATGTGGGTCACATCGCAACCGCGTGACGGCGTCAGCAAAATAAAAATAACGATGATGATAGACGAAGTTTTGTTCTCGTCCTCCCGGCGAAAACTCCACGCCGGGAACCAATGGCCGTGAGACCGCAGAAATTTCCGAGATGGTGGGAGGTTTGGACTGCGATAACCACGAAGAAAGGAGGACGTAAGGAGTTCCTCAGCTAATTGATCGATTCCCTGACGAGTTGTGATGTTTCATCACATCTACTTCGTTCGAATAAGAAGAGTCCATCGAGCATTGCATTCTTCTGCACCGGCGGTACAGTATAATGCCACGTGTCAGCTTCGAAACAGCCACAGATTTGTTCCGTTCCGTTTATTTTTAGTGGACTGTGTTCTTTAGCGTGTATGTGTTCAGAGAGAGTGTAGTCTTCTGAAAACGACGACACCAAAAGTCAACTGGTTGCAACCTATCGCACGTCGGTGTACTGCTCGCTCATTGCGGCCTCAGAACGCAATTTAGAAGTCAAAGTAACCCAACCTGTGGGACGTCCAACTCTTTCCTTGCATCTATAAAACATCCTGGACATAAATAAGCTCGAGTAAAGTAGGTGAGATATGCAAAGTTTGGCGTCCAATTCCTTGTGCACACCAGTTTGAATATTCAGCGTTCATATGCTTAGAATGACTAACCAGCAGTACTGACTTGGCCACGAAGCATTGAATGTATCCCATGAGCTCATGATGCTGACACAGTGAGATAAAAGTCAACCATATGTATCCAAAATCCTGTGCACACGCAACTCTACCAATGTGAAAACCAACTGCTACGTTCAAAATCAAGAACTAGTCTGTTGATTTCCTTAATCGAGGTCGGAGTCTTTGATGAGCTTAGTTTAAGTGATGACGAAGAGTCATCTCTCACGCCTTCATACAATCATAGAACAAACAAGTCAAACGACAGCGGAGCGCAAGCCATCGTCTTTCATGGATTTGTGTAACAAGATTTAACAGCGTTCTTGTTGTAACACCGAAGTCAAAGCGCAACATCTCTTTCTCCTCCATTCGTTACTATCGAAATATACATCTCTTTCTCTATGCTAACTTCCACAATCTCATCAGGGAGGTGAGAGGAAGAGAAGCGATCACAACTCCTCTTCGCAATTCTCTCCAACTCTAACCATTTGGGTGAAAGAATGTCGGAGCAGATATCGCAAAGCAACAGATTTAGAGTAATTAAGGCTTCTCTTAAGCAGAAATCTCGGGATCTATTTCCTATATATCTTATTATTATTATTTTAGGTTCCTTCACGAACAAGCAACTCATATTGCATTCCCATGGCATCATTCAACAGGGCCGGTCAGTCAAGCTTGGAACTTCATTCAATGGTTAGAATGAGCAGGTAAAGGGGTAATATAATAGACATGGACGTGTATAGATACGTCATGCTACATCGACAGCCTTCACCCATCCGAAGAAGGGTCGACAAGGACGTGATGTCTGATTGAATCACTAATATAATTGAGTTATCCAACTAAAACCAGTTACCTACTGCATCATAACAAGAAACATTCATCATACAGAAAGTTCAGCATCGATATCTTGATAGCGAGACAACATCACACCCTGCGACTTGAAGTAGGTTTATTAACGTGGAATAAATAAGATATATGGGGATATACAGCTGCTTGACCACAGATTCGAACCAATAGTTTGAATCTGATCGCGTTCTTTACCACTTGTCTCCGTTCCACCGGGATTTTGGAATGCTCGGAGAAGTTTACTGTAACGCCAGTCTGACGCACGTACCGCCTATCTCTCCGTTGGTTACTGGAGCGTCCGAGACGTGGTCATACTGCCATAGTTTTGATCGTTTCTGTGCAACTTCGCATGAAGAACAGAAGATGTCGAACGAAGCGGTAAATTTGGAACGCGTTAATACATACGTACGCACATACGTATATAATAGTTCCTTGCTTATTAATCTTCAACTGTGCTGATCGATCCTGGTTATTAGAAGACGCCAAGGCTGTAGCGGGGATTGGCAGATAAATTACATGGTCATTGTCTTTGCATAAATAAGATCGAAGAAGGTGCTCCGAAGTCTCTGTATCCGTTTTTGACATGGTCCTTGCCAGAAATTATTAACAAAAACAAAAAAAAATGCAGGTTCAGGCTTTCGTTGCACTGAGATGATGAATAAGACAATGATTCCCCAGCGTCTCGTATCGTGGTGTGAAAGCAAAGCAATTCACTTGTTGCACTGAGAAGAAGAAGGAACTCGAGGCGAAACGAAGGAAGCATGAAACTTCTGCTGTGGGACTTGGACTGGTGGGGGTGTCCACTAACAACTGAGAAGTCAAAATTACTTGAGAGAGATGACAGTGAGACTCGGGAGGGCGGAATTTAGAATGCAGAGCGCGTTGGAAGTCCGATGAGCAACCAGCAAAAGTAAACCCAGGGACGAAGCGGTGCAAAGCAAGCAGGAATGGCTCGCATTGTTCTTCAAGCGTGGACGTAAGGAAGTCCTTCCATCGAAGGGTGCGTGTGAGTTCGTGGAGTTACGGTTCCACTTCAAATTCCTAGGGCACCGTTTGCAACCTCAACGCTGCATCTTGACGATGGTACCCAATCACATTCCAGAAATGACCCATGCATCCCAAACCCAGTTGACCAAT
>LVTN01000054.1:266279-354227 GCA_001649415.1 Musa itinerans | reverse complement strand
CAAAGAAATAAAAATATCTCTTCACGTTTATATCATGAGATGCAACGCAACACTACCGCTGGGTGAGACGTTCTTTGGACGACCCGATTTGACAACTGTGTTTCCTATCAATAGAATAGAAGAAACGGTGCAGTCGGTGTCAAATGTCCCAACTACCCAAATTGGTACCTCCCCAGTTTCATGGACCCCATCGACATTTCGTCTCTTTGGGGGTTTGAAATATCGATATCTTAACCGAACTCTCTCACTACAAAATTTTCATCGTTAAGAAATGCATCATCCAAATCTCATAAGGAAAATAAACAGAGCAGGGTTTTAATCAAGAGCTTCAAATACCTATGGAAATCGTTGGTTTGTCGCGTACCATCAATCAATGCCATGGAAAATTCCAACTTGAAAGTACTCGCGGCGATCGCCCCGTACCACAACCCCGATCCCGGCGATGAGTCAACCCAAAGAGCCCTCCGTCGTCTATGTTCGTGAAGTCATTTATAAATGGCCCCTCCCAGTAATCTCCTCCCCCTCCGAAGTCCAAAGTGAAACGCTTCCCCCTCCATACTTTCGCCGCCTCCTCCGGCGGTTCTTGGAATAGGGAACAGGCGGAAGAAGGGCCTTCTCTCGTCCCTCCCATGGAGCTGAAGAGCGGCGCACCCCTGATGACGCAACAGTATGCGGCCTTGCTGAGGAAGAACTTCATCTTGACGTGGCGCCACAAAAAGTCCGCCTTCCTCCAGCTCTTCTCCTCCCTTTTCTTCATCTTCCTCATCTTCTGCATCGACAAGGCAGTCAAGTCCCGCTTCTCCTCTACCACCGCCTACAAGAACGTCCACGACCCCCAGCCCCTCATCCTGCCCCCCATCCCCCCCTGCGAAGACAAGTTCTACGTCAAAACCCCCTGCCACGATTTCATCTGGAGCGGCAACGCCAGCGCCCGCATCGCCACCATCGTCTCCGCCATTATGAAGAACAACCCCGGCAGGGAAATCCCCGCCGAAAAGGTCAGTTCTTGTTATCATTTATTTCTGGTGGTAGGGCCTTGGAAATTCTCCTCCCTGTTCCTCCCGATTTACCTTGTTATAGTACTGGTTCTTTGGCGAATTGGCTTTGCAGGGAATCGAAAGGAACTTCTATTATTTTCTTCGAGTAGATTACTGAAAACGTGCTATCGAAAACAGCAGTCATGGTGATCCGTATTTATCGTCTAGTTACTGGACAGCTTGATTGCGTTATCTAAATTTTTTTTATAAAGTTGAAGGAATTGAGTGAATAAAACAGAAGGTCTGCATCGATCTCCTTTTTCTCTGTTTTGTTCGATACAAGCATTAGTACACAAAAATGAGGAAGCTTCAGCTCCCCATACGCAAGAAAGTGTAATCTGCTACTGAGTTTGGAAATACTATGGGTCAGGAGATTTAAATTGCCTAGGAATGTAAACAAAACTTATAACATTCACATTAGAACTAATTCTTCTAATTTCATCTCCCATACTCTTCAACCTCCAAGGCCATGGCTTTTGATTGTTGATATAATGAATTATCTCCAAGGCACCTGATTCGACTCACAGTTTGCTTTCAGCCCTTTAAAGATCCTCACTGATTGTTCTGCAGTCAGCCTGCTTAGCACCTTGAACTCTGCAGTTGGTACATCCAGCAGCCACCAAACCTCCCCTTGCATTCTTAATGGCATATCCTACACTTGCACAATCAAGTTTAGTATATAAGAATCCATCACATTCAATAAAGAATTCCACCCTTTCATCCCTATTTTCCTTTAATCAATATTTAATGTTCCCAATCTCTTACTAGTAATTTAAGGAGCCAAAATATGCCTTTGGACTTGAGGACAGGGTATTTTCTAGTATCTATGGTTTTGATTGTTCAAATGCTGATAATCTCCACATTCCTACTGTTTTTCTTGCATAAGTAAGCCAGATAGATAGTCAAAATTTTAATCTTCCTCCTGCTACTGGTCTTGTAGTCAATGTGACTAAACGCTATGATGCATGGCATAAGCCGGGAAGACTGTTTTAGTCTTCCATCTCTCCAGAATAGCTTTGTTCTGTGCTAATCTTTTGTTGTCTTTAAGCTGCAGATCTTTATTCTTGAGCTTTATATACGTGTTCCCAAGTTTGCTTGTTTGTTAGCCCACAACTGCATTAGATACACCATCACTTTTCTTTTCCAATGAAACATTTAAGATAGCCATTGAAATTGTTTTTTAGTACTTCTGAAAGAAGTGATCTACACATCGATATTATAGGTCAAATCTTTCGGAACTCAAGCTGAAGTGGATGCATGGCTTGAAAGCAATCCTATGCGGTGCCCAGGTGCTTTGCATTTTGTGGAGAGGAATTCAACTGTCATAAGCTATGGAATCCAGACGAATTCTACTGCTGTAGCCAAACGAGGAAGCTATGAGGACCCTACTTTCAAATTTCAAATCCCACTTCAGATTGCTGCAGAGCGTGAAATCTCTAGATCCTTGATTGGAGGTGCTATAGACATTTTCTGTTTGTTGATCTTTGAATGTTTGATAAGTCATACTTGGTAGCTTCTAAACTCAATCTATAACTACATCTATCTTGAGCAAGCTTGAATTTGTTGACATTAATTCAGTTATACACAAATATCTGCTAATGTATTATAAGATAATCACTTCAAATGAAAGCAAAACAGCTTCTTAAATGACTTTCTGTGCTGTCATAAACTTCTCAATGCCTTTCTTGATGTCCTGAAACTAGAGAGTCCTGTAGGTTATCATTCACTAATTTGATTGCTGATTTACTTTCCCTTTGTTTCTATTACTTATTAGGCTTTTCTTACTGCAGATCCAAATTTTAAGTGGACGGTCGGGTTCAAGGAGTTTGCTCACCCGGCCACAGAAACTTTTTCTGCTGTTGGTACTGCAGGACCGACCTTCTTCCTTGCGATCGCCATGTTTGGTTTTGTATTTCAAATTAGCTCTTTGGTCACTGAAAAAGAACTTAAACTTCGTCAGGTTGTAACTGATGCTTATCCTGGTCTTGAGGTTTTCATCTGTTGACCTCTCCTACTTGCAAATTCAAAATGCTAATGATTCATTCTTTTAAGTATTTGCAGGCTATGTCCATAATGGGCCTATATGATTCTGCTTATTGGCTTTCTTGGTTTACATGGGAGGCTTTTCTGACGGTGGTTGCAGCACTTTTCACAGTCCTGTTCGGGATAATGTTTCAATTCAACTTTTTCTTGCATAACAGTTTTGCTGTTCTGTTTCTCTTGTTCTTCCTTTTCCAACTTAATATGGTAATTTTTTCTCTAGCAGATGTATGGCATTTGATTAGGATAGTTTGGATATGAATCATCTTTCCAAAATTTCCTTGCTTATTCTACATGTTTGTGCCAATATTCCTTGAATCTTACACAATCTATTTTTTGCAGCTAAGTTTTGCTTTTATGATATCAGCCTTCGTCAGTAAGTCATCATCAGCAACTACTGTTGGGTTCTCAATATTCATAATCGGTTTTCTGACTCAGGTGAAGTTGTCATATTGATAATCGCAAGCTTGATAATGCATCTTACTGTGCAGATTGAAAATTGAATTAACATATCTTGTCACCACAGCTTGTTACAGTATTCGGGTTTCCATATGATAGCAACTTCACAAAACTCTATCGAGTTATATGGTCTCTATTTCCCCCCAACCTTCTTGCCAAAGCTCTTGACTTGCTAGGCAATGAGACAGCTACTTCTGAAGATGAAGGAATTAGTTGGGGCAGGCGTGGAGAATGCACTACATATGAACCTGACTGCACTATAACTATTGTATGATATGAGTTCATTCTGAGCGTAAAGTTTGCACTGTTTATCTTCTTTATGATGGTTAGGTTTGACGATAATCATATATATTTAACAGGAAGATATCTATAAATGGCTCATATCAACATTCTTTGTGTGGTTCATTTTGGCAATTTACTTTGACAATATTATTCCAAACTCAAATGGTGTGAGAAAATCAATGTTTTATTTTCTGAATCCCTCATACTGGACTGGGAATGATGGAAACAAGGTGGAAGGTATGAACAACTTTTCTATTTTTCAAATTTATTATTGCTCCATATGTAGTATGAATTCAGAGGATTCTAAAAGATTCATTCTCTGTACATCAGAAGGTAGTCTCTGTAGCTGTTCTGGTTCAATTCCACCATTGGATGATGCTACTCCAAGTGATGAGGATGTCCTAGCAGAGGAAACTAGTGTAAAGCAGCAAGCTGCTACTAATGAAGTTGATCCAAATGTTGCAGTTCAAATACGTGGTCTAACAAAAACATATCCTGGAACTACGAAAATTGGTCGTTGCAAGTGCCAGAGATCTTCACCATATCATGCTGTCAAGGTATTTCCTCTTTTTACCATTTCACTTGTCAGTTTGTGCCAGAACTTATAGATGCCATGCATGTATTGCTTGAGCATTCATAATGCTGTATTGAAACTTAGGGAATATGGGTAAACCTTGCAAAAGACCAGCTGTTTTGCCTTCTTGGACCTAACGGAGCTGGGAAAACCACTGTGATTAATTGCCTTACTGGTGTTACACCGGTTACAGCAGGAGATGGTAGAATAATCTTGCGTTATTAATCTATCCTTCCATTATGTGTGAACAGAAGTAATGCCATGTTGCTAAGTCATTTTATCTGCTTACAGCATTAATTCATGGATATTCAGTTCGGAGCTCAGTGGGTATGTCAAATATTCGAAGGATGATAGGAGTTTGTCCCCAGGTATGCTTCATTTCGTCCCGATAATAGGTTGATAAGATAGTGAATACCTACTTTTGACTGTTTAGAAAGGGAAACTAATTAAAGTCTGGTCTGTGGTTCTCTATTTTCCAGTTTGATATCTTATGGGATGAATTATCAGCTCAAGAACACCTGCATTTATTTGCTAGTATCAAAGGTTTGCCTCCATCAACAATAAAATCGGTGGGTGCTGAAGACCCTCCTAGCATTTGGTCCTTCTTTGTCTATATAATGTCTATAATCTGCATTGATGAACATTAGCTTTTAAGATCAAATTTTTTTTGGCAGGCAAAGTGCCTCTTACTTCTCACCAAAGAAGATCCCTTGTCTACGTTTAAAATTGACAATTTTAATGAGCATTTATCAGTTAAAAAACCTTATATTAACTGGAAATGGTTTATATGATTTGTATAGCATTTTTAACCAGGATGGTTTATTCCTCTAAGTTAACAACGTATCTTCTTCTCATAATATGCTATATGGTGGTGCAGGTAGCTGAAAAGTCATTAGAAGAGGTAAAACTTACTACTGCTGCTCGAGTTAGATCTGGAAACTATAGTGGAGGGATGAAGCGTCGTCTCAGTGTTGCAATAGCCCTCATTGGGGATCCAAAAATGGTTTTCTTGGATGAGCCAGTATGTGATGAAAGTTAGCCATAAATATATGCTACCGTAGTTTCTTGAAGAAATCTATAAACACTTGCGTAGGAATGCATATTTGCATGGAATCACGAAGGTTGCTTGTTCAAAGCTGTGAAATTTGCAGAAACTAATTCTGGAATCCTTGTAGTTAAATAACAAACACAATATTAGGACCAAAAGAATCTACAATTTTCTTGTTTTTGTCTCTCTGTCGCTCTCTTCCTTTAGATTACTGTAAACATTCTACTTTGCTGAAGTGATTAGAGACAAATGTGATCAATAAGCAAATTAAAGGTACATGAGCTAGGGAGTCCCAACCACCCACGAGAAGCATGGACACGGAACTAGACACGATACACCATACCCATGCCAAAACAGTGAAACACAGCTAGTCTTACAAGTAGAACAAGATATAACATGTAGACAGAAATTTGTGCTTTATATATTTGTTATATCTATTTTCTTTGTACAATTTAGATAATTTATGAGCATAAACAAAATTCATAAGAAGCACAGGTACAGAAATAGCTGTCTCATTTTCTGTCATAAGGTAATCTGTGAGCAATCTCTTATGCTATCTCATTTTCTTTAAAAACGACTCAATGTTTGATATTTGTGTTGTTGATAATTTTTTTGACCCTTTGCTAAATAAACTATTTCAAAATAATAGATTTAATGAGTCTTAAGGCATATGAAAGTGCTCATTCAATTATCTCTTTATTTTTTGAACTTTTACTTGCAGTTCCAGGCATATTAATCAACTGGATAAATAGTACCATAGTATGTTGACAAATCTAAGTGCTAACTAGGTGTAAATTTATTGTAATGCATCATCCACATAATAGATTTTATTTATTCACATAAAATTAACATCCTTTAGTAGATTGACAATTGAGACTGTCCATTTGCCCTTGGTGGGAAAAACCATGGCTCACTTCAGAGTGTTTGTACATATGTTTTGTCACCAAGTCTTTCAATTGAAATTTTGTTATGTTGGCTTATGTTGCAGACTACTGGCATGGATCCAATCACTCGAAGGCATGTCTGGGACATAATAGAAGATGCTAAAAGAGGACGAGCTATTGTTTTGACAACCCATTCCATGGAGGAGGCTGACATTTTAAGTGACCGGATAGCCATCATGGCTAAGGGAAAATTGCGGTGTATAGGAACCTCTATACGACTTAAATCAAGATTTGGGACTGGTTATGTTGCAAATGTGAGTTTCCCTGGCAATGCACCTGGTCAAACTCCCAACGTTTATGGTAGTGCACCCACAAGCAATCCTCACCTTGAGCCTGTGAAGCAGTTCTTCAAAGATGTAAGTGCAATACAATATAAATTAAGATTCTTTTCTGGTTTTCTGGAGATAGCCTGACATAGGAATGGAATCAACAGCGATTAAATGTGGATCCTAAAGAAGAGAACAAGACATTTTTAACTTTTGTCATCCCCCACCAAAAAGAGGGGCTTCTAACGGTAACTTAATGCTCCCATATTCTGAATTTATTTGCAACCTTGGCTGGCTGGATGCATTTTCTGATCTATACAATGGCCCTCATCTGGCTCCCTTTCTGGTGGCAGGATTTTTTTGCAGAGCTCCAAGATAGAGAAGAAGAATTTGGGATTTCAGACATACAACTTGGTCTAACAACCCTCGAGGAAGTGTTTCTAAACATAGCAAAACAAGCTGAGCTGGAAAGCTCTTCCATGGAGGAGAATCTGGTTACTCTGAACTTGTCATCCGGACCTTCAATTCAGGTGAGGAATTCTACTGAAGCATTTAAGGATTTTGTTATGGAACTGTGTTTCTGCTGCATGGTTTAGTTTAGTAATTAGTCTCTTATTAGATTCGTCATGTCATTGAGCGATACAGAGAAGCCAGAATAATAACATAGTTGCAATTCTGCATACATGTCTGCTAGAATTAAGAAGGATAGGTTCCAGACTAATTGATGGGAACGATCAGTAAAGTTCCCTACGGGTAGGGTATATGTTTAAAGATTTATATGGACTGGATTTGTTTGTTTGATTGACAAGATGGAAAAATAAGAATTGAAGGTTCTACAAATGGATTAGATTATTAAATATCTCATCCTTATGTTGTTGCTGGTTTTGTCATATTGGTAAATCCATTTAGTCTTCCGAAACTTAAAGATCTAGAATTGGAGCGTTGCTCACTGCTGGCGACTATGCAGATCCCGAAAGGAGCTAGGTTTGTTGGGATTCCAGGAACAGAATCATTGGAGCACCCGAGAGGACTGATGGTGGAAGTCTACTGGGAACAGGATGATACCGGAACCCTCTGCATTTCTGGTCATTCATCTGAGACCGACATACCACCCAACGTCCAATTGACGGTGAATCGGGCCCCTTCCCGCAGAGGAAGTATTCGTGGTGCTCCTCTGGGATTTGTCATAGATTCAAATCTTATTAGTTAAATGGTCATCCAGGAGTCTCTTTGTAGATTTTGGTGTGATTGGTACTGTATTCACATTTTGTGCATGCATGGGCTAGCTAGTATTTGCTTAGTTCAGAGTATGTGTAAGTAACACTAGTACTATATATTCTTTTGGCTTTTTGATATTTCTAATACCCAACCTTTTGTGTGTGGTATTATTAGCTTGGCACGTTGTGTTTTCTTTTCTTATCCCATCTCTTTCTCTCGCATGAAACTCGTGCATCGTCATCTGTCTTGAATTGTATAAAGGAACAAAATGAGAAATGGAGCACCGGGGCTCGGTGATTGGCCTTCAGACGAGTCTAGTGAAACTATAATAGGATCAAGAGATATTCCATCTGTTTATATCCAAGCATTCTTCAGGCACTCTAAATGCTTTGTGTGCGTTACTTCGCACTCGTCTTCCCCGGGAGCACCACAAGCTTGTGAGCTCCCGACGATGGAGTGGACTTCCGTTGACTGTAGCGCGACGAGAGAATATTCGATTTGTAGGGGGTGATGGTGTGATTGGGCATGTTATGTTTCCCACCGTTTCTTATTCCACCTACGGGCGGTTGCCGCTTGCTGTGACGGTCGTGTAGTTGAAGTCGATGGCCTTACTCATTTTCTAATCTTATAAGGCACTTCGAGTCAAGTGCACACGCTGCAACACCCACACGCTGAGCGATGGAGGGAAGCGAATTCCCTGTCGGAAAACTTGGCTTACATAAAGTGAGAAAGACAATAGAGAAAACCGAGATTAATTACATATTACTTCTATACTTAAATTATATTTAATATTTTTATATTTTTATATTTTTAAAAAAAATATATTAATTTAAGACTTTTTAACTAGTACAATATTAGCTAGCCATGGGGGGGGGTACTGCACCTCGACAATAAACCTCGCTCATAATAGCTTATCTACTTCATCACTAATCACCTATTAGCGATCAAGAGCAAACTTATAAGGTTTTTGCTTCATCAGTCAAGCCTTGGAGGATATGTTCAGGTGGTGTTGGGCCACGTTTGACATGATTCTCGATATGTCTCTTAGTGACCATATAAACACCTTAGTATTCTTCCTAAGAAAATTGATGAGTTGCACTCCCTTTTCCTCATAAAGTCACCTCGATCTTGATGACTTGATTGGGATGAGCTTTGTCCGGGGGTGCGATATTTTTTTCAATGACAAAAAGGTATATGAACTAAACCTAATTGAACCAATAACTTCTAACCATGTGTCTTTCTCATCCTTTTATCTCCTTCCCTGTCTTCTCCTCCTAACTTTTTTTTGCCGCCCTTTAGTTAATTATGATTATAGAGGAATAAGAGTAATCATAGATCATCGTTTATAGTTAATTATGATTAATATCCTAATTTTTATACTTTAAGAAATAATATTTATATCTTTATATTTATAAAAATAAAATATTTAATTCTAATTTTCTTAAGTTATTGATTCATATCGCATGTGTTGTCACGTTCAAAAATGACGCAAAGGATAAAAAGATCTTCTCATCAAAATATATTAATTTCATATAATGATAACTTCTGTTAAAGCTTTGCTATTCTCCCACCGACTTTGTGGACTCCTTAGGTTTCACTATCCTCCTAAATTGTCACCCAACGACGGTGTGATGATGATCCTCATCTCCTACACAGTCTCATTTCTCATGCTTTACTATCTTCCTCTCTGGCTTCGCTATCCCCATACGACCTACCCAACTGCGATGCTAGTAAAGATCCTCTTCTCTTACACCATCCCATTTGTCCTATTTTGCTATCTTAACCAACGCCTCCGATTTCATGCAAGGTCAATGGCTATTTGCTCGTGATGAGGATCAAAATTATTTTTTATCTTTTTTTTAACGTTATTTTTGCATGTAACAATATGTGTGATATCTTCCGTCAGTAAAGTCAACGACGTGAGGAGAGACGAGATTAAATGTTTCATTCTCTTAAGTATAAAAATATCAATATATTTTTTAAAAATATAAATATTAAAATATTAATTATAATTAATTACAGAATTAATCTATAATTATCCTCGACAAAAGCATGCCACGGAACGCTTCGCAAGTACCACATGCATGACGAGGGATAATAATAACAGTTTGAAACGGAATTCAAAGACGCAAGGCAAGCGCGACGAATCACAGACGGGTAAGTCATTGACCGAGACAAAGCAGGAAAAGGTTAATAGCATCAAAATATTATGCAACATCAAGAACGGGGAAAAGAAAAGACGAAACCCTCGTCCTTCCTGCAATGGGATTTAAGAATCAGCCTTAGCTCAGTTTCAAGGTCAAAGCGGATAAAGGAATTTTTTAGGATGGGTTGGGTGACGAAGGAGGAGACGAGAGGAATGAGGAGATGAGAGGAAGGAGAAGGAGAAGGGGAAGGAGGGCAAAGAGTGGCACGATTACTAGCAGTAGCACATGTGTGATCAAGAGGCGGGAGAGGAATGACCATCATTATATTCAAGGCAAAAAGAAAACGACAAACCAATTGAATGTTACAACCAGGGTCTATTGTACCACCCGATACAGGCAGTACGTACCGGTTCGATAGGCTACCGGTACACGGACCGCTCGCTACCAGTATGATCGATTTCGATTGTAGTAGTGCACTATGCTCAGTACACCCGGATGTACTGCTCGGTACATCATACCATACCGTACGATGGGTTGGGTGACGAAGGAGGAGACGAGAGCAAGGAGAAGTGGAAGGAGGGCAAAGAGTGGCACGATTACTTGCAGTAGCACATGTGTGATCAAGAGGCAGGAGAGGAATGACCATCATTATATTCCAGCAAAAACAAAGGCAAAAAGAAAATGACAAACCAATTGAATGTTAGAACCACGGTCCTATACGGGCGGTACATATCGATCCAACAGGTTATCGGTATGTGGACCACCCGCTATTGGTACGGTCGATTTCGACTGTAGCAATGCACTGTGCTCGATACACCATATCGTACCATACCATGCCCAGGTCAAAATATCGATACGGTACGGTATTACGAACCTTGGTTAGAACCTCACTCATTTGGATGGATTAAAGAATGTATTTTGAACCTCATCACAATTTGAATTGTCTCGACAAAATCTACCAAATATGAATCCGCTATTTTGCTTTTGATAATCATGTCATATACATAGATCTTAATTTTTCTGTTGATTTGATATTTAAATTTGTTTATCATTTTTTATGTGTTGTGCTTATATTTTTTAACCCAAATGACATGACACAATAATAATATATGCCTTGGTCAATGATAAAAGAGGTGTGTTCTCAATCCTATTATGTCATCCTTGTATGATTATATCCCGAGAATATATCTATAAAGGTGAGGAGCTCATGGCCTTAAATAGCGTCAACAAGTTGATCGATTCGGGGAGAGGATAGTTGTCCTTCAGACGTGTCTTATTAAGATTGGTATAATCAACACACATCATTCAATTTTCGTTAAGACTTTTTAACTAGTACAATATTAGCTAGCCATGGGGGGGGGTACTGCACCTCGACAATAAACCTCACTCATAATAACTTATCTACTTCATCACTAATCCCCTATTAGCGGTCAAGAGCAAACTTGTAAGGCTTTTGCTTCATTGGTCAGGCCTTGGAGGATATGTTCAGTTAGTGTTGGGCCATGTTTGACGTGATTCCCGATATATCTCTTAGTAACCATATAAACACCTCAGTATTCTCCCTAAGAAAATTGATGAGTTGCACTCGCTTTTCCTCATAAAGTCACCTCGATCTTGATGACTTGATTGGGATGGGCTTTGTCCAGGGGTGCCTCGATAAGTGACTCCATTGGGATAGGCTTTGTTCAGGGCTTTGTCCAAGGACTTAGCAAAATTTCGAGGGTCCATTATTGGTGGTGCCTCAGGTTGGACCCTCTTCAATAGAGAAATCGTCATCAGATAACACTGACATGACTCCCTTAGGTTGCTTCTCAATTTTTCGATGTCGATCCTCTTGTTGAGAATTTCATTACCATGTGGTAGATCAACACCATTACCTTGAGACTATTGAGTATGAGTCCAGGGGTGCCTCGATAAGTGACTCCATTGGGATAGGCTTTGTTCAGGGTTTTGTCCATGCTTTGTCCAAGGACTTAGCAAAATTTCGAGGGTCCATTATTGGTGGTGCCTCAAGTTGGACCCTCTTCGATAGAGAAACCATCATCATATAACACTGACATGACTCCCTTAGGTTGCTTCTCAATTTTTCGATGTCGATCCTCTTGTTGAGAATTTCATTACCATGTGGTAGATCAACACCATTACCTTGAGACTATTGAGTATGAGGCAACCTATGATTATATTATATGCCAAGGGGATATCAACCACCATGAATTTGCTCATCATCATTTTAATATAAGGCTCATCTCCAAACATGACATGTAGGCTCATGGTCTCGAGCGAGAAGATGAAGTTGCTAATGAACATTATCAAGAAGAAATCATAGGGGTGAGATTATTAGCCGAGAGCAAGTCTTTAAAAATCCTTAAAGTAGAGAATGTCAACAAAGCTACTTGTGTCGATTATGACTCTTTTCACTCGAAGGTTGCTTCTCAATTTTTCGATGTCGATCCTTGTTGAGAATTTTATTACCATGTGGTAGATCAACACCATTACCCTGAGCCTATTGAGTATGAAGCAACCTATGATTATATTATATGCCAAGGGGATATCAATCATCATGAATTTGCTCATCATCATTTTGGTATAAGACTCATCTTCAAACATGACGTGTAGGCTCCTGGTCTCGAGCCAGGAGATGAAGTCGCTAATGAACATTATCAGGAAGAAGTCATAGGAGTGAGATTATTAACCGAGAGCTTAAGTTTTTAAAAATCGTTAAAGTAGAGAATGTCAACAAAGCTATTTGTGTCGATCATGACCCTTTTCACTCGGGCGTTAATCATTTTTATGGAAATCACTAAGGCATCATCGAGGTACTCTGACTCCTCTTCCTTGAAAGTTATTTCTGAGTTATCTTTAAACCTTGGGCACTTTTTGATGGTAGCTTAGGTGTATGCTTTGCGACCTTAGGAGCTATCTCTTCTCGAGATAGGTCCGTTGATGATGACATCGATTTACCCGTTGAGGTTGGGGCGAGGGTTTCCGATTCCTTCGGACAGAATGTCAACAAAGCTATTTGTGTCGATCATGACCCTTTTCACTCGGGCGTTAATCATTTTTATGGAAATCACTAAGGCATCATCGAGGTACTCTGTCTCCTCTTCCTTGAAAGTTATTTTTGAGTCATCTTTAAACCTTAGGCACTTTTTGATGGTAGCTTAGGTGTATACTTTGCGACCCAAGGAGCTATCTCTTCTCGAGATAGGTCCATTGATGATGACGTCGATTTACCCGTTGAGGTTGGGGCGAGGGTTCCCGATTCCTTCGGATGAACCTCCTGAGGTGCCCCTAATGAATGAGTTCCTCGATTTTCATACATACTATATCTATACATGCAAAATACTCACTTAGAAAGGTTGGTGTCTCACTAACACATGATTTCGTAAAAGATCTGAGATATAAACTATATGATACAATTTTTGGAATTATAAAGCTCCATACCCAAGTATTCAACGGTCTTTCAATATTTTCCTAATGCCCATCTCCTCATTCTCACTGTCAGACTGATCAATAGATTCTTTAGATATTGGCTTCCTATAAATATCTGCAAGGTTTCGTGACTGCAGAAGAAAGCAAGTTAATTCAGTAAAAGAGCAAGTTAATTACTGGGATAGTATAAGTGAACATGATTAATACAAGAAACTGCATATACTAGTAATGATGTTGCCAGCTTCTACATTTGACCATTATAAGCAACAAGAAAAGAACCATCGATGCAAATTTTAGTCACATCTAAAATTGAATTATAAAGTTCTTCAAGAAGATAATAAGATCATACATCAAATCCACCAAAAATTGTGTAATTTTCTTGAAGGAAATCACAATTTTCACATCAATTTATGATTCCCCTTGTTTCACTAATTCTAGCTTCAATAACAATACTTCCTACATGTAATATGAACCCCAACTTATCTATAATAAAACAATGCTTATCAACCTTAGCAAGCACTGCAATTACTAAATTATATAGAACCACATAGAAGTCCTAGATGGTCGACCTAGAACACAATTAAAATTTGATCCAAGAGATGAATAAAAGTCATCTTATACAATAAAGAAGTCTGTAGTGTCACTATTGCTTCTTTAAACTCTTCCATCACTTAGGAAGAGAGATTAAGATGTTCTTTATAAAAATATCATAAAAAAGGATAATATAATAAGTAGAGACCAAACACAACAATTATACTTATACAATAATCATGCATAATTCTTCAATTACTCTATTTTATCTGAAACAACATCCTCCTTTTAAGAAGGTCCTTTTGCCTTTGATGGCAATAAGAGCCTATGGTAGTACTATTCTACTCAAAATAGAACTTCCGATCAATTTGAAGCACCAAAACTCAAATATTATTTAAATCTCCTTTAGCATATCTAATATAAGAAATACACTTAATTTAAGTAAACCAAAATCAGACTATATAAAAAATATTATGAAATTATAGCAGCGCCTTCAGACCTATTTCTGATCTTGGATCATAAGGTATGAATAGTAAAGTTTCAAGGATCCATCTAACAAGTCCAAGATAACTGAAACAAAAAATCTGTGCTACAAGTTATGCCATCTGGAAGCTTGCCAGTTACAATATTTAGCAACATCTGATTTTTCCAGTTAAATGTTCAAATTCATGGAACATCAATTTGTCAACCAATCATGCCCATGGATTACTGGGTACACAAGAAACGCAAGCAGAAAGATGAAGAGAAACTGCAAAATTGGTAGAATTTGTCTGTAAGTACCAACTACATTCTTTTTCCTCTAGGTTTACCAGATCTGTACTCTCACAGGATTAACTCATGAAGCATAAGAATATTCAAGAACAAATATCTCTTACAATCATAAATTTCTAAAAAGGGCATCTAAATTAGCATTTAACATTCTTTTCCAGTATTCAGAACAAGAGAATCATGTATACCATGAAGTTCTGCTTTTCACTAGCATACGATCTGGAACGAGATATATAAGAATGAGAATTTGAAGGATCATATACAACTTCAGCAGCAACATTTGATTTGACCATGATTGCAGCTTTCCCTGACCAAGAAAAGGAACATATTAGTTAGTACATACATCTCAATTATTTGTATGATTCTAATTATTTTGTTGATAGGGTAAAGGTAAACAGGGAGCGTGAAGAAGAGCCACAATTCTAAAAGAGAACAGAATATAAAGGAATAGGTCGTCTTTTGTTTTCTTGTCATTGAGATGATGACCTTCTTAAGCTGAAGCATATTAAGGTTTGGAAGAAGTCAATCAAACTTGCCAATGACATCACATCATTGGCCATTTATCTAACTGTAACTGCTCCTCTTAGACATTGAAGCACAGTATTTATCTTGACTTGGCATTTAGGCATCCCTTAATTGATTCGCATTTAGAGATACCAGAACTTCTCCAAGTGTGTCTTTTAAGACGTTCTTCCCACACTAACTTTTTCCCTTGTGCAATCTCCAAACCATTGTTTCTTCAATTTGAATATGACAAGGTTTTCTAAGATAAAAAGTCTCCAAAAGGATGTCATACAATAGGCTAAAGAAAATGCATATATTAGTAATGACGTTGCAGGCTTCTAGATTTGACCATTATAAGCAACAAGAAAATAATCATTGATGCAAAACTTTAGTCACATCTGAAATTGACTTATGAAGTTCTTCAAGAAGAGAAGAAGGTCATACATAGGAAGAGGTGGAGGAGGAAGTGGAAGGAAGAAGAGGCCGTGGTGAAGAACGAGGAGGAAGAGGAAGAAGTAGAGGAAGCGGTGGAGGAAGGAGGAGGAGGAAGGATGATGAAGAAGAAGAGAATAGGAGATTACCCGGTAGTCGTCGTCGTCGTCGTCGGCAGCTGCGGAAGAGAAGGGGAGCGGACGAGGCTCCGCTCGCGATTGGCGCTGGAGCGCGAGCAGCGGACTCGCGCTTAATTTCTTTGATGACCGGACCGGACCGTCTGAAAAAGGTTGGGCCCGCGTTCCGGTTCATACCCGGACCGGAAATTACCGGTCGGTACGTACTTGTAAACGTATACACTGCCGTATCAAATACAGATGTAACGGCACAGATTGCATCATCACAATCCATTAGGTTGATCTGAGACATGCCGCCACCGTAGCGAAGCCTCCTGCTTGCCCCCTTCTCCACTTCCCACCATGTCAACGTAGGAAGGCTTCCATTGCTTCAATTGTGGATCTCATTCTAACCCACTTCTGTTGTTGGCCATCTTCGTCTTCTTCGCACATCCTTCCACGCCATGGACGTGGCTAAATGGTGGTTCCTCCACCTCCTCGTCATGGTTTTCGTAGCAATATCGGTTCTTCCGGTCTCTCGATCCTCCCCCAAGTCCGAGGCCGAGGGCCGGACGAGGAAGCCGGGGGGGAACGTGATCGAGGTGGAAGGGGAGCCCAAATCGGTGGTGTGGGTGGTGCAGCTCTCCGACCTCCACCTCAGCGTCCACCATCCGGAGAGGGCCTACGACCTCCGGCGCTACGTCGGCCCCGCCCTTGCTATGATTAATCCGTCCCTCGTCCTCATCACCGGCGACCTCACCGGTGACTTCTTCTTTCAAATGATCTGTTTCGTATGCTCTTTGGATCTTTCCTGAATTTGTTCTCTGCTTCCAGTTTGGGGAATAAATGTCATTTTGATGGTTGTTCCGTTTCGTTCTGGGTGAAATTTGCTCTCTCTTTCTTGACCCTGATGATTGTGAATAGCCATCGGAGTTGCCTTTCCTCTGATTTGTGGTTCATCATGAATTCATGCTTATCGGGTCCTTTTTGCCTATATTTGCTTATATGAACGTGCTATCTCCCTTTGGGGTAATCTTTATGGCACGATATATAGATCAGACTAAGTGTTTTCTTTCTTCAACATATTAGTGAAATTGGTGAATGCTCCTTTCTCAGCATCATGGTTCCTGAAAAGTATTGCATATTTAACCCTTCAAAAATGTCAAATTGTTGCGGTTGACAACGAATGGGATATTGGAAAAAACATTAAATGCATCAAGAACTAAGAAGCAAGGACATGACACAGGACTAGTTCCTTTGGCTCTGATTTTTCTAGTGGTCAGGACTCCAGTAAAACTGAGCTCAGTCTGTTGGTCGGTATATGTTGACAATCGAGGCTCATTTGCATTACTTTGTTGGACCATTTTCAGTCAGTCAGTTAAATTGCTTAATGGATGGAACTTTCTTTTGAGATTAATTTATTGGAAGAAACTTCTAGGAATAATAAAGAAAACAGAAGTTCTTTCACCTGGTCCAGTGGGGCATTGCTGATACTCCACAAGGGCACATATTGCACATGTATGCACCAGTTAGCCCAAGATGGCATGGTCAAAACCTGTCATCCTTGGTATCGGATATCATGAAGTGCAGAAATGAGTGAGTGGGAAAATCGAAGAAAGAAAAGAAAATTAACAAGAAGAAGACATAATATATCTGCTACAAAGCCATAATATATCCCTCATGTATCAAAATTACCAATAAGTTCTTCACTGATTAATTTACATGTGCCCGTCTTCTTCTGTAGAAGACGAAGAGAAGATGGTTGGTTGAAACCTCAACACAGGACAAAGGATTTCTGGAGATTGGCAAGATTGTCAATGGGAAAGAAAGGGGAAAGAGTGGGGAGAGGGAACACAATGAGAGAAAGCTCATGGTGCTTGGGGAGATATAGGATGGGAGGCACGGATTTAATAAGGACGAGCTGGATTTTATAGATCCAGCAGTAGAGAATTAATAACTCAGTTCCTTTATATTCAAGATGGAAATAAACCCAATTTCTGAAAAACATGTGTCAAACTGTATTGAACAGTTTGGTTCAGTTCGATTTTGGGGTTTTGTTGATGTTAACCTGACATCTCTTAAAGGTTTTAGAATATCAATTCATCTGCATGCAAAAACATTTTCTTTAGCATGGTGATTTGAAATTTTAAGTAAATGATATGAGAGTTGATGTTTTGGTACCCATTTTCTGTTCTATTTTCTTATTGTATTATTGTGACTTGATTTCAGTGTCATGTTAGAAACCTAAAACAAATTGAAAATATAAGAAAGAGTGAGTAGGAACTCCTGCTTTTTTTAAGTAAACAAATTAGGATTTTAAGATTTAGAATATATATGCTATATCTAACCAGAGCATATTTGTATCTATGTATATCCCAGATGGAAAAAGCAAGGATTTATTAACCATGAAACAAGATGAGGTAGAATGGATAGAGTACCAGAATGTTCTTGACAATGTCATTCAAAGAAGTGGACTTAACAAGGAAATCTTTTATGACCTCAGAGGGAATCATGATTGCTTTGGTGTACCAAAGGCTGGTGGTGCTTATGACTACTATCAAAAGTACAGTATAAATGCAAGATTAAGACGTGATGGCAACGTCCAAAGCATCACATTGCAGGTTTGTTGACTAATCATCATTATTAGCATTCATCATCACCTTTGAGTCACTCTTTTCCTGTTTACTTTTGTCATGAGCATATGCAGATTGATGAATCCACTGGTTTCTTGAGATTCCTCATGTTCCCTTGAAGGCTTAGCTCTGTTGTCTCCCATCTGCACAATATAGGAGATATTATTCTCACAAATATAACTAATTAGTCTATTGAAAACGTGGAACATAGTGAATATCCATATATTTGCAAGATATCAATCATCTAGATATTTAAGCATGTTGGTTTTGTACATTTATCCATTCAGACAGCATAAAATTTGATAACATCTTACCTTCATATTTATATGGATGTTTCCCCCTAAACTCTAAATAAAGAAATTTCAATTCATATGCAGAATGGTGGATGGAAGCATCTTTTTGTTGGCTTTGATAGTACAATGGAAACTGGTCTTCGTGGCCCAACAAACTTGTTTGGGCATCCAACAAACCAATTACTTGCAAACATAGACTTGGAGCTGTCACAATGGGATGTTGAATCAGCAATAACAAAAATTGCCTTTGGGCACTTCCCTTTGTCTTTTTCAGCATTAACAGATGATGGACAAGGTCTTAAAGATGTGTTCCTTAAGCACTCCTTGTCGGCTTATCTCTGTGGGCATCTTCATACGAAGTTTGGCAAGAACTTAAAACGACATCATCAATCAAATCATCCAACAAAGTATTATCAGTTCAACATTCATCAAGGATTTCCAACTAACATGGATGAACAGAGTTGTTCAAGTACTAATTCCAGCAAAGAATTTTGGGAATGGGAGATGGGCGACTGGAGATGGAGTAGAGATATGAGAATATTGGCTATTGATTCTGGTCATGTATCATATGTTGATTTAGATTTCAGATTAGGGTCCAAGGAGACTATTATATTACCTACTTTTCCTTTGGACTCAAGGTTCATGCAAAGAATTTCATCTGTCCATGATTTCAAATGTCAGCCGAAGAGAGGCTCATCTTACGAGCTGATAAGAACCCTGATATTTTCAAGAACTGAGATCGTGTTAGTTTCAGTAAAGGTATATGATACACGGCCTGAAACTCCTACTGTGGTACTAGATTCTTCCATGAGAAAGATTGAAGGGAATGGATCTAGAGGAGACCTGTATGTTGCTCCATGGAACTGGAGAGCATTTGAAGACCCATCTCCTAGCCGCTATCGGCTGCAAATAGAAGCAATAGACATTTTTGGCAAAACTAGTTACAGTGAGTTAAGGCCATTCTCTATTAATGGCCTCACTGCACAAGTTAGTTGGACATGGAGAGAGTTTTTCGTAATGGGTTGCCAGTGGGCCTCCATTTACTGGCCTGCTTTTTGGTCTGCCCTCTTGTTTCTGTCCTCATTACTTCTTGTTCCACAAGTTTTACTTCTGTGCTGGAAGAAGAATTACTCGTATGAGTATGTCAGACCTAATTTTGCTGGAAGGAGTCTGAGGGAACATTTAGTTGATGGCGCATTTTTGGCTTTGATGGAACTCCCTAGGATGACTGTAGTATGGTTTGGGATCCTTATGTATTTGCTTTACTTGTTATTCTTCCCTTGGTTCTTTGGACATGTTTTCACTGAAAGAGGCATTGTGGCTTATATGACTTATCAAGGTTGGTTTGTCCCAAATTTTAACAAAAACACTATGCTCCAGTATCTAGGGGTACCTGATGTCATGGTCGTGGTATTACCTCATCTTTGCTTTGTTGTTTTACCAACTATTTTAGTTATTGGAGCAATGGCTGCAGAACGAACAACATATCGAAAGTACCATCTCTTGCTCTCAGGGAAAAAGGAGGATGATTCTTTGGAACATAACTATGGGCAGACAAAGAATGCCAGTTCTTGTGATTCAAATTGCATATGGCGTCGACGCTGGATTAGAAAGTTTCTTTTTCTGGTTACTGCGGTCATTTTGTGGAAGCACTGGAAGGTAAAGTTGTCTTATTCTTTATTTGTTCCAATTCTTGAAGACTAACTTGTTCTCTAAGTGCGGTTTGTTGGTCCAGGCCCATCTGGCTGCAAATTGTTGAACTAGGATTTCGTAAAGAAAAAAAGTGTTTATATGAAATTAATAATATAATTGTGTTTTGACCTCTGCCTCCAACATAGAGACAAGTTGTAGGACCTTTTATTTTTTGTGGAATTTGAATTTCTTGTACTTACAACGATCCTATAGCTAAAATATAGTAATCAGTTGACTATGTGAACGACTTCCACTCACTATTCCTTTTAATTTAATTGCAGAATTGCAGAGCTTTGGTCAGGGCGTATGACATGAACCCGTTTCTTAATTCCCCTATTTATTGCTTCATGATTCCAGTGCTGTTGATGTATGCCGTGTACAAGACTTGGTCGCCTTGATGAAATTTGGTCAGCATCTTGGCAGAAGGGGAAAGGTGAAGCTGTTTTTCTCAGTTTTCTTCGATAGATGGAGTTTTATATTTGTAGCATGCCAAATTCAAGATTAGAGATATTAGAAACAAGGAAGACGACATGAGAGAACAGAAAAATGGGTCTGATATTTCGACTCTATTCTCATATCTTGCTGAATGAACCTTTGTACTTGTATTGAGCTGTTGTTCCGTTAGACTGTTCAGGATGGTACTACACCATATCCCAAAGGATCTCTCTATGTTTTGTTATTGCAGAAAACAAAGGTCTTTTTTCCATCAACATCACAAAACAGTCCGATATATTTCAACAAGTGTTGATAGGATGACACTGTAGGCTATGGCATCTTTTGTCACTGACAACATACAAAATTGAATATAAGTCCTTTCTGAGTCTTCCAAGTTTGATCTAATGGCAATGTACTATTTCTTTCCTTCATTGATTTTGTGTTGAGGGATGAGCAATTTACTATAGGACTAAATATTGTTGATCTAATTTTTGCCCATCTACTTCATTTTTGATACGAAGTAAATCTTGCTTTCCATATGATGACAAGTTTTTGTGGAACTTGAACAGTATGTGGTACATATAAAAAAGTCTTCTTGTGGTCAAATTTAGTGCCAGGTAGTACTTGTGCTGATGCAGGTGGTAGTCAACCACAGCAAACTCACAGAATTCTGAAGCATAGCATTTGATGTCCAAATTCTTCTCAAGCATTCAACCACAGCTCAACTACTCAGACAAATGCTTTGCTCTGCAAACTAGATAATTAGTTCTGTGAAGTTCTTTTGACTCAGTTTCAATTTGTTCAAGCTTGAAGAGATCATATTGAAACTACATGCACTGACATCTCTTCGGTAAACTATTCCTTTTCACTAGGAAATCAACAAGATTACCGGTGATTTTTGTTCATCAGTTTCACTGCAAAGTTCATCAATCATTCCTACAGAAATAGGGTTACCTTTGCACTGATCTTAATCATCAAATTACAGTCATTGCATCCCTGCAATGATCCTAATGATCAGAACCAAGGTCCGTTTCAACCTGAGCTCGGTATGGTACGGTATAGGTGTACCGAGCGGTACACTCTAGGTGTACCTGCTATAGTGCTATAGTGCACTGGTTTGTACTTCTACAATGCCTACTGTAGCACTGATTTGTACTTCTACAGTGTCTGCTACAGTGCTGCAGTGCACTGATCGTACCGATCATACCGGTCATACCGCCCGGTACCGGGCGGTCCACGTACCGATAACCTATCGGACCGGTATGTACCGCTCGTATCGGACAGTACGCATCGAAATGGCAGACCAGAACACCAACCAGAACTTGTAGCTTCTTTTATTCCTCCAACCGAGGGCGTCGAACGTCTCCCATCACTGTAGTCTGTTATGAAAGCAAGTGACGGTACGTTATATGACTTAAGTTCGACTTTTTAATACAACGTACGTTATAAACGTTGATAATATGTTATGAAAGCAAATGACGATACGTTATATATAATATATCGGATTATGAAGGTTTCAGGTTGTCTTTCATACCCGTCATAACCGTCATCTGAGACGCTGGGCACGGATGCTCAGGAGCGACCCGAGCGGGCGACAGATGATTCCGCACTCCGCAGCCCTGCGTTGTCTCCTCGTCCTTTTGCTCGCCGGCGCCATCCTTGGTCTTGGAGAGCGCCTCGGGGCCAAGGAGTGCGAGGACTTGGGGTTCACGGGCCTCGCCCTCTGCTCCGATTGTAACACCCTCGGCGAGTACGTCAAGGATAAAGGTACATCCTCCTCGTCTCGATTAGGCCCTTACCTCTTCTCTCTCTCTCTCTCGCCCCCGATTCGTACCCGCGCTGCGGATTCGCGTGCATCTTTCGATCCCCTTCTTCCTTTTAGTCGGTTCTTGATGTCGAAAACATAGATCAGAACAAACCCTAGGTTCTGCTGCGATCTTGAGGTGCATGTTTTCTATCATTCTGATTTCTTTCTTTTTTACATGTATCACTGTAGATTGGATTTTTTTGACAGTTAGAATTGGTTTGCCTTTTGGTGATTATTACATTGTTTATTTTTTGGCTGAGGATGTGGGACGGTTGGATTTAGAGATCCATGTTCATAAAATCTAAGAAAGTGTTTTGTTGATTATGAGTTGTCTAACTCAACCCTCCTCTTTTAGTAAATTAAAACACATACCAAACATGCACAGGTCAAGTTTCTACCATTTATGTCTCTTTATTGAAATAAAAAGATTGACAAGAAAACCATTCACTCATTTACTTGTGCATCAAAGAATTATAAATGTTTCCGCAAAGGAAACTCATGGTATGAGGTTGGTACTATCTCAATTCACAAAATTGTAGCTAGTGACGAGTAATACACGATGACTGATATGCATTAAAATATCAGAAAAACAAATCCTATGAAATCAGATGCTTTATAAAGATGATTTGCTAAGTGTTTCATTAAATTTTGACTGCAGAATTGGTATCAGATTGTCGTAAATGTTGCTCAGAGGATTCCGACGATTCCTTAAGTAAGGTACATGGTACAGATTAATCATCTTGCTCCTCAAACCTGACAAATGTGAGGCTTGTGCATATCTTCTATGAGTTTTATTAATTTTTTGCCACTAATTGAATATGCACTTTATTTTTTGTTTGCATTTCTTGCCTATTTTCCCTTTTGATCGTTTAATGTTCCTCAGATGATTTACGTTCAATGGAACCAATCTTTTCGCTCTAACCTAGTGAGCTACGCTTCATGTTAGATTTCATAGTATAAAGTGGTATCAAATTGATGAGGAAGCTTGTAGCTCCGATGGACTGTTCTCTAGATGCTTAATCTTGAATGATTAAGATATATTCCATATATATCGTGACAATTTAGATGCAATGGCATCATAGGTCACTTGGCAGGATGTTACCTGTTGTTCTCCTTACTAGATATGCCTCTATGTAATTCATACTGTCTCACAGGCAAGGACTTGTTTGATGATATTACTTATGCTGTAACAAGTCTGGTAATCTGATATTGACTATGCTCTCTGTAATAAATTCCTTGAATGAGTTGAATTATTGCAAATCTTGCATTACCTTTTGTGAGAAAATAGAAGTTTTTTGTTTGTTTGGTGGTACATATAGAATCATCTTGGTGTAACCTGAGAAGCCTTTTTAAGAAGAATAGAAAGGTTGACATCATAGCAAGATTTGAACATGGAACCTCTTCTAGAGGAGGAAGAGGGGTTAAACCCAGTTAGTAGAACTGTAGATGTACCCTGAGATTGGGCAAATTGTTGTATGCTATATGAAGGGAACTTTGAACAACTATTGTTTTCCTCTTAATGCCATTCACTATTGTCTAAAGTAATGAATTGTTTCTTTTAGGACTTTTTTACAAGGCTTTAATACCTATACTTATCTAATAAGTTTAATATGCCACTATTACACAATGAATTTCACCCCATTTGATGTTTAAATAAGAGCATTAAAGCAAATCTAGTAAGTTCATAATCATTCTTCTCTGTGCTATGTAGCATGTTTATCAAGACTGAACAGTCTTGATTAGGAATTTTTGAATAAAAAATTGTGATATAGGCACGAGATTATTGTAGCAAATTAAGTCTAATTTGTGAATAAAATTAGAATTTGCAAATCTAATAGTAGTCATGCATCGTTTTTCTCCTAAAATAAGCAAAACATGATGGATCGCTGGAAAAATGGCAAATTCTCCTTCAATTAATTGCAGTGTGGCTAACTTCGAAACAACTGCAGGTTACGTTCTCGGGTGCAATTTTAGAGGTATGCATGAGGAGGTTGATGTTCTATCCTGAAGTTGCAGCATTTATAGAAGAAGAAAAAGATGAATTCTCATATGTCAAATTTAAATATGCGTATGCATCCCCACCGAAACTTATCATGCTGGACAGTGAGGGTAATGAAAAGGAAACCATAAGGTCAGTTCTAAGAACGCTTCTTTAATTTTTTTTGTGCCTCTTGAACTTTTTTTGAGAGATCACATGTTGCATAATAATATTGAGATCTTACTACATTACATAATATTGGCATATGGTAATTTCACCATTTTAAGTTATTCTGAGATTTTTTTACTAATGAACATGAGAGGATTCAAAGCCGTAGTTTGCTCTTGCATATTGTACATTTTCCATCATTTATTTCATATGCTTTCTTGCAAGAATTAAAGTGTCAGTTGCTCTCTCCATGATGCCCAACCATTGGAATGTACTATGTACCGGCACTGATGTTGTGCATGTGCCCTACCATGCACCATCACTGACTCTGTGCTGAGCTATATGTTGGCATGACGTGTGTTCCATGCCTTATCAGCCTTGACACAGTAAATTCTGGCTGGTACCCATAGCGCAGATCTGACCCATGGTTTTTTTTACTTTCCTGCCCTAGGTTTTGCACTCTATATTCAACATTCCACTTAATTTTACCTTTTACCATCAGGTCCAACTTCACCAATCTGAAGACTATATGTACTTAAGTCTGTGTAATTTAGTCTTCTGAAGAGGGATCATCTCAAAGATGACTAGTCTTGATTTAAGTTGGAGGGACCTTGTGTCATGGTATTAACGCAGTCATTCTTGTTGTTGTACTACAAAAGAGGAAGAAAATTTAATGTGTGGTTTCTTAGTGTGACTGTGATCATAATCATTAATGGCACCAGGAAAGGCTAGACTAGAAGGGCAGACAAGAGTTACTAAATATGCTTTCTACTAATATTTTTGCGGTTGTGTGTTCTCCCCTACCGTCAAGTAAGCTATTATAATTGGTGTAAATTTCTTTTCTGCTTCTTATTCCTTTTAATCTAGACAGTTCCCATTTATCTGACAGGAAATGTATCATCATTGACTAACTGGCAATCAATCCGAAAGTGCAATTTGGTTCTTGTTTCATATTTTTACTTGCCTTATTGGGGGCCTTACAGTTTTCCATTACGCCCAAAACTGTTGGAACCTAAATCCTTGTATCCAAATCCACTTTAGTGGTTTCATGAGTACATCCAGAACTCCAGGTTGTTGCTGATTTTTTTGGCTAGATGAAAGGTATGATGCTTGGGAGTTTCCTAAGCAATTCAGCTAATCTTTGGCAGACTTCAAACTGATTCTATGATGTTGGCATATGCCCTACACTGAGTGTTTTCTTGTAGGTGTTTATATAGCCATTTGAGGATCTCTAAATTATCATCTGTACATAGCGGTGATAAATATTAATCTGTCAATTTTATGCAGAAACAAATTCTGCTTTGCTTTTTATGTGATGCATGTATTACTTATGTTTATTTCTCCTGTGCATTAACAGAATCGACAACTGGAAACGTGAACACATTCAGCAATTTTTAAAAGAAAAAGTGAAGCCTGGCGTATCTGTAAGCTGAAGGTTCCATACATCATAGTTTTGGCATTGACAAAGGACATACGACGGGTTTACATGCTTCACTCACCAGCCCTTTTTGAGTTTCAATAATTACATAAGATTTATTGCATATTTCCACTATAAAAGTAAGAATGACACTGGTAACTACATCAGTAAGTTTTTTTGTTTTTGTAGTAATCAACATCTTCCAAATCTGCAATGCTTTTTATTCAGTATTCATGAGTATCGTACGCATCCTATGAGTTATCATTTGTATACTGAGGTTCAGCAACTTAATGCTTCTTGGTTGCAATTCTAATTCTAGGATGACTCAAGCAGCACCGTAGCAGGATGCTCTTTTTAATTTAATCTATTTTGATTGGACTGCTAAACCAGATTTTGATAATTTTATTTATTTATTTTTGTTGGATAATCTTGCTGGCTTGAGTCATAGTTTGTAAATAAATTTAGTTCTAAATTTTAGAATAATGGATGCATGTGTTAAGATGGCTATGGTAACACAGAGAGGAAATAATATTACAAGATTTCTTTGTGTACTCTTGCCCGTGTGCTTGATGTGCATTCTACACTCGTTGATCTAAAATCTTTCAGCGGTGGAAGCCTAACTGGAGAAGCAGGGAAAGAATCACATGGGAATTACTATCAATCAGGAGGGCCAAAGTCATGGCTTTCATGACCTATAACTAAAGCCGTCACTTTAATTTAAACCTGAGCATTTATGTATTTAGCAAATAAATTATGTATTAGGTTATGGAGAAAGCGACTCTTAATTTAGATAAAATGGATTTAGAGAGCAAGTTTTTCTTTCTATAGGTTGGTGGCAAAACCTTTCTCTATGTAATCAAGATCTAAATTTATTTGAACCCTCATCTTTAGTCAAGTTCTTTAACTTAACTGATATTTTCACGAATTTATTGGATGAAATTTAAATCCTCATCTTTTATTGAATGTGATTTTGAGCCGTCAAATCTAGAGAATAATCTTCAATTTCATCTCACACTAATCCATAGAGCAAGTAGTTCCTTCAAATCTTAAGCAAGAAAGAGGCAATCACTTTGGAAAACTTGAATATCAAATCTGATTTATGAGCATTTTTTAAGTCAAGATCAAAACACACACCTAGAGATCAAGAGAGTGTCATTTAATCCAAATAGTAAAAAAGATAGTGCATGTGAGTCGAAAATGTTAAACTCCCCAGCAATATTACAAAATGTGCTAATATTGTGAGATTGGATCAGGTTGCCGCATAGAGGTTTCACATTGAGCATAACGGATACTGGACGATACTGCATTTCAAGAAAATTGTAGACCAAACCCACTTCTGGGATGTGGCAGGATAAAAATGCACAACCAAAAGACATGAGAGTTTCATATTTACATTTTCATAAGGGATTTGTTGTTCGATATCTTAACACAACCAATGCATTCACATTGGAACACAAATCACATTCTTTCCCGCTCGCAGACCATCAATTTTTTTGATGATTTCGTAACCTGGCAATCGAGGTGGAGAAAAAAAAGGAGATGAGCTTCATAGCTCCAAAAACAATGAGAGATCTCCTTTTGATGCATGTTGCGTGAAACAAGTTGATTCGCCACAAACTCCTAGACCTGCAAACAAATAATAAAGTGGCACATTAACTCTCTGGAAAAACCAGTAGATAGGAGCAATACTATCCATAAATCCAGATTCCATAAGAGTCGCAGTCTAAACCATTTTACACCACCTCCACTTTGTAAATCTCAATGATTAACCTTGTTTAGATGTCATTTCCTCAAAGTAATTTTCCACAATTAACATGTCATTAGTTTAGTGATTGCACACCACTAGTACCATCTGCGTTATTTGAATTTGCAGGAATGCTCTTCTACTCATGTATTAACATTGCCAAGTTTACATTTTCCTCCATGCAAAACAACAGCAATTTGGTCAATAACCTGGCTTGCATTAAATGAAGCAAGTATTTAATCCATGTCATTTAAGTATCAGAAAAGTCAAATGAATGAGGCTTTACTTGTGTATATGTGATAAGTCGGAGCCTGGATGGTAATAATTCAAAATCTAAATCGAGGAATACATAGGTATTCTCAGGTGTATATACTTACGGAAAAAATTCCATTGCTTTAAAATTTACACCATAAGGCTTATCAATATACTGAGAGGTATGCATTTATCCAGAAAATCCAGTGTTTTAACAAATAATAATAACATAACAGCATCAGTCATCTTTGATGTGCTAGTACGATGCTAGTTCCAGTGCAAAAGGGTATATGCCAGCCAGCATGGTATGGGTGAGATCCTATGTCATACATTGCAAACCTATCACATTGCTAAATACATGTTGACCCACACCCTTGACATGGCATAAGAGTGGACATACTTCGACCCATATGTCTCGACACACCAAATTTTCCAGAAAAGAACTTCAACATATTTAAAGCATACCTGCCGCCTCCTACGGCTTTGTATAAAGTAGCAGGAACGTGCGATCACATAGCACGGTAGGAAAAAGCCAACAAACTGGAGAGATACCTGCAAGTAAATGACCAAAGATTTTAGATTTCTCAAGCAAAAAAATATAACAGCAAAAAAAAAAATATATCTGCAAGTAAATGACCAAATGTTTCCATAATAAACATTTGAATTGCATTCATGACATAACTTGCACCAACACAGATCATTACCTCAATGGCACCAGATTATGCAAGGTCAGAGAACTCAATCTCAAATGATCATCTTCTGACTTATTATTTATAGCATCTTGCTCTTGTTCAGTAGCCGGCACTCATAGGAAACAAAAATAGAACCATAACCTATTTCCTAGTGCACATGAACAGAAGAACTACCATTCCAAACACCTAAAATAACACTGCAAGGCAACTTCACTGCAACTCTACTTCGAGGAAATAAAATATATAAATTATTTTTTCAGTTTCCATAAGGAATATGTACGGGATGAACTTAGACTGTTATCCATGTAGGATTTCATCCTACTAGAAATTATTCTAGTTGGGGGGAAAAAAGGAAGTGAGCAATCTGATGTTTCATGTTAAGAGACACGATCGCAGTAAGTTCTGTAACATAACATTGATATTTCAAAAGATAGAAAAAAGTTCTTACATTGAACAATGCCGATATGTCCTGCATCAGTCCAACTTCCCTCGACGAATTAAAAATTTGTCGAACAAGCAATAAAAGCATCAACTGTAAAAGACCACAAACCATTTTAACTTCCATGCTTCATAGCTACAAGTAAAATATACTTTTTGTAATACAACAATAAAGCATACAATTAAAGCAACAGTGCGGCAACAGGCAATTCCACTGGCACTTGCAGCTGCATAATCCTCGTATTCTGCATTTAGTAACTCCTGCTCTGCAGCAGTTATGGCGAGAAAATGGGAATCACGAAGATCAAACCGTGAACCCCAACTTTGCCTGACAAAAAACAAGTAAAGGATTAGGCTCATGATTGAAGAATCATGGAAAGGAAAAAATGTCTCATTATCATGTAAAGTTGATTGCCAAACAAGTGCATTCAAATAATAAGGCTGTAATTCTTCAACTCAAGCAGTGGGCTTTCTGATCACATAATATGGTGCTTGGATTTATGTAAGATGGAGGTATAATGAATTTTATTGACAAAACTGCAGCCACCCAAATCCGATTATAATGTCCAACAACTTGTTTAAGAACTTAAGAATCTTCTCTCTTGTACTAGATGTGGTCATGATGCCCTTAAGCTTACAATATTCACCAGACATCTTCATGCTAAATCCAACAATAAAAATTAAAAAGAACAGTACAAAAAAAGTGGAGGCACTGTCACCAATAGACAACACACTTCTGTCAGAATTGAAATAGTCTAACAGGCAAAGACCATGGTAGCCCAACACAGCATGTTGCAAGTAAAAATTCATTTACCTACAACATAATATAATTCAACTAAAATTTATTCAACTAAAATTTATATAAAACTACAGAGTGAAGCTACCAAAACTAGGTAGAAACTTTGATGTAAATTGTCACTAATCATTGGGATCATGTTGCTCCATGAGAAAGTAAAAGATCAGTGACAATCAACACCATATAGAAGGTTTAATAGCCAGATCTTCTTATTCAGGAAACCTCTTGTATACCCTTCATGCCTGGTTAACTGCATATAGAAGTCTTGGCAAGAAAACTTTGTAAATCCTTTTTGTGGGCAAAAACTACAAGTTGTCTGTTCCAACATAATATCAGTTATTTGCTATAGACAAAATAATTCATAGTAGGTGCTGAAAGCCACCTAATCACACATTTCTTCACACTGATTCTGTGACTTCAAAAAATTCATCTGATTTTGCATGGCGTAATACTCTGACAAAAAATTTTTTAAAATAATGAGATCATTGTCAAGAAGTACCTGATGTCAATAGCTATTACATCGGGACTGGGTCTGCTTGGGGGAACAGAATAATTTGGGGCAAAAACCTGTAACGGCAAAGCATTCCAGTAAATGCTTTAACAGCCAAAAAAGAGACAAATAATATGATAATATAAAGTAAGCAAGACAAGTACCACTTATCAAGGCAACCACTTAGCAAGACAAATACCACTACTTTGTGCCTTCTAAACAAGATGAACCTTTATGACCACTCATAAATATGTGTTTAACCAAAAGAGGACGTCATCATGATCATCAGGTACTAGTCACATATGAATCACTATCCTAAAGTATGCATGATTACAGTTACAGTCATTTGCCTTATTGTTATTTGGGTGGCTCGTATACGGAAATAGTTATATGTAGTCTGACTCTGTCATCAACCTAGCTAAAGCATATACCTTTTTTGAAAGAATACCATTTTGGGTATTCAATGAAATCTCAGAGTAGGAATGGCAAACGATGGTTCCTCCATTGACCATTCTGTGGTTTGCAGTGAAAAGAAAATGTTTAGCACAGGATAGAGTTGCAGAGAGGTGTTTGCAGCAACCCAAAAGTGTGATTTGTTAGATTGAAATTGAAAGAGGGAAGCAGGTCCAGGTTGGCCTTGCTGTGAAGATAATCAACATAGCCTGAACTTGCACAAGTCTGTTGGAAATGGCCAACTGTAGGAAGCTTAGCTACATCTAAGTTCTCTTTTTTTCTTCTCTGAAAAAGGAGAGAGAGAGAGAGAGAGAGAGAAGAGGAGGATGGAGATCAGCATCTTGAAGCCCAACCTGGTTGCAGATTTCACAAGTGATATTCCCTTTCTTATTGCACCATTTCTGAATACATTTCCTGTGGGCAAACTGCAAGCAAAAACCAAACAACAAGTCAACCAACAATTGTCATTGTAATCATACTTGACCATGATGTGAAACAAAAGAATATTTACAAATCCTACTTCCCAGAAGCTCACAAGATTGAACAACAATAAAAAAATTGACTGCCTACTGAAACAAAAGCTCCATTCACAGGTAGATAAAGAAGAATAAGATACAGGAGAGACAGAACTCCAATTGTCTCGGTTAAAAGAAAGCATGATATCACTATACTGAGAGTTTGTTTCATCGAAAGAAATTACTGAGAGTTGGTGGACTGCAAAGGAACCTGACAACCCACTTAATCTGACGAATACATTAGAATGCTAAACAGTTTGTATGAAATCGATGCACACAGTGAACAATAATGACTAACATAACCTTTTATTAGAGAGAGCTGCTTTACAAGTTAGGATACGGATAACTATCAATCTAAAACTAGCTTATTTTTCTAATAACACAAATAACTGACCTTGGTCCATCTAAGTAAAATCAAGGTCATAAATTATTAACGTTCTTTGGCATTTCCTTCAATTGTTTCTTTTAAGCCACTTTGCTCTAAAAATTTCTGTAACATGGCTACCGCACAACAGACAACTCTCCTTGCATGATGTATGAACTTCTTTTGTGTGTCAGCCTTTCGTAACTTTTTCTAGGATACTTGGTGCATCATGTTCCAGTCCTAGTAAATTTACTTTCAACAACCATTTTGTAATTTTTTTTCCTCAGGTAATGCTATAGGGTTCTGCAACATTTAGTCAATCATCCTCCAGAACCCTGTTCGACTGGGCTAGTGGTGTTTCCCTCAACAGAGTTCTGGTGGGAAAAGATATGTGCAGCCTTGGGGACCTTACAGCTTTCTGTTGTCTAAAATATATGAACACCAACATAAAACTGAATTCCAAAGACGAGCATATTCAATACATATGAAAAACGATAACATTGAGAGCAGTGCCATGGGTTGCAATCGCCCAAAACCTCTGCTTGTCCAAAGAGATGTCGAACGCCAATATACATAAAGCTATTTAGTGCAAGCACAGTATGAAGCATGTGTAGATACAACCTCTAAAAGCATTAAAAGGGAAGAAGAAAATAAAATTCATGTCTTTCAGATTTACCCCCTCCATACAAAAAATGGTCCACACCCTCTACATGTATAAAAAAATACAAATACGAATAAGTTTCACAAGAACCAAAGTTATTACCTCCGTAAACATTTTGGAAAAAAAATTAAATGGAAACCTTATGTCGCCCTTTACCTCAATTAAAAGCGTCAGACATCTACAGATTTCGTTTTAAATGATAACTACAAAATTTGGAAAAAGATAAAGATCTCATACATTGCAATCAATATCAGCACTAAAACGGACGTCAAAACTTTCATAAAAATATCATATGCGAGTAGGACATGAAGCATAAGGAGATGTAACATTCCAAACAAGTTTTGAGGATTTTACAGTTACAACAAAAAAGCCAAGCATCCTTTGCATGTGTAGAGGAAAAAGATTACTACAAACAAAAACAAAAAATAAAAACTCAAAAAGAGGAGAGGAAAGAAAGGAAACTCTTTTGAACAGAAATATTACTTCATCGTTAGCTCAGAAGAAAACTTCAAGAATTTTTAATTAAATGGTTTCAGAAAACAATGTTTAGGGGTAAATAAGATTTGTGAGAACGAGAGAAGCAAATGTCCCTTCGGAATGGTAGGAGGGAAGAGAGAGGGGGAGAAGGGGAAGACCTTGAGGGTTCCATTACAAGCACAAGGGGTTTCCATGTCGCACTCGTCCCCTTCCTCCTGGCATATTCTGCACTCGATCATCTCACCTCCCTTCTTCTTGTGACCGGCGATGGCCGTCCTGCTTACCGAGCACCCCTCCTCCACCGCCCGGCCGTCCGCCTGAGGAGAACCGCCGGGATTCATGGGCTCGAAGCACGCCGCCGAGGCGATGATCCCGTCGACGCAGACCATGAAATGCCCTACCATCGCTCCTTCTGGTTCTTCTACAATGCTCTGTTTCAAGAACAGAGGAGAAAGCAAACAAAACACGAGCTAAAAAGATGAACTTTTTAATAAAGGGCACAATCGGAAAAACAAAAAAAATCAAAATACCTAAATTACCCCTCCGCTCACTGATCTGATGTGACTGTATTACCCTTACCTAAAATAACTTTTTTGCTAGCAAGGTTTTCCAAGGCATAATTGATTAATTGAAATATTTTAAATTAAGATATTAAAATTTTGAACATTATGTTGGTGAGAAATAGCTCTACAATTGTATCTTTTTGTCTCCAAAGTAAGATTTAAATCTAGCAGTAAAAAAATCTAATATTATTTATTTTAGTATTTGTTAGGAATCTACTTCAAACAACACATGTTTTGAAACATAAAGAGAGGTGCTAATATCACATATAAAAAAAAATCATAATCTTTTATATTTAATAATTTATTAATCCCAATTTCTTATTTTTTAACAGAAACATCATACATGTAAAATCTAATGGGAAAAGCACTCCAACAAAAACCAATTAAGACTAATATTTTCTTTTTATTAAATTTTAATATTTTTCTTTACAGGAATAACATAGGATTGTTGGAAACATCATCCTCTTAACTATTAGATATAAAAGAATGTGGTTTGGTGTATGGCCTTTAATGCATGTCTAAGGGTAGCTATGTAAATTTATAAGGAGAAGAAAGTTATTATGTGGTAACAGCAGGGACTTAGCCTTCACTGGAATGGGAAGTGGGAGATGCTGCCATAATGTCATCAATCTGTGTAAATATTGGAACCTGAGACGGAATTCGGAATCACCGAGAGCTCTTATCCTCTCTCCTCTCTCCTCTCTCATTGGAGGAGTGGGTGGGTGGTACACTGGGTGTGGCTCAGTCAATTCCAAGGTTGTCATTCTCCTCTTTTTCTGCCTTTTTGTTGAAGAAGGGTTTTGTTAGAGGATTAGCATAGTTTATGTGATGGATGGAGAACATGATTGCCAAAATATGTCAGCTAATAGTAAGCCATAATTAATTAACATGCATCCAAATGATCCAACCCTACCTCCACATAAAAACTAACCTGACTTGATAGTCACACCCATGCTCAGTTTCCAAGGTCATCCAGAGAGCAATCTGAAGACAATATATGGCAGGTTTGAAATCTTATCTGAGTCGGGTCATTTGGAGACAACTCATATTCAAGTCAACTGTCAGTCATGTTCTCTTTCTTTCTCCAACTCTGAAGAAAGCAACACCTAAGATGATCATGAGATTAGGCCTTCAAACTGCATTATCCAAAAGAAAATGTATCAGCATTCACATGATTAGGAATCATTGAGAGGACACTTAAGATTAAGCTGGCTTTGTTTATTAATCCAAATATAATAATACCATTTGGTGCTAATTGCCTGGTGTCTAATAAACTATGAGGATGGAATATGATGGCACAGTTGGTAAGGAAGAAAATTATGTGAGTCAGAAAAACTGGGATCTGTCAGAATTTGTTGGAGGGGGAAAGTCTTAAATTTAGAGCTCCATTTCACAGTTGCTGTTCAGAACTCTCCCTTAATAAAGGAAGTGATTTATTGTGTACTAACTTTTTAATTTTCTGATGAGATAGTTGTTGGTGTGATGAATAAAGGTAGATGTGGGGAAGAGGGATACTTGGGTAAGTGGAGGACCAAATTAGTATACTATGGGCAGTATAGCAACAGAAGGGGGGACAAGGTGGATAAGATAGAAGGTGGTGGGGCTAATGAGATATCATAGGAGTCTCATTAAAAATAAATATACTGTTTGTGAGCTTATTAGGCAGAGAAAAATCAGTGTTCACATGCTTTCCAAGGGTCATGAAAGGGATGTGTTACCTTCACAGTGGCTATTTATTGTGCAGGGTGGAATCACCCACTGGTCCTGTAAATGGAGCCCATAACCACATTGAGTCAAAAAAAATAAAACATAATTGATCATAGATAATTTACATGAATTGATGTAGAGTGGATTTTTAGATACATGACACAATTCCACAACAACACATTTGCTATGGCATGGAGAAGCAAAAAGAGGTGGTATTTGACATTACTGTGGTTGGTAATTACTTTGAATTTTAAAGTGAAAACTTATAAACACTAGCAATTAGTCATGTTTGGCAACCTTGTCTTTGTTTGAAAAGTACTGTAAAAGAAATAGAAGTAGAAACTTTCAACTTTTGAAACTTTTAGAAATAGAGAGTACATCACTGTCACCACCTAATCCATATTAGAGAAAGAAGTTGAAACCTTGTTGATAAACAGCATGAAAAGTAATAAATTCTGAGACGGAAGGTGGTGACAAAAAAAGGAACATTAGAACTGTTTATGACATTTAGTCTACAGACAAAACATAAATTGCACCTATTTCAAGAAAATGAAGAAAAGGAAAATGTTCGATGAATTTTGTGTCTCAATTATTTGGGATCAGTTATATGATTCTTTGATATTTGTATGACATAATGTCTCTAGTTACATCAAATGAAATCCATTTCGTTTGATGTCAACTGCTCCGTCCATTCCATTGTTCAAGAAAATCCAAAGAGCTTGAGGGGGAACGAATACATTTAGTCTACAGACAATAAAAACATAAATTGCACCTATTTCAAGAAAATGAAGAAAAGGAAAATGTTCGATGAATTTTGTGTCTCAATTATTTGGGATCAGTTATATGATTCTTTGATATTTGTATGACATAATGTCTCTAGTTACATCAAATGAAATCCATTTCGTTTGATGTCAACTGCTCCGTCCATTCCATTGTTCAAGAAAATCCAAAGAGCTTGAGGGGGAACGAATAGCCACTATGGCAACATTGCATCCCCAAAAGTTCAACCACTGGAACTTTGAAAACCCCACATTTAATTGGTCGGCTGCACTTTTGGTGGTCCATCAAGAAGCCGAAGGTCTCACGTGAGACCCCACCACATTGCAATTATTCGTGATAAGGATACACCATTTGAGCCCCGCCACCATCAAAGCAATTTAAGAACTAAAAAAGACCATACACCAAAACAATCATTTCCTTACCCATTCCTAACCTACTAAAATAAAGAATCTGAAGCACTCAAGTATCAACTCTAATAATTATATTTGTTAAGTATCCTGCAATCTAGAGATAACTAAAGTTGGAACTAAAATATTTGGATATCTTCAATTGTCTTTGTTTTATTTTTTTAGTGAATGGATACCTTGATATCATGGTAAGGTTACATCCAAATTATAATGTCATGCAATAAATCATCTTTTTCTAGTTAGCTGGTATTTTGAATTGTTCTAATCAAAGTAACACAAACACTTACATCTTAAATTTGTAGGAGAGATGTGACATTTGTCCTCTGGGGTTGTCATGTTCGACTATTCGTATATGCATGGTTACACCTGAAGAAGACAAAAAAGAGTTGAACTTAGAAGAAAGAAACTATAAAGATAGCCGAGATGTAGCATTCCCTAAAGATAGAATCTAGTGTTTGAAAGCTTTGTGAAAACAATTATTCTAATCCAAGATCCGCCACTTGATGGTAGAACATATCAAAGCACAGGGAATACATTGAAACTGTAAGATTTTAGGAAAAAATTAGCCCTTCTTGCTTATGCCCTGCATGTAATATATCTGTGAACTGACTTCCACAGATTTTACTTCTCTCATTGGCTATGGAATCAATGTCTTCCATTGGTGGGTGTGAGAGCATGTGAGGCCTCTGCAAAGACATGCAGGACAATAACATATTTCATGAACAAGAAGACCTGTACAAACATCAAGAACTAGCTATTATCCATCATTCTTTCAGAAAGCGACATCATAAAAAGTGGTTTCCAAACTCAAGATAAATTTTGCTTTGATACATCATTGAGATCGGTAAGAGCAGGGTACTAGCTACTTAGAAGAAAAATACAAACAAAGCATTTTGGAAAATGGTATGCACATGAATCCTTGTGCATGACTAAGGAGAGTTTGAGCTGGTGGTTTCATGATCTAAATTTTTAACATCTACACAGCACTGGATCCAGATTCACTTCCAGGAGTAAAAGCTGCTTGAAGCTCTTAGTGGTCTAAGTCATCATAAACTGACTTTTCACCTCATGTTTTCCTAGTTTTATTCACACGTTACGACAATTTCAGCAATGAAAAATATGAAAAGTTCAATGTAAAATGTAACAGATCAAACTTTATGAACATTTATAAAGGTAATGGTAATTGGTATAGATTTAAGGTCAAATTTCTAAACCAGATGAAGGAAAAGAATTCTATAATGGAGTAAAAGGATCCAAGGAGGTGACCTTGAAAAGGTATAAAGCTTCATGTTGGTATTGATGGTATAACAATAGCAAATGCTTGAGCCCTTTTCCAAGTAACAAGATCGTAAAAAATACACTATATATACATATCACGATAAAAAACTTTATAGTAATCACTATACGAAATATGATCACAATCTTTTTAATTTAATAGTTTCTTCTCTACACCTTTGCTAATGAAAACTAAAAGGGCTTGAAACAAGGGTCACTATGGCAACACTGCACACCTAAAAGTTAGATCACTGAAATGTGAAAGCCCCACATTTTTTGGTAGGTTGTTCTTCTGTTGGTTCATAAAGAAGCCGAATGTCTCATTTTGAGGTCGACCACAGTGCAATTATTAGTGTACCAAGTTCATGGAGCAACCACCAAACTGACCTTAGCTCTGATGGTCAGTACAGAGAAATGACTAGGAGCAAATCAGGAAGGAGAGTAAATATTCGTGCAATCGCTGCATACATCAATTATATGATTTCATCTCCATCACTTTGCCAACATCCATGCACAGCTTATTCCAATACAAATTGAATCGACAGTTCTCCATGCTGAACCAGATCAGACTCCATCAAGAAGTGAAACCAACCAATTGGCTTCTTCACAATAACAAAATGGAAGAGAGAATGGAAATAAGTGAGATATTCTAACAGAAAAAGCTGGTGACATTAATTTGGAAGATCGATGACAGAACAAACCATTTATATCCCCATTATCACGAGACCAAGATTTCTCTTTTACCTACAAGCTAAGGAAACAGGAAACTTAGTGCTACTAAAGACTAGTGTTTTCGGACAAAAAAGAAATCAAATTCATCTAAATCCTCTTATCAAAACAACATATTTCTAGAATCCAGGAAATAAAAAGAATTACTTGCTGAAATAGAGATTGATTTCATTGAAGCGCAAGCCGCGTGCTGACCGTATTCGATGTCACGAACGCCGGAATTCCCCTCGGACGATTTCGATAACGACTCAACCGTAAGAAGAACCCTAATTTTCTTTGAACGGCGGGAGCGTTCGTTAGCGTCCATCGGCTGAGGCAGATGACGAAAATGTGATCTTTATTGTATTTAATTACGAGAAAGCCTTTTGTCATCACAATTGCCACGTGGTACTCTTTAAACGGTTCCGGCGGAACACCGAGAGGAAAATCTACAAAGGCCAGAGTTAGGGTTTTCGATAGGGTTTTGGGTTTCATCTCCAGAGGAAAGGGGGGAACAAAATGGAGTTAGCCATTAGACCTTTATGCATTGGACTGAATCCGGAGGTAACAAAAGCTGCTAGAACTCAAATCTATTTTGTGATAACTAATTCTTAGATCATCAACAAGTACTTTGATCTGTTTCTTTTCTGGCACATTAGTTTGTTCCTTTTGTTCCTCGCAAAGTCTGACATGAGGCATGAAATCAGTTTCGGTTCGGCTCGTGTATTGCAATTCCTCCTTTTTAAGTCCTGTGGAGGAAAGAGGTTAAGCAATTGTTCCCCTTTGAGCAGTTTCATTGGTGTGCTTATGAAATAATTCACTAAAGGATGCTACTTATGTAAGCAACTTCGTAGACGTGATTATTTGGACTCTTTGCATCATTGGTTAACCTATAATTATCTGCATTTTAATTCTTGGACACGGTATATGGAAGGGTCACTATATGTACATCCTTTATCCTCGACAAATAAATGAGATGCTAGATTCCTTAACATTGTTCTGTGATTGTATCTCTCTACAGATAATGATTCGAAAGCAAAGAATAAACCTGTGTGCTGGATTACCATTCTCTCGGAGAATGCAGTCACCAATTCATATGAAAAATGTCACTCGAGAAAATTTTAAAAGGTACCAATACTTATATGAGTTAGTTCATGCTGTTCCAGAAGAAGTATGTTGTTTTTGTATAATTCTTCTGTCTTTTCTCTTTCTATTGCCTTTGTTTTGTTTTGTTTTTTTTATATTTTTGCTAATACTCCCTTAAGACAAAGTTCTATCCAATTGGGATCTAGTTCTGAAAATGAAGGTTTCCGTAGGACCATAGAATATATTTTGATGAGAAATCTCTATTAGGTTTTATAGAATATCTTTCCATGTACTTTTGAACTTCATAAAATTCCTGTATATTTCCGTTAACAACAATGTCTGGAATCTACATGTACTAAGTTCTGCTTTACATCCACTTTCTTTCTCATATTAAAAAAATACCTTTGTTCTTCAGAGTTAATAACTACGTCAGAGTCATATTGGCAATAGAATAGTTCTGTTGTATCCTGCTTCGCCACCTGCCCTGCTTTCCCCTCCTAATTACTTGTGCTCTAGTTCCATCAACTTCTTTTATCTTAAAGAAAACACACATGCAAATATCACAGTTGCCTCTCCGTGCATCCTTTTTGTTTCTAACTGCAACCAATGACATAGCCAGAGTTACACCCTTATTAAAAAATTCCAGATCTATACAGGGATGGCTACAAAAGTATTGATGCAATTGAAGCAATATCTTCAGGTACAAGTCTATGCTACTTCTTTTACCAGTCAGCATATTTGTAATAACCTATTCTCCATATTTGAAATGCAGATCCTGAGAGTCTTGGTAATTCCATGTCTCCTTTTGAGGACTTCACTGTTACTGTTAACAACTCAGATGATAGAGAGATAAAGGTAAAAATCACTAATATGTTTTGTTTATTTCATGTTTGAATGTTTGATAATACATTTTCCAATAATTATGGATTGATCTTGAAGATTGTCAATTGCAAGTTATTTGACATTTACTATTGACTATGTATTTCCTTGAAGCTTTGACATAATTCTTGAGAGCATACAAACTTAAAATTGTGACATAACCTTGGATGCAGATTAGGGTTGATGTATCTGGCACTAGAACTCAGACCATCTTTGATGATGTGTTTTCCAAATTAGTTGCTGCTGCACAACCAATTCCTGGTTTTCGGAGAGTGAAAGGAGGTGAATCTGATATCACATTTTGAATTTGTTGAATATTTACAATACATTCACACTAGCATATTTATTCATGACAAGCATATCTCCACAGTTTCAAGCTACATGGTTTGTTGAATGGCATGTCACAAAAGGCTTTTTTTTTGCAATTATTGTGGTTCGGTAGATCAGCTGCTTACCTCTTTTTCCCTTCATTGTGCTTGATTCAGAGAACTGTCACCAGTTTTTAAATAACCATCATACCACCCTTATTATGCCAAACTAACTCCTTTTTCAGTCATTCTGCCATTACTGGTTACTTCAATGCGGATTGGCTCACCTCATTTACATTGCATTCATGTATGATCCTTGGTTTGTGGGACAGGATGATATCAACTTTTATATCTTTTCCATTTTTACACTCAGTTGTTATCGTCTATAACTTTTAGAACTTCAGTAGCTTTCCTTACTTAAAGAACATGGCATTTGGAATCATCTTACATATTGCTATCTTTTTTGTGACTTTCTCTGCACTATGAAATGTTGATCAAGATGTCCTTCACAGAATAAACTGACTTGTATTCTTGTTGGTTCCCATTGTTCATGACTGGTGGAAAAATTCTTGGATGTATCAGGGAAGACTCCTGATGTAAGTTTTACTGCTTATGTCATCTTTTTATTGTTATGCAAGTTGCATCAGTCAAGTAGTTACCCAGTAAAATGTTCTCTTCTGGACATTAGAATGTCACTTGGAATGTCGACGATTGATTTAAAATGGCTTCAGAAATCTATGAAGCCATCTGATTTTCTCAATCTGTTGTTAGTAGACCTCGTCAATTCTCCATTGGAAAACAGATCATCTTCATAAATTCAATGCAGTGATACTAATTTTGATTAGAAAGATCTAGATTTTATCAAAGAAGTCTTACTCAAAAGTGTCCAGACAACTAGTGTGTGGTTTTGACTGGCTTTTGCAAGTCAAATGGAAAGCTTTTGTGCCCATAATGCAGCACTTTGTGAAAGCATCAGGATGCTTCTGTTTATAATATGTATACTGACAGATTGTTGCTTCTGACTTGTAGTTTTTACATCCAATTCTCTGGTGAAGTGTAAAACTTCCCTATACTGGTTGATAATCTGGGTAAGAATCAACAAGGTGTTAGATAGCGATGTTGATGGATCTTTTACCGTTCCCCCACATTGCCTACGCTTGAAGTTCAAACCTGCATTAACGTGTTTGAGTCACACAGGCAACCAAGTCTGGAATTATAATTATATGGACTTATTAAGACTACAAAATTTGATTATGGGCAAAAATGTAGGTTTTAGGAATTACAATTGAAGGAGGCTACTTCAACAGATAGGAATGAATAAAACCTTGCAGGTCTGGTAATTTGCTGACTATGGATCTGATTGGTTATAATTTCAATCGTATGGCCAGGTATAACAGACCTTGTTTGGTAAAACTGAAGACCCACAGAGACCCTGGGACTTCACATAGGAAGTGTGCTTTTACTGGACCATCTGAATTATTGTTATTTTTAGTACCTGAAATTTTACTAGTTCCATGAATAATAGAGAAAGCAAAAACAAAGCGTAGACTAAAGCATGAAGTAGTTTCCTTTTGGTAATTCGCCTTTCCTCTTATTTTGAAATAAGATTTAGCTATGTAGATACGACACCCTGCAGACTTTGTCAAAGTGACTCAATAATTTCGATGGTCTTCCTGTCTTCCTGTCCAATTGATTTTAGTTGAGCTGTTATTTTTACTGGCAACCACATATTTTGTGAATTTCCTGAGGTTCTCTGGCAAATTTGTTTCTGAACTTTTTACCGAGTTTTAGATTGCCCAATGTACATTTACATAGCTAGAAGCTGAAAATTGTTTTAGAAACGGGTGAATGTGCTGTTTTAGTATATTTCTTCTATTGGCTTCATTAAAGCAATGCTAGTACCTGACATCCGATTTTTTTTTATTCCTGATATCTGAATTTAGTGCAGTTATTTACAATTATCATATGAATAGTGGTGATTTTCAATATTGTACTCTTTAATTGTAGATACCAAAAGATGTTCTCCTGCACATCATTGGGCCATCAAAAGTTAACAAGCACTCTATCAAGAAAATCATCAATGCTACAGTCGCTGAATATATTGAAAAGGTACCTTTATATTAAGATGCTGCTATCATGTGTTACATCATTGTAAGTATTTTTAATGGTGTCCATGTTAGTACCAGTAATTTAGAAAGAACAGTGAGCTCTTTCTTCTCTTCGGTTGTTCCCAATGGTTGTTCCCAATTGTAGTCATACATCATGCTTTTACTGAATATATGTTGCAGGAGAGCTTCAAGGTAACCAAAGATCTTAGAGTTAAGCAGAGCTATGAAGAGCTTGAATCAACATTCCAACCGGGAAATGATTTTGGCTTTGATGCAATTTTACAGCTCCAAGAAACGAAAAAATCCAAAAGTTGATTTATTCCATTTGTAACTTATTGATGAGAAAAGGACAGAAGGATGAGAAGAAGTCTGCAGAGCCTCAGAAGGAAACAAGCTTAATCTAAAAAGCTGAGTCCTCCAAACTTGTAGTGGGTTTTCGGTGTTCAGATATCGTAGAAACAAAAAATCAATTCAAATTTGATAACATAATTGTTTCGACTGAATATGTAAGGCAATTTGTCAATCTTAAATGTTTGTTCCATGAGAGGGAAGTATTGCTGGTGTTGGTTGTTGCATAACTTCATATCGTGGCCAGGGAGTCAGCACGACTCGATTCGATTCCGAGAACACAAGGTCATCCACATAGATTCTTGAGGCAAGAGGGTCGGTGCCAGGTAGGATCAAAGCGTCATTGGTTGGGTCGACTTGAGGAGGAGCATAGAGTTGATTCTTTCATGATTGGCTTTCCCACATCGAGGGGGGAGCACTTGACCCCTCCGAAGCTTACATCAGTATAAAATGAAGTTGAGAGTGTTGGAAGTCCAACGTCAAGGGTTGACTTTTATACCTATTGTCAAATATCGATTATACATGATTTATTAATGGTCGTCAATGCTCTGGGCGATCGACCCATATATCTCATACGGCATGGACTAACTTATATAGTTTCATGTCATGGACTAACTTACATAGTTTCACGTCGCACAACGTCGTCTCGTATGACCCCGTCGACGTGGGCACAATTCATCATCTCATATGGACACATGCGTTATATATATATGTATATATATTTATACATGCATACATGTATATTTATACATGCATACATGTATATATATACATGTACAAGTACGAGCTTTACCTCTTTATTTTTAGAAAGTATTAACAACCTTACCATTGAACTCCGTATCAGAAAAAATACAAAATATTAAATATCCGAATTCTTGGGAGTAAACGGAGTGTTTCTTCTTCGGATGGGAAAAATTACCCCATCCTTTTATCAAGAGAAGAAAAAAAAGAAAACAAAAAAGAAGACTTCTTTACATTTCATGTAATTTCCTTCCTTAAGCCTGCATCATTTTACAGGGCGTAACGTGATCGAGCTACTCCGCCGTCACTAATGGCCGGGTCCCTTCGGGCTCGGCCCTGACGGCAGCCTCGCCATCCACGTCGCCACCGTCGCTCTCGCCTTCTCCTGCGTGCTCGGGTACGCCAAGTAGCTCTCGCCGCCGTCGAAGCAGTCCGGCACCGGCCTCGCCGCGTCGACTCCGCCGACGTTGCTCGCGACGACGGCCGAGACGAGCAGTACCATCACCAGCACGCAACTCCTCCGACAACCCATCCCTCGATCCTTCAACTCCTTCAAGAAAAGCCTAGCTTGTAATGCTTGTGGTGGTGCGAGCAAGGATTCCGCTGCATGCGAGGAGTTTATATAGAGAAGCTACCTACTGCAAAGAAAGTCTCGTCTGAATCAAAGCCTTGACAATTGTGAGGTTTTCTTGTTGACCAAAAACATTAGCAGCGGTCAAACATGTGTCACATGTTTGATCGGTGGCGAAGAAGCAGACGGTGGCAGGTGAAGGAGATCTTTGACTCCGAGATGTGGAACTTTGAAGGCAAACTCGAACCAAAGCTGCTGCATGGAACGTACACACAGTCTTGGTCATGGAAGGAGTGCAAACTCGTCGGAATTTGGTTTTGGGGGTGCCTTCCCGGCACCTACCTCGGAGGCTGATGCCGATGCTGATGCTGATGCTGATGCATCTTCTAAGTTCATTATTTTAAACAATAGTAGCGACGAAGATCGAGTAAACGAATATTTTTTGGTACAACGATAAGATTTTTTTTATTATAAAAAAAGTTAAAATTTTAATTTTATTAGTCTCTCTATATAAATAAGAGAAGTCTTTTTTTATATAAGATTCATTCTTATAACCAATGTTTATCGTTTCGATGTGTACCGTCCGGTACGAACGGTACATACTGGTCCAACAGGTTATCAGTACACGGACCGCCCGGTACAGTGCTACAGTGCACTGTAGCACCGTAGCAGTGCACTGTAGCACTACTACAGTGCTCGGTACACCTGGGTGTACCGTTCGGTACACCCATACCGTACCGTACCGAGCCCAGGTCGAAACTCCGATACGATACGGTATTGCAGATCTTGCTTATAACGACGGTAAAAATACTCTAATAAAAAAATATTTTACTCATATTTATTTTTCTATCGTTTAAGAATTTTAATAAAATAATAATGATTCGAATGATTCTTCAAATAACCCTTAACGTTTGAAGAAAATTACTCGGTGAAATAAATATTTACTAAATATAAGGAATCATACATCACTTATAATAGACTCGCAGGTAGATTCAGGAGGTGTCTCCGAAGTCTTTAACTCATGCTATTATTACTCCTTAAAGTAGATTCAATCGAATTTAGCATTGAAGAAAAGTTTATGGAATTTTCTGACATTGGAATTTTCTCCACACAGTTCGTGCAGGAAAACATGCGATGATGAACACGTTTGCTGCATTTAATTGAGGTCCGAGACGTCCATTTACTTGTCCTTTCGGTCAAAAACTAATAGACATATGGACAAATATAATACAGTCAATGGTATATAATTCTGGTCTTCACACCAAAAAGTCCTAAGCACGATATTTGGGGCACCAATCTCGAAGTCAAACATCACGACTATGGTACACCGTATGATATTTTAATTATCATCAGTATTGGGGACACATTTTTTTTTCGAATGTCTTTTCTTCTTATTAACTGTTAACGATGGTTAAATAGAATTTGATTGTGTGATACTTGAGGGGGTCGGAAGTTAACCTTAGTTCTAAGTTTAAAAGAATATCATAAATTTGATGTGAGTGAATTCTACTGAGGACACTGTAAAAAGAATTACAGATGTATATGATAAAATAAGAAAATTATTCTAATGTTTAAATTAATAAAGAATTGGAAGGAATTGGATAAGTTTCAAATATAAAGAGTATAATTCACGGAGACTATTTATTAAAAGTTTACAAAGCTAATTATTGATTATCTCATGTGATTAGTTATTTTTAGCATCGATCCTTATATTTTTTTAAGTTACATTGATATTTGTATAATTACGAAAGTAAAACATCTATGTTCATTTATCTTAATTTTATCAATAAAAATATAAAAATAAAAAGATAAAAAGATATTTTTAATGTTTTAGTTGGTGGTGATGGACAGTGTCGTATTTGTATAATTACGAAAGTAAAACATCTAGGTTCATTTATCCTAATTTTACCAATTTTATCAATAAAAATATAAAAATAAAAAGATAAAAAGATATTTTTAATGTTTTAGTTGGTGGTGATGGACAGTGTCGATGGTAGAATGATGGAACAATTAGATGGTTGTTATAGATAAGGAGAGCGACGACGAGATATGAAGGCCATTCTACATTTGCATCAATATTAACATAATTGTTGAGTGACGAAAGGGTTATCTTTACAGATGTCGAGTAACGTAGCTCGATAACTACATTAATGTCGGTATGGATATAAAACAATAGAAGGGACACTCAATAATCGCGTTACCATTAATGCAAATGTAAAGCAACATTTACCTTTCGTTATCGTTTTCCTATCTACAATAGATAGTTGCAATCTCCAATGGTGGCATCGTTCGTCATCACTAACTAAAATATTAAAAATTATCTTTTTATCTTTTATTTTATATTTTCATTGATAAAACTAACGGTATTAGAATAAATAGATTTAGATGTTTCACTTTCGTAATTAAAGAGTAAGAAATGAAATATAACTTTTTAAAGAGTAAGAAATGAAATACTAAAACTAGATATGAGGGCCTTTAACAATTTGAGATTTAATTATTTGGTTAAGATTAGATTAATGCTTGAAACTATTATATTCAATCTATGAAACATTTAGTATAGTTGGTTGAGTCACATGTTATGTACTAACTTTTCGTAGAGTCCATCATCATCATCACCTAAAAGGTGATAAAACATGGCTAATCAATCATATGATACCAAGATATTAGCCGTATAATTGTGAGGTATATATAATATTTTTTATATTATTAACTGAAACAATAAAATTGTTGAAGATCCAAAATACACGTTATCGGATCGGATTTGGATCGAGTAAGTGGGTTATTGGGCTCGAGGGTGGCTTGCGGGACACTGAAACAATAAAATGGTTGAAGATCCGAAATACACGTTATTGGATCGGATTTGGATCGAGTAAGTGGGTTATCGGGCTCGAGGGTGACTTGCGGGACAGATCGAGCCCTCGTCTCCAATCGATTCTCCACGCAATCCTTTATCCGTTCCAAACCCAATGCACGTCCTTCACTTCACAGCCATGGCTTCTTCCTCCGCGCTTCTTCTTCCCTCAGGTCACCATCCAATCCCTTCTCCCCTTCTCTCTCTCTCTCTCTATCTCTCTCTCACACATGCAGAGATACTATCTGTTTAATTTTGGCGTGCCATAGAATTTCTTGCACACATTTTTGTTTGGGGCAACAAAATGCAGTAGTTTAGCGACTACAAAGGAACGAGTTCTTGCCAAAAACAGCAGAGATTGAAGCCTGATTTCGTAAATGGTCACCACAAAATCGGTACTTTGTTCTGTTTTTGGTTGATGAGAGCCGCTTGAGAATTATTCATAGAGTTCTTCACTGGTAGTTTCAGATTTTGGTGATCTTTTCGGAAGTGGCTTGCTGCTTAGCCTTCGGTTTTGTTATTCTCTCATCCTTTAGCGAGATTCATTATGACCTATGTTGGATGAGTTTGTGGGATTTTTCGATCTATTTCCTGTGTTATAGAGACATCAAATGTTTGTATATGGGATATCAGCCATGAGAATGAATTGTAGTAAAAGAAGCCATGTTCATGTTTTTGTTGTGGTATCGTTTTTTTAGCTTTCAAGCAATTGGAAAGGAATTTCAGTAGAGGAGCATACGACTTACTGCGATGTAGAAACTGATCAATTAAATAGCTCTTATGCCATTCATATTAAGATTACTTGCATGCTTTGGCTTGTTGGCATATGGTGCTATCTTGCTCAATAGTCAGAAAGTGTTTTCATATCATAGCTTCTGCAAAAGTTTCCTGAGTAGTATGTGATACTTGTGTAGGTCCAAGCTTTGTCAAGAAAGCATGGTGTAATCCTCGTATCTTGTCCACTGAGAGGATCCCAATTTTGTGTGTTCATTGCTCGGCCTCAGTGAGTGGACCCAAAACATTAAGTAAGAGAATATATGACGATTTCACACTATCTGGTCGACGGACTGCGATTGGAATGGTGTTGGTTACGTCTGTTTTTGGGTTACCCATTGTTGGTTCCCATGGAGCTGGATTGCCCCCAGAGGAAAAGCCAAGATTATGTAACGAGGAATGTGAAAAGGAGCTTGAAAATGTATGGTGAGGTTGCATAACCCTGAACACAATTTCTCGCCTATCCAGATTTTGATGTAAATTTTCTTTAGTGCTCTTCTTTAAATAGTCAAGATTTTGACCGGTGATATCAAGGTCAGAAATGATGTCATTTCTGAAGATGACAATTTTTTATGCAGATCAAGAAGACTAACAAAAAGATGTGTAAACTCAATAATTTCTTTTTTCATTTTGAGTAGATGCACTAAAATTTTCTGGTTTATGAAATCATTCATCTGGTATTTGGGTGGTCTGAAACATTCTGATGTGGGCTTCTTATTTATCTTTGTTCCATGTGCTTTAAAGAACTTATTGTTATGGACATCACTTCATTCTTGAAGGGTGTGGTTATATGGTATGCAGGTAGGACTCTCACATGTAGGGGGAGATTGATAGGACATGTAAGAGTGGATAATGTTACCTGTTATTAGCCCATACTATCTGAGAGTACGGTTAATATACTGGCATTGGCCCATAATTTATCTACTAAAATTTTTGGATTGAGATGGTGACCAATTACTGCACGGATGCCCTTTTTCGACCAACAAGTCTTTCATGAAAACTAATCATGTTATCGTGAAACTAGTCTACATGGTTTTCTTTCTTAGCTGACAAGGATAGACATGATTTTGCAGATTCATTTCCGATATAAAAGCAAGAAGAACCATCTCATAAACAATTTCTTACAATTTAGCCACATTTCATGATTCATAGAAATGTCATTATCCATAACAAGCAAGTGGAAGATCTAAATTTTTGAAGAAGCACAACCCATAATTGAAGGAAATAGTTACAATGAATTTCCTTACTATTCATGAGTGTGGATTAGTATATTCCCATCACAGTGGTTTTTCATCCTTCTACCAGTTGTTACTCTTTGTAACTTGTTATAGCTGTTGAAGATAGTTATGCTCCCTCAACAATTCATCTGTCTAGTTTCTATCATGTCTACAATTTTTCTGTTGCAACCTGCTTGAACTCTAAGCTATATTCAACTGTTGGACTATGGTAAGACACTACTGCTGTAATATCAGTGTTAAAATCTAGAGATACTAGATAAAACTTTCTTATTTATGAATAGGTGATAAACATATTATATTTTCATGCAGATACCTATGGTAACTACAGAATCTGGTCTGCAATATAAGGATATTAAAATTGGAGAAGGTCCGAGCCCACCCATTGGTTTTCAGGTGAGTTCCCGTTTGAGGTTTAATCTATTTTTTAATTTTTTTTAACTTTGGATGCCATTGAATACTTGGCTTATTACTAGAAAAAGTGGATCAGTGGACTGCCACTTTAATAATTCAGTGAGAGGAACAATTTTTCTAAAAATGCATTAAATTATAATCACTATAAATGAAAATGGTGGCCTAATGCACGTGGCTCCCATCAATCATTAGCACTGCAAGATATCTGTTGGTAATGCATGTAAGTGCAAATAAGCTCATTCTTAGAAATTTCGAAGAATTTAAATTCTAAAGTATCTTTGCTCTGCTTTAATGCAATTTTTTCTTATGTTTTTTGCATCTGTTGTCTAATCTACATTTGAGGAACTGCTTTTCATATCCAATATTGCTGAACTGATTCTCCTTGATGAGTTGTTGCACGGGAATTTGGGAAACTGCATCTCAATAGCAGTGTTCTGTTACTTTGTGTGCATGTTCTTGTGTAGTATCTTATTTCTTAATTTGCTCGCTAATTTTAGCTATGGTACTAAATAACTATGCCATAACTTGGGTATTTCACGTCTTACCATATAGGTGGCTGCAAATTATGTTGCCATGGTTCCATCAGGGCAAATATTTGACAGGTAAACACTCTACCGAGATCATTCAATGATATTTATGCTTGATGAGGCCTTAAAAATGAAATGGTAAGATTTTGTTTATGTTTTTGTCCTTTTTAAAGTTCCTTGTTTACTGTTATTCTGGGAGCCTTCATTTTATATTTATAATTCATGACTATCTAGGAGAAAGTTGATTCCTCTTTCTCTTATTGGCTCAAGGCATGCATCTAGTCCTTTTCTGTCTTTCTAGATCCCTGATTGCTATCTCCAGCATTTATAACAATATGTTTCCATTTGCTTTGACTTAGCTATTCCAGAGAAAAATTTGTAAAATTCAATAATTTATTTCAAATGCTAGCTTAAGTCTGATGAGCTAACTGACCTATAACTCCGTTTGGTCCAAACCACTAACCAAAATGCTTAAACTGAAGTTATTATAGTATATTCATCAGACCCTTATAAGCCAATCTTAGTCTTTTCCCACTTTTGATGTGGGACTAATTGAGGGTGTTACAATCTCCCCCACTCAATTAGCTTGACATCCTCGTCAAAGCCCAACATAACCTACTTTCCTACTCGAGCCCTCTCACCATGCCCAAATACTAGGTTGGCTCTGATACCAAATGTTACGACTTGAGTCTGATGGGCTAACTAGTCTATAACTCCGTTTGGCCCAAACCATTGACCAAAATGCTTAAGCTGAAGTTATTGTAGTATACTCATCAGACCCTTATATGTCAATCTTAGTCTTTGCCGACTTCTGATGTGGAACTAATTGGGAGTGTTACACTTAGGATGTGAGAAGCTTAAAGATACAAATTTGATGGGGACGGCAAGTTGCACAATATATTGAAGAGGAAGTCAATGTAGAAGAAACATTCAGCAAACAACTGTGACAGGTCAATAAGGATTTATTATGTTGATGTGCAGTATAATCACATTAGTGAAAACAAAAAGGCCTTCATAAGAATTCTATCACTAACAGTAAGGCCGTTGATTCTTAACTTACTATTGACAATAAAGTTGGCTTAATCTTAACTTAATTTCAGATCAGATCCTCAGGAAGGTGCCTCCCGTTCTAGATAACTGAACCACCTCTTCCCCTGCAGCCACATATTCTGTAATGAAATCCACCATGAGGCAGCCAAGATGATTATAATAGCACGAAAAAGAAGTTATGGGAGTAGGATTGACAATTATCCAACTGGATCTGGATTTTTATCCAATCAGAGCTAGATTCTTTTCTGGATTTTCAACAGATGTTGCCAATACAACCAACATAGAAACAATTTTTAACAAGTAACAGTTGTATTGTATGAAAATACAGAAGGTGTAATCCATTTCTGGATTGTTCTCTTTTTCGCCTCCCTTCTCATTTCCTCCCATGTTTTCTGTGCCACTGCAGTCTAGTTTGCAATATGTCCTCTTTATATCTTACTGTTTTAGACAGTAAGTCACTGCATGTCACAATGAAAATTCACTACTGAGGAAACTCCATAGGCTTATATTTATTCCAAATTTAACCTAGATATTGAGTATCAGCAAAGCAATTATCTGATTGATATACATTGAACTTCATTTCTTTTATTTTGCATGGCCTATCAGTACAATCTTGGAAGCATTTATCTAACATTTCTATCTGGGTTTCATATTCTGCTGACTAGCTTTAAGTAACATGAATCATAATGCTCATTCTGAAATTGTATCCTAGACAATTCTTTAGAAGGATTCTGATTCTGCTCTTCCTTTTTGTTCCAGCTCGTTGGAAAGAGGTCTACCTTATATTTTTCGTGTGGGAGCTGGTCAGGTATAACAATCTTATCATACTTCCATTCTTTGCGCCTAATGTTGGTAAGATCTAATCATATATGGTTTTTCCTATAAGAGATCTGAATCAGTCAGAACTTTGTTTGTTGTTGATGTGTCTTGGTGTACATCACATGCTGGCTTACACACTCCATAATTTTAGTTGTTGCTTATTCACACATATAGGCCATCATGGATTCTTTTACATTATTATTTTCAACTACTTTCTTGACGTAATTTTTGTTTTTCTTTTCATGAAAGTCAAATATAAATATGTAATCCAGGAGGGCCCATTCCGTTACAACATGGAGAATGCCTACTCCTTACACTATACCAACCAGTTAGAATGAAGTAATTGTATCAAGGAATGTGTAAATATGGAGGAGAACATCCAACTCCTGATGGTCCTTCATGATCTGTTATGTATCTTTCCCGTTCTGTACCATCTGTTATATATCATTTTGCGAGTCTTTTCAGCCTACTGTGCTTATTTTGGGTGGACTAGAAGTTATTTGTGAATCTGTGAAGACGGTCATAAAAGAGAACAAGAATTTGCTAAGATATTGAAGCATAGCGTCATGCAGTGTGAGGAATTCTCACTATACTGGACTGTTTTGTCATCACGAAGAAATTTGCTTTGCTTGAAAGCATACCACCTGAACATTTGAATCTCTCAAGGAAATATTCACCTTGCAAGTTTTCCATGTTTCTTCATGTTCTTTTTCCCCTTTTGTTTTGCCAAAAATAGGTGGTCAAGGGACTTGATGAAGGAATTTTGGGCATGAAAGTTGGAGGAAAACGTCGACTGTATATACCAGGCTCCGTAAGTGGTCTTGATGCATTGAAATCAATATTGTAACATCTTCGAGATTTTCTTTTTTCATATACCGGTAGATAAACATGTAATCATAATTTGTCAGACTTCCAGCTAGATTCTGTCCATTTAAAAATCATATGCAATTGTGCACATCTATAGCACATTACTTGGTCTGTTGTCATAAAATTTCAGGACTCCATTGTGTAGTACTTTCAATAATGATCAAATTTTCATCTGAATGCATCTAATTTTATGTGTTCTTTTCAACAGTTATCATTCCCCAAGGGCCTTACTTCAGCACCAGGGAGGCCAAGGGTTGCCCCAAACAGTCCTGTAATATTTGATGTCAGTTTGGAGTATGTTCCAGGTCTTGATGACGAGTAAACGTCAGCTTGGAGTCTGTTCGACGGATCGACAATGAGTCACGGAGAACTTCACATTTTTATCTGTATTCAAAAGGAAAATATGATGTGAAAGAAACAGTTCATTCTTTGTCTTCATGTCCCTATATGCTACCCTTTTATTGTGCAGTTGAGGTTGAGTGTTGATCTATTCTTCTGTATGCAAAGAAACCTCTTGATCAGTGGATGTTGTGTTAGAAATTTTAGTGCTAGTTATGTGATTCTAATCGAGGTCAACAAATATTGATTTTAGGTTGAATTTAAGTTTGGATTAATTTTACCTCATTTGGAGAGTCAATAAGAATCTGTTTTGGTCTCTCATTCTGTCGCACATTGCATTCACAGAGAGGTCATCATCTTCATTCATGTTCATTGGACCCGGCCCATTGACCTGACCCATTCATTGGGCGACTCGGGCTCAAATCTAAACCGGGTTCGATCTAGTGTCACTCTTAATTAAACCGGCGATTTATGCGTAATGTTGGACCGGTTCGGAGAAACCTCGGTCCTTTCTTTTCTCAAGAATTTGTTTAACCCATACTACAGACACTCGGTTTCTTGACTGCCTTGTGATTGGACGTTATGTGCGGGTCCCAAACGCTAAATGGCAAAACTGTCTTCAGATCTCATTCTTCATGGTCCGAACCGGTCTCTAAAACCCAATCTTGCGGCGTTGCTTCTAGAACCCTAAGCACGGCCCGCCGGCCAAGCTCTCGGTCGCCTTCTGCCATGGCGGAAGAGCCAACGAAAGCCGGCTCCGCTGGAGGCGGCGATCGGGAGGGCGAGGACGAGCAGGTGGTGAACCCTTGGGAGGTGACGGCGAAGGACGGGGGGAAGATCGACTACGACAAGCTGATCGAGAAATTCGGCTGCCAGCGGCTCGATGAATCGCTCGTGCGGCGCGTCGAGCGGCTCACCGGCCGCCCCGCCCACGTCTTCCTTCGCCGTGGTGTCTTCTTCGCCCACAGGTCCGACTACTTTTGCCCTCTCAATTTCTATCCTCTTTCGGTCTTCCGGTGCTTTTGGTGAAAGGGAGCTTGGTTCTTGGGTGATTGTTTATAGGGACTTCAATGAGATTCTTGATGTCTATGAGAGGGGCGAGAAGTTCTTCCTGTACACGGGGAGAGGGCCATCCTCCGAGGCGTTGCATATGGGGCATTTGGTGCCCTTCATGTTCACCAAGTAGGTATCCCTGTCGGTAAGCTTTATATTCCTTGATGCATTTCTATATTAATTGCATATTATAAAAATACTTGCTTCACTAGCTTCAGGTTCCAGTGATTCTGATTTCACTTTGTATGCTCTTAGGGTATTACGTATCGAAATGTAAGTATTTCTGTTGCGTACTAGATATTTCCTGGTTCTAATTATATTGAACAGTCTGGTTAAATCACTAGATTAAGCATAATTTGCAGTAATTAAAAAAAGAAAAATCTGATTTCTTCTAGCTGGAATGGGATTAATGTGAGAAAAATCTTTGAGGTGGCCTTTTTTTACAGAAATATTTTGTTCTCTAAGGTCTTGCTAATTTTTTTCTTAGGCTGATCTTTAGTCCTAAAGAAATCTCCATCCATGTGTCCTTCCTCACGGCTAAGGCCACATTTTCTTAATTCTATTGGTTTGCTGGTCATATCAGAACATTTGTCCTTCACATGCTTGTGATTACATATCCATTCTTTCTATATGCTGGCTAGGGAGCCTACTTGGTCCGGAATTTGGTCAAATAATTGATGTGATTTTTCATCAATGCAATTGTGAAGAAACACGTTCCATTAATATGATTTGTCTTTGTTTACCAGCCAGGCAGCAAGTTGGTCCAGTATTTGGTGAAATCGTTGATGTGACCTTTCATCAGTGAAATTTTGAAGAAACCATCCAATTAATATGAGTTTTGTAATTCATATGCATCTTTACACATGAGATTATGTACTTTATGTTTTTTGTTATGTTAAATTTGGTTGAGTCAAGCTTGTGGTTTGGTTATTTGTCTGAAGCTACTACTATCAATAGATACTTGCAGGATGCTTTCAAGGTTCCTCTTGTTATACAGCTAACTGATGATGAGAAGTGCATGTGGAAGAACCTTACGGTGGAAGAGAGTAAAAGGCTTGCTCGTGAGAATGCGAAAGACATAATTGCATGTGGATTTGACATAACTAGAACTTTTATTTTCTCAGATTTCAGTTATGTTGGCGGGTAAGGCTTTTTATTTATTAGTTGCATCTTTGCACTAGCATGATATAGTTTCCACTATGTAAATGATTGCTTGTATTCCATTATCATTCATATATCTCCTACCTTCTGTTAAATGTAGGTTTTAATTGTATACCTTGTGTTCACTGATAAAAGCATTCAACATTAAGATTCATTATTTCAAAAATTAATTCATTCTTTTCCGATTCAAGTTGGGCCTCCCAGGTGTTTATGCATTGTAGTTGACCTCAGAACACAATTTGAAGTGCATAACTGCATACTAGGGTTGCATTTACAATATGTAAGTGAACTTTCATGACAAGGTGAATAAGTTTCAATTCGTGGTCTAGGAAAGGTAGAGGAACAACAAACACTTAGTTTGAAATAGTAGGATGGATCTGACACCAACGATCAACTAATATTGCTTTTAACCTCAAATAGTTGGTACTAACAGTTTGATGTTGTTGCTTTAGATTTCAAGTAATGCTGATCATTTGCTATGTTGTAGAGTTCTAATGTAAAGATTTTTTTGCAGTGCTTTCTATGAGAATATGGTCAAAGTTGCGAAATGTGTCACATTCAATAAGGTGACTCCAAATGCATATTTTTTCAGACAAGCATGACTTATAAAAGTTATTTTTTGTTTCAAGGGGGGGTTGCATATTTTTTCAGACATGCATGACTTATAAAATTTATTTTATGTTCAAAGGGAGTGCCATTCAAATACTTACTCTTATAATATTTTGCTTCTGAAATGCAGGTTGTAGGAATATTTGGCTTTACAAATGAGGATCATATTGGTAAAATCAGCTTCCCTCCTGTTCAGGTTCTACTTCAACGCCTTTCACTCATGGCCTAACTTTTCTTCATGTCAATATGAAACTTGCTTCATAGTTGAGTGTGTTTGACCCTTTTAGTAAGTTAACATGACAATTCTTTCCTAGAAAGGGGTTCAATATTTGTTCTTGGCATGGCATAGTTAATAATTACATCATTTTTATACAAATGATTACTGCTGGACTCATTGTTACTTGACAAATGAAAAAGACACGGCTAGTTGTCATTTTTTTGCATTGGTAATAAAAAAATACTAGAGATTTTTATCATACCTGAGCATAATTTATTGTCTACAGGCTGTCCCATCATTCCCTAGTTCATTTCCACATCTCTTCTTGGGCAAAGACGATCTTCGTTGTTTGATACCATGTGCCATTGACCAGGTGTTTTGCTTTCTGTTACTGGTTTTACAATTGAAATCTTGACAAAAAAGTTCTGGTGTTATGTTTTTACTTTTTCCCCTTGTGTAAAACTGCATATGTTCTATAGTGATATCTACTTTTTATTGGTAACTTACCAACTTTCCCTAATGCTAGTGGTTTTTTGGTCCATCTTTCAGGATCCTTACTTCAGAATGACACGAGATGTTGCTCCTAGGATAGGTTACCAAAAACCTGCATTAATTGAGTCATCATTCTTCCCTGCTCTCCAGGTACCTATGAGAATTTATTAATCATAAATTGGAACTAATCTATAATCTGATTGTTACCAATGAAAGGCTAGAGCATCATTTCCTTTTGTTTATTCCCATTGTTTCCATTGACATATTTTATTTATTTTTATGGAGTGACATTCATCTTGAGGAATTTAACTTTGAAACGCCCATGTTGGATTATTTATGGCTTTCTTATTAATGTGTACTGGCTCTGCATGCTTAAGGGGGAGACAGGAAAGATGTCTGCCAGTGATCCAAATTCTGCTATATATGTGACAGATTCATCCAAGGACATTAAAAATAAGGTTTTTGTTCCTATTCCATCCATCTTCTTTATTTCATTGGATGCTTCTTCTGTTCCTCTTCTATTTTTCACTTGAATGTATTTTATTTTGTACTTCCACCCTGGTTGTGGCTGGGTGTTTCTTCATTTAGAGTTTTGCAGTACTGGTTCTTTTCACCACTATAGTACAATATATCTAGTATGGATTTCTGGAATAAAATATTTAGCTCACAATTTAGACTTTATTGCTCCACCATAACTGTGTCAGAGAAGTTGGATTGTTCTTGTTCCTTGAGTTTTGTTGCTTCTGTTATTCCTTTTCATCACTAACCACAGACAGAGCAAAGCAAGAACTTCCACTGATGAGTTTTTCATTGAATTTTTAATCAAGTTGCTTTGAAGATCTCGAACAACAATTATGAACTTCATGATATCTGGTTGTTTCTTTGTTATTTATGATTTATATGATTCGCGAATCTTGCTTATAAAGTCGATTAGTAGTTGCCATTTTTGAGCTCTTAGCATGGATTTTTTTTTCCTGTTTTGATATGAATGGATCATTCTTGTTTACTCAATCAACACTTGGCATATTCAATGATTCTGAATATGGACTAAAAGTTAGGTGCATCACATGAAAGTGAAACCAGAAGTGGGTGCTCTTACTACAGATCATTCTAATTGCTTGGAGGCTTAGCCTGCTAGTGGGTATGGTAAAATAACATGGGTGCATTGTAAGGCTATATTAGGTTAATTATATCTATAATAATGGAAAATTGATCTGACTGAACACAATTTATTTCCTACAATGAGCACAAAATTAACAAACTTTAGTTGTTTCAAATGTTCAGAATGAAAGATGAGGCTACAACATTGTGTCATAAAAATTTGCTACATTTGCAGGTAAACAGGTATGCTTTCTCTGGAGGCCAAGATTCAATAGAGAACCACAGAAAATATGGAGCAAATCTAGAGGTATGCTTTCTTCTGTCATATTGGTTCACTAAGAAAGCTGCAGACTTTGTTTTTTTTTCAAACAACATTTGTAGTATTACTACTGAAGGAGCAGATTTTAATGCTAAAATAGATTCCTGAATGGATATTCCATAGTTTCATAGACTATTTGGAATGATGGATTTTCTACGAACTTCACGTATACAAATACTCAGATTAGGAAAGGTAAAGGCAGCAACATATGCAACCATTAGATATAGCTGGAAACGTTGTGGATGGGACAAATCTGAGAAAAGCACCAAATTGAACTTATGAAGATACAATTTACTGGAGCATTTAAATTCTATAAGAAACGTTGTCGGGATGACTCGTAAAAGTGGAGTGAAATAGGTAGATTAGACTTATTTTCTCAACTCTCGATGAATCGAAGCATGTCTTTAATAGTGGTATATGTGGTATTATAATCTCATTGCAGTTATTATATATAGTTATAGCACTTTGCAGAAATTATGTTGGTTTCTAGTGAATCCTTGATCATGGGGTTTTGTTGAAGTTGCTTTCAAGTCTAGGCTGTAGATGAATGCACTGTGATTGTTAAGCAAATCATTTGATGTTTGCACTTTTATCAAAATTTACTACTACTGCTTTGGGTCTTCAACAGGTTGATATTCCTGTCAAGTACCTTGGTTTCTTTCTTGAAGATGATGCTGAGCTTGATCACATAAAGAAGGTACTAGTATAAATTCTCGATTTTGTCCTGAACCCTGATTTCTTTTGAGAAGCATAGATTGCTCAGGCTGCACGCCTAGTGATGCTTGACGTGCGGACCGGGTACTACTGGCATGTCAATCCCATGCTGACATGTCAAATTTGAGCATGTCGGACACAGGCATGGAAGGCTTACACCCTTGCCATGTCAGTTACTGTGCCTACAAGTAGACGGTACAAGGGGATGGGATAAGTAAAACCATGACAGCATGTACATTGCTCATGGTAAGCTATTCAATTAGTCTAGTAAATGCAGCAGCCAATTCCATAAAAAAAAATTTCAGGAGTATGGAGCTGGACGAATGTTGACTGGTGAAGTCAAAAAGCGCCTTGTGGAGGTCCTGTCTGAACTGGTGGAGAGACACCGGAAAGCTCGCGCACTGGTCACCGATGAGGTAAGCAACTGAGTGCATAAATCTTCTGTAACCCGTTTACCTTCAGTGAGCTGCCATATCATCTAGTCATAAACTCTTTGATTGATTGTTCTATAGTTTTCATGGTAAAAGACACTGGGCAGTATAATTTAGGCATACAGAAACTCATATTATTTGGTTGCACTAATGGTCTTCCATAAGATGAAAAAGTGATTACCTGATTACATGCACTAATGATCAAGAACCAAGAACAAAGACAATGGATCGAAATAGAAGATCCTTAAGTATCATTAGTACAGACCATGTAGCCGATGCCACGCATGCATGCTGCCATGCCTGTTTTTTTGCCTCCTCTCTACTACGGTTACACTCAAACAAATCTGTCTTCCCTGGTCAGGTGGTGGATGCTTTTATGGCCGTGAGGCCCCTTCCCCAGATGTTCGGCTGAAAAGCCTTCTGCATGCGGATTTCGACCCTAATTGATTCCGGCAGTAAAGAACAAGAATATCATATATATTTTTTTTGGCAGGATTCTTTTATTATCCATTCAAGAAACAGCGAGGTTGCAATGAGCAGTTCCCCAAGAGTTTTTCTCGAGGAAGCTGTTTTCTTGGTGACATGCCCAACATGCATTTGTGCTGAAGCAATTGGATTCTTTATTTTCAGACTTTTAGCTCAGGTGTTTCCTTTTATCTTCGTATTTATATATAGAATGGTTACTAATAATTGCAAAAAAAATTAATATGCTACTAAAGTTCTGAGAAGAAAAATATAAGCAAGGGCGTATCTTTTTCGAATGACGTCAAGGTGGTTGGTCATTCGGACCCTCGTCATCCATGTCTTCTTCGGTGTTCATCTTCTCTTCCACATGGATCCGGTACATGAAATTAATATTTCTCAGACGTGAAACCGGGCATGGCATCATGCACGTACGGCGACGCAACCAACATCGAGAATATAAAACTTTTATTGTGGTGTTAGTTGGGTTTATATGTCTCGGTGTCATGTTTTGGTCGCAGTAGATTTATTTAGGCACAGGTTCGATTTCCTAGCTCACACGGGTGTATGTAGTCTTGTGTGTTTTCGATGTAACGAATTTGTCCTTGGGCGTGTTTCGCTTTATGCATTGTGGATTTATTTTAGTGTCAGTCAGGTTTCTCGACTCACGGCTTAACTCCATTTAGCCCTACGCCTTTATTGTACTAGATTATTAAGTAAGGTTTCTCAACTCATATATTTCGGGTACGTTTAGTCTCATGCCTTTGATATAGCGGATTTATCTTAGTGCCAATTGAATTTTTTGACTCACATGCCTCAGGCACGTTTGGCCTTGTGCCTCCGCCATAATGAATTTTTCTTGGTGTGAGTCTAGTTTTCTGACTCACATCCTTTGGGCACGTTTGGCTCTGCATCTTTGTCGTAGCGGATTTATCTTGGTGCTGGTCAAGTTTTTCGACTCACACGCCTCGAGCACGTTTGACATTGCGCCTTTGTCATAGCGGATTTATCTTGGTATGGGTTGAGTTTCCCGACTCACATGTCTCGGGTACATTTAACGGATTTATCTTGACATGGGTTGGTCTTTTTGACTTATGCTTCGAGCATATTTGACCTTGTACCTTTGCTATAGCAGATTTATCTTAGCGCAAGTTGGGTTTCCCGACTCACATACCTCGGGCACGTTTAGCCTTGTTCCTCCGTTATAACAGATTTATCTTGACAAGGTCAGGTTTCCCGATTCACATGCCTCAGACATATTTGCCCTTGCACCTCCATCATAGTAGATTTATCTTGTCGCTGGTCAGGTTTTCTGACTCACATGCCTCAAGCATGTTTGGCCTCATGCCTTTACCATAGCAGATTTGTCTTAATGTGAGTCAAATTTCTTGACTCACACGCCTCGGGCGAATTTGGCCCCACGCTTCCGTTGTAGCGAATTTTGTTGAATCCTGGATTTTTATGATGAAATCAATTTATGAGTTTATAGACTAATAAGCATTTGAGATAAGTGACGCAAAAGAAACTTCGATCATGAAAAAACAAATCATTGAAGTAGGAGAATCAAACATTGAGCCAAAGAGCATCATGTCAGAGTTCGAGCATCGGGTCGGATGGATCGAGCATTGCGCCAAGAAGGTCGGATGTTGTGGGAGGTTAATAAGCCGATGGATCGAGTAATACGCCGAAAGAAATAATGATGCACCGAAGGTTCAGACGAAGTGCCGGATGAACAAATAATATGCCGGATAACGTAAGATTCATGATTATAATTGTTAAGTCTTAATCGAAGTTATTTAGAGTTTAATTGATTAGGAGCCCATTGGGCCTGAACCAAGGCTAAATTGGGCCCGTTGAAAGATTAATTCAGTAACCTAAAGTTGAGTTAGGTGGTACCACCCCGTTGAAAGGTTAGTGTGGGTCAGGTTTCTCAACTCACCCACATCATACGCATTTAGCATTGTGCCTCCATCGTAACGAATTTATTTTTAGTGCAGTTTGAGTTTCCCGACTCACACGCCTCAAGCATGTTTCGCCCTGTGCCTCTATCGTATGAGATTTATCTTAGTATGGGTCAAGATTCTCGATTTATATGTCTTGGGTGCATTTAGCCCTATGGCTCCATCGTAGTGGATTTATCTTAGTATAGGTTGAGTTTCCCGACTTACATGCCTCATGCACATTTGGCCTCGTATGTTCATCATAGCAGATTTATCTTGGTATGGGTTGAGTTTCTCAATTCACATGCATTGGGAAAACTTAACTCATATGCCATAGGCATGTTTGGCCCTATACTTTCATCATAGTATATTTATCTTGGTGCAGGTTAGGTTTCTTAACTCATATGCCTCTGGCACGTTTGGCTCTACGCCTCCACAATAGCGAATTTTTTTTGGTGGAGGTCGAGTTTCCCAACTCACACACCTTGGACGCATTTAGCCTTATGCTTCGACTGTAGTAGAGTTATCTTCACGTGGGTCGAGTTTTCCAATTCACACGTCTCGGGCGCGTTTGACCCTATTCCTCTGCAGTAACTGATTTGTCATGGCATGAGTCGGGTTTCTCGACTCACATATCTCAGGCATGTTTGCCGCTATGCCTTTGTCATCACAGATTTATCTTAGTGTAGGTCGGGTTTCTTGACTAACATGCCTCAAGCACATTAGGCCCGCACTTCTGCCATAATAGATTTCTCTTAATGTGAAGTTAGGTTTCCTGATTCACACCTTGGGCACATTTAGCCTCGCGCCTTCGTTGTAACTGATTTATCTTATTGCGATTCTGGTTTTTTGACTCACATACCTCGAGCGCATTTGACCCTATGCTTTCGTTGTAGTAGATTTATCTTGATGTAGGTTGGGTTCCTCAACTCATACACCTTATGCACATTTGGTCATGCACATCTACCATAGCGGATTTATCTTGGTGAGGGTCGGGTTCCCCAACTCATACTGCTTGGGCACGTTTGACTTCGCGCCTTTATCATAGTAGATTTATCTTAGTGTATGTTGGGTTTCTTGATTCACGCCTTGGGCACATTTGACCCAGTGCCTTTATCATAGCTAATTTATCTTAATGTGGGTAGGGTTTCCTAACTCACATGCCTTAGGCGCGTTTGGCTCTGGGCTTCCGTCGTAGCGGATATTTCTTGGCACGAGTCAGGTTTCCCGACTCACACGCTTCGGGTGCGTTTGTCCTTGTGCCTCCACTATAGCGAATTTATCTTAACATAGGTCTGATTTCCTAACTCACATGCCTCAGATACATTTGGCCCCGCACCTTCACCATAGCGGATTTATCTTGGCACATGTTGGGTTTCCAAACTCACATGGCTCGGGCACATTTGGTCCTATGCCTTCGTCAAAGCAGATTTATCTCGGAGCTTGTTGAGTTTCTTGACTCACTCGCCTCATGAGTGTTTGTCCCTATGCTTCCACCATAACAAATTTATCTTGGCATGGGTCGGGTTTCCCAACTCACATGGCTTGAGCAAGTTTGGCCCGTGCCTCCATCGTAGCATATTTATCTTGGTGAAGGGTCAAGTTTCTTAACTCATACATCTCGAGCACATTTGGACCTGCATCTCTACCATAGCTAATTTATCTTATTGCAAAGTGGGTTTCCCGACTCACACACCTCAGAAACGTGGAGCCTTGCACCTCCGCCATAGCAAATTTATCTTAGTGCAGGTCAGGTTTCTTGACTCACATGTCTCGTGCACGTTTAGCTCTGTGTTTTTGTCATAGCAAAATTATCTTGGTGCAGGTTAGGATTCTCGACTCATACGCCTCAAGCACGTTTGGCCCTGCACCTCTGCTATAGCGAATTTATTTTAGCGTGAATCGGGTTTCCCGACTCACACACTTGGGGCACGCCTCAATCATAGTGGATTTATTTTGATGTTGGTTAGGTTTTTCAACTCACATGCCTCGGGCACATTTAGTTTCGTGCCTCTGTTTTAGCAAATTTATTTTGGTGCAAGTTATGTTTTTTAACCCACATGTCTCGGGCTCATTTGGCCCTACGCGTCTACTGTAGTAGATTTATTTTAGTGCGGGTCGATTTTCCTGACTCATATCTTGGGCACGTTTAGACCTACGCTTCTATTGTAGCAGATTTTTCTTGGCATAGCTCGAGTTTTCCAACTCATATGCCTTCGACGTGTTTAACCATATGCCTCCACCGAAGTGGATTTATCTTGACATGGGTCAAGTTTCTCGACTCACATGCCTCGGGCACATTTGGCCTCGTGCCTCCGCTATAGCAGATTTCTCTTAGTGCAGGTTGGGTTCCCCGGCTCATATGCCTTGGGCGCATTTGGCCCTATGCCTCTACTATAGCTAATTTATCTTGGCATGGGTCGGGTTTCCCTACTCATATGCCTTGGACGTATTTGGCCTTGTGCCTCCGCCATAGCAAATTTATCTTAACGTGGGTTAGGTTTCTTGATTCACATGCCTTGAGAACGTTTGGCCTCATGCCTCCACCATAATGGATTTATTATGGCACGGGTTAGGTTTCTCAACTCACACCTCGGGCACATTTGGCACTGCGCTTTCATCATAACTGATTTATTTTAGCGCAAGTCGAGTTTCCTAACTCACACGACTTAGGCACGTCTGGGCTTGTGTCTTTACCAAAGCAGAATAATCTTGGTGTGGGTCGGGTTTCCCTACTCACATGCCTCGGGCACCTTTAGCCTTGCTCTTCCATTGTAGCGTATTTATCTTGGCATTTGTTGGGTTTCTTGACTCACACGTCTCAGGCGAGTTTAGCCTCGCGTATCCACCATAGTGAATTTTTCTTGGCATGAAGCGGGTTTCTCAACTCACACTCCTTGCACACATTTGACTCTGCACCTCCGTCATAATGGATTTATCTTAATGTCGGTCGAGTTTCTTGACTCACATTTCTCGGGCGCATTTGGCCCTGGGCCTCCACCATAATTAATTTATCTTAGCACAGACTAGGTTTCTCGACTCATACGCCTCGAGTGCATTTGGCCCTACGCTTCTGCCATAGTGGATTTATCTTAGTGCGGGTCAAGTTTTCCGACTCACATGCCTCGGGCTCCTTTGGCCCTATGCCTCCGTCATAGTGGATTTATCTTTCTATTAATTTTTTTAACCAAAACAATATTGGTAAGCCATTGGGGGTACTACACTACAACGATAAACTCTACCCTTAGCAGCTTGTCTATTTCGTTACTAATTGCCTTCTAGCGCTCGGGGCCAAACTTGTGAGGATTTTATTGGGTAACCTAGGGCAGCATCACATGTGCAATGGAAAAATAGAAAACAAAAATCCTAGGTTTTCCACAGAAAAAGTTTCTCGTGAATATTAGTGTGCAAAAACCCACAAAATCGAAAACTACGTATATGTAAAAGATTTGTTATATAGGGAGATCATATATCCTTGAAAACTTACAGACTTGTGGGAGATAATGAAGGAGGTCAACTATCCTAATCTCTAACAGTGATTCATATGGCTAATGCGGTGAAGATAGTCCTCAAATCACTACACGATCCTCCTCTCCACATGAATTGGGCATGGAAGGCATTAGTGTGCTCAATCGGGTTGGTGCTGCTGTCAATGGCTTCCAATAATAGAAGGCAAAAGTTAGTCAGAATTAGTTCTTCTTGAATGCTCTAGGTAAATGGGGAGCAACCCAAGGTGGGATTGACTGAGTTTTCCCCCTTGGACTATTAGAACTCTCACCGTATCTCATCTAAGCATTGGTTCATTTCTCGTAGTTTGACCAACAGGCAGTCATCTATTGAATCCATCGATTGAGTCTTGGACTCGGGCGAGGCATGGCAGTGGTGCGATGGTGCACTGAACTCCATCGTTGGGGAGGGGGGTGCTCCTTCGGTTGGGTGCCCCATAGTCCTTGGGGGATCCTGAAAAGCTAGTACCATGTCGATTGGGGAGATTCCGATAAGTGTCGGTGGCAATGATGATTGAGGTGTCAATCATGCTAGAGAGGATGGTGCTGCTTATTAAGCTAGTGGAGGCACGAGTGGGCAATAGCTTGCATCATGACCATGAGTGCTTACACTTAGATGGATGATGTTCGATAACACCTCGGTGGGGACGAGCAAGTGGTTCGAATTTATTCTCGGGGGTGAGAATCTTGAGTCCTCGAACAAACATCAGTACCACATCGACATTTGCATCGAAATGGATGCATTAACATGGGGGAAGGACAAAGATTGTCCCCTTGACTAAAAGTACTATAGGTCGAAGGTAAAGCCTCCTTGTTGGAGTGTTCATTAAGAGGATTGATAGATGGACATTTATGACATCAAGGCTCTCCCTTTAGTGCCAAAATATTAAGGGAATTCATCATCGATGTCCGAGTCAACCCGACGTGACCTCGAGGGAATCTTGCATGGCTCCGAAGTGGTTCTTGAGTGGCTCCAAGGTGGCACCTGCACCAAGACCAATATTGAGGGAAGTTTTTCGATCTAGTTCCTTCGATACTCAAGTTAGTCTGAGATCGTTTCTGAGAGGTGTAGGCTTCTTTATGGAAAAGAGTACCCTTTAGTATAATGCTAATGCTGGGATATAACTTTTATACATGACTAGGAGAGGAGACAAGCCCGTAACTACCTCAACTTTCTCATTTGATATTTTATCCTCATTTGATATTTTATCCACATGAATGATAAGAAAAAGATAAACTCTGAATGATCTTTCTTAAATTGTTGATCTAGAGCAAACAAGTGAAAGGTGACGAGGAACTCAAAAAAGATAAAACTCTCTCCGCATGAGTAGATACGATAACAAGTCACAACAAAAACCACTTTTTGTTTGTGGCTGCGATTACAATGATACCAAAGCAAGCAGAGACTTCGTATTAGCTTATTGAACTCGAGCATCATGAGAAAAGCACACCAGCACTTGGTACATAAAGGCATGTATTAAAGCCTATGATGACACGTTTCCTACAGGCAGAGAACATTAGAATAAAGAAAAACATCATGCTTTCATTTCATGTACTCGTATTTTAACTCTGTTCACTTGAATCAATCTGTAAACATAGTGTTAAGAACAATCAAGTTTTACATAGATGAGACCTCAAACGACCACTCTTCCATCACACACCCATATCTGTAAACATAGTGTTAAGAACAATCAAGTTTTTCATAGATGAGACCTCAAGCGACCACATCACACCCATATAAAGATGAATACCCTCTCTCTCATTTCGACTGACAGATGGGAACAAATGGAAGCTAACTGAGCATGTAAACTCGACATACATGATGTGAAGAGAAAATGACTTCCAAATCCATAATACCTTGTAAAAGGCCATGGTGGACAAACAGCAAGTCACATCTTTTGGGAAAGTACGGTATTTGTTGTAACTCAGAAGAAACATGAGCTGATTGCTTAGGATGAGGAAAACATCATGCCTTAACATAACATAATTTATTGAAGGCCTGATTCTTATCCTGACCACTGTTTTCTTTATCAGGAATTATTTATCAAGAACTTTGGAAGTCTGGCAATCAATGGTTCCTTTAATTTTTCAAGTCCAACGACAGCTGCTTCTTTTAGATTGTCAACTTCCTCCTCACATTGGTCATATACAATGAAGACAGTAAACAGAGATGCCAATCCTGCAATGGATGGGAAGACAAACATTAGCATGAAAGAAAATTTACTGTATCAAGATTATAGTGGAAGTGTTGAGTTGGTTCTTTACCAAGGCCAACCAATACTGGGATAGGAATATGCAACAACAACTTGACTAAATAGAGACAACCTGCTGCCTGCATCAATTAAGTAGTTATTAAGTCACAAGATCTGCATCAAGTGAAATTTACACCAAAAACTCATTCTCAACTGTTTGTTTAACAAGAAATTACCAACTGATACAATAGAAAATACAAGTGTGAGTCAACTAGAATGATGATCAGTTAAGTTGCTGTGATGGTACACAGAGTTAAGTAGCTAACAAATTGGTGTTTACAGACATCCAGATAGCCACAGGTTTTTGTACAGCATCATGGAGGCGGATTTAAAAAGTTCAACATTTTTTATGGGTTGCACATGTGAGTCAAGAAATTTCAAGTGTTATCTATCACTGTTCCAAAAAAAATGGTCATTGGAGTCATAATGTATGATTGCAAATCATCATGATTAGCATTTGCCTCCTATATATTTGGATTATGTGGTTGAAAAGCAGATGAAAATAGGCAGATGAAGCAGGTGCCAGCAACAGAGCAAACTAAGAAGATAGATCAGAATGGTAGGTGACTGGAGGCGATTTGGCCCCAGTCAAAATGGGGTTCGTTATTTTTTTATCAGCATTTGCCTCCTATATATTTGGATTATGTTGTTGCAGAAGAGCAGATGAAAATAGACAGATGAAGCAGGTGCCAGCAACAGAGCAAACAAAGAAGATTTAGATCAGAGTGGTAGGTGACTGGAGGTGATTTCGCCCCAGTCAAAATGGGGTTCTTTATTTATTTATTATTGGATAGCTGAGAACAATTGTTGACAACTGTTTACAGATGTCAAAAACAGGTCTTTAGATGGTAAACAAAAATTAAGAAAAAGGTTCTCAGGGAAGCTGCTTTTGACATGGCGCAACCACAGCAATGTCGGTCCATCTTATCTACTTCCTCCTCTCCTCCCCTCTTCTCTCCCCCTCTTTCTCACGTCCTGCATATGGGGATGTGTACCAGCATGGCCAGGGAGTGGTATGAGTCTTCAACCGGCATTTGAAAAAAGGTCAGACTTAAAGAACATCAAGAATAGAGTACGGTCAATATGTTTGGCAACACAGGCACCAAGGTTGTAGGTTGCATCTGTAGAAATGAAGCTCATATGCACATATGTAGATCTGAGAAACCAAAAAGCTACTGATAAAAATTGAAACATTTTAAAGGTTTGTTTCATGAACTCAAACAGGTCACGAGCTGGAAGAACAAGGAGCTTGATTTAATTTGGATGTTTGAGAACTTCAAATTGCATGGCTACCATGCATATTTGGAGTCATGCTACACCTAGGACGGTTGATCTTATAGTGCCCTTGAAGACCTGTGTTTTTGTAAAATATATCTATACTTGTGTAAAACCAATATATATTTACGTACAATCTTGCATGTGAAAGTGGCTCATTCCAGGAACATGTCAAAGGATCTCAGTAATGTGTCTAACCTTGAAGAAGATACTCCAGTCATCACCTTGGGCTAGTAACTTCATTGTTGAAATGCCTTCGTTCCATAAAGATGCCAGAGCAAAAAAAGCATCTCTCATGGTTGATTCTGAGATTTCAAAGCAAGAGGGAGGTATCTTCTCGATATTTGAACCAAACCTGTAAGAAATGATCTTGAATGAGGATGTGAATGTCAACGAACGAAAAAGAGAAAATGGTTAACCTCAATCTTACTTGAGTTTGCAATCCAACTCCAACAAAGTTTACAGTTATGAAATAAGTGTTACTCTTTTGAACACAAGTAATCATGCTTTTGAATACATTATTTACTAGTACTTGGCAGTAAAGTAGAAGTAATATTGCTCATGTTCAAAGTTAAACACAACACTCTGATACTTGGTACACGAAGTTAACCATCACAAAATTATATACCTCATATTTAGTTAAAAAATGAAATGTAATATTAAATAACTGTAGTGCTCAGTGTCATGCAATACAATATGATACTTACATTTTTGTAGGTAGAATTCCTTGGATAAGAAGCGAGAGACAAATCACCATCAGGATTTTGGCACTAGATGTAACAAAAGTTCTTCCAGAAAGGAAGAACCAATAAAAGAGCACAAATGATGAAAGTACCAAAGCAAAAGTTTTCTTTTCATCTCTCCACAGAAGTATGTCAGCAACTGCAAAAAATATGAGTTCCAAATTTCAATATTGAAAGTATATAAGCAGAAATAAATCAAAAGAAGCAGCAATGCAACTAAGCAGAAATACATGACTATATGCTCCTATCTTGGCCTAAACTATACGAGGCAAATTTAAAATGAAAAAGTTAGATGAAGTTGCTGAAACAACCTACTCCACTGCCTAACATTCTATCCGCCTTTGATGTGATGGTCCAATCTCGCTCTAGTGCATGGCCTGAGCCTTTTGCTAATTGTGAGAATGATTCCACAGTTAACTCAATGCCTTCCTGTCACCATTCAGAATAACTGCAGTCACACAAGATGAGTAGAACGAGGTTTCATGCAATATATAATAGACAAAGGTAAGACATAATTACTCTTTGCATATTTTTGAAATCCAGGTTTCCATTTGATGTTTTGATAGTTCATTATTACTAGTATCATAAGTTCCCTGTGGTTACACTTTGAGCAATTTCCAGTAAACTTGTCTGCACACTGTCCTAAGCTCCAAAACCTTTCTTGCATGATGAGTAATGATATCAACAACAATGATGTAGAAACAGCAAATGGGATGTTATGTCAGGATTGTCAAGCTTGTTAAACGGCCATGATAGCTTCTACAGCTAACAGCAAAAACCTAGGACGTTAGTTCCATTTTGAGCTCTAAATGTAATTACTACTAGGAAATGGAGATAAAAACATATTTAGTAATGTTTACTTTGTTTGACTCTTTTAAAGAATATGAAAGATTTGGAACAGAGCTTTTACTTCTAAAATTTTGAGAGATAGAAGGAAAATGAAAATGTGACCCATCTTTCAGCACCTGTATAGTTTCAGTGCTGTTACCCAGCCAAGAAATTCCTTCCTTCCTCTGAGCACCTAATTTGCATTTTATTTTAAAAAGTCTGATTCCAGAAATAAAAATTAAACATATTTACATAAATTCTTCCAGAATTTCTTCGTTTTTCTCTTTATTTACAGCAATTCTTATGGCAGGAGGGTTAGTTTCACTGATAGCTAATTTCTATGTACATCAGTGAACTATGCCAATGGAAATAAATCAAAACATCAATGTTTAAGATAGCAACAATATAGGCAATTACCTGAAATGACACAATTGGTGAATAACCAAGTAGTGTCTTAGCTTTAGAACAATCAAAAGTCCTTGAGCATGAGAGGGAATAAACAGTTGAAGGTGAAAAAACTGAATTGGACAATCTACAAACTCTCAACTTGTCACCGGCCAGCTTGGCAAGCAAGATAACTATCATAGCAAGGTTGATAGGAAGATGTATACTAGGCCTGAAATTTTTCATACATCATCAACTCCTTGAAAGAGTATGAAATTCAACTTAAGAAATTAAAATTAAAAGAATTATTTGAGCAGAAAATAGAAATATCTAGTCAAGTGGAAGCTTTACAAACTGGCTTACCTTTGAAAAGATTCCATAATTCAAAAATGAAAACATTCCATATTTGACAGGATATTAAGAGAATGCAAAATTCTACAAGATGGATTCATAGGAACCTTCAAAACCAAAAGGTTTGCTTGTCTCACTTGGTATTCACAATATTCTATCAAATAATTTGTGTTCAACAATATGTTATATTTCAAATTCAGAAATATATTAGACAACTGACATGACCCAAAAGAGTGGACATGAGATCTGGATAAGTCTGCTATACCAGTTAAACAAGGAGATTGAGATACAAAGGAAATTTGTATAATAAAAAAATAATATATAAGAAAAGAACAAAAAACAAAAGCAAAAATCCTCTGCAGGATCAAGTATTGTCTCTTGAAAATTACTTCTTAACTAATGTACAATGGCACATTGACCATAAACATTAAGAAAAATCTAAATCTAAACCATTAATTTAATTGCAAACTCATAATATCCTACCAACATGTGATTGAACATATATAATAACCCTAATGATATTATAATCTTCTTAAACATCCAAGCCATGATAACCTGGTTGAATGAATCCATTTTGTGTCACCGGTGTGTTCAATGTACCTTACTAAAGGCCACAAATCATATAATGAAAGTCGTGGCAGAGAAGAAGTCCCAAAGCATAGGATGATCATTTGAAAAGAAGCTGAACCCAGTGCATATGGCTCCCATCGGGGTCTAGAGAAGTCAATGAACATAGTCTTACCTTGTAAGCAAAGTAGTTGTTTCCCTAACCAGAACCATGGTGACATAGGTCGCAATGAAGCAACCTTAACATCATCCCAAGCTTTATCCTCAAAGAACTTGGTTGTCAGAATCTAAATATTATATCAAAATTGCATATTAATTCTCACTAGAAGTAGGATTAAAAGGTTGTATAAGTTTGTCAGAATCTTTGCTGATGACACTCATCAATTTATGCTTGAGGTAAATGTGGAGTTGGAAATGAAGAAGTCAACAAGGGAACAAATGAAATGACTTGTTTTCATTTTTTTTATTCACCTCTAAGGTAGATCGCTTTGTATCTACAAATTGTGTTGGTTTTGGATGTGGATCATTAATGATCAACAGATGGAGAGAGCTGAGGTCAGTGAATGACAGTGAAGAGAGAAGAGTGTCAATAGACAAAAGAAAGATATTGAAACAATATTAAGAGGAAGCAAGGTTTTAAATTTCAATTTGATACCAATTTCGGTAACTAGTCTGATCAGAATAATGATGATATATCAGGTGATACACTGGCTTGTACTGATACAAAAAAGATAAAGAAATGAAATACTGATTGTAGAGATCCATATAGGACCTTGTTCGAATGGATATATACCAACTGGTTCATCCCATCGGACCAGTATTCGGATACTTGAGAGGAAGTATCTCTTCTCTTTCTTTGTACTGTAACCTCCCTTTCCTCTAACCTGAAAGAGATTTTTTGCTTGTCCGTTGCTGCAACCTTTGATGCTAGTTAAAGCATCATGTTTATCCAAAAGTATAACAATGGACAAATGTATATGCACCTATTGTTTCCTGTTACTAGAAGTGATATATCATATTAATGTACTTACCATTTGATGAGGCAGTATTAATATGCATTTAAATTTTTTCTACCACAACTTACATTACATGTAAGTCTCATTTAGATCATTATTATGCACCATTTGCAATTTATTGAAACTTCAAACAAGATTTTCTTGAGTAAATTATTCATCAAAACCAAGAGTTGACAAGGTCTAAGGGTGCATTTAGGAACACATTTGAAATGTGCATTGGGCCCTCAATGCACATCACAAATGTGAATTGGTGTTAAGTATTTTTTTTCAAATCGTATCTAACCTAGATGCTTCATTGGAAATGTTCAAATATTGATGCTACCTCAGAGTAGCATTAGCATTTCAACATTTGGAGAATGTTAATGTAATTTTTCAGGTTTCCAAAGTATCCTATGACATTATCTAAAATTACAAGATTGTCAAAATGATTTGGTGAGAACCAACAAGATTTATACTTTCTATAAGGTGAAATTTCATTTATTTATTTTAAAAGGTTATTTTATATTTATTTATATGATTATATTTATTTGGTATATATTTTAAAAAAATTTATAAGATTACATAGATTCATTTTATTTATTTACTTTTTAATTTAAATGAAATATATTATTCACTTTTGAATAAATTTTAAAAATATTAGAAGAGTATATTTGTTATAAAATATGTAATAGACTTTTGAAATACAATTTTACTAAACAACTCTTACCCAATGCATATTTAAAATATAGTTTTTATCTATTGTTTACCAAGTATTCAAAGCATTCCACAACTGCACATTCACTTAAATCCTTTTTTCCAGTTACATATTAAAAATACAATTGTATTCCCAGATGCAACCTAAAGACCTAGATAAAAAAGAATCATAAATGTTTATCTTTTCACCCTTTCTTTTGCAATTGGGAAAGAAGACCTCAATCATTTCAAAATATTGGAACACTTTAAGTAGCCAATAAAAGCAGTTCTAAATGAAGAGCATCAACGACCCATTAAAACTTTATATTGGTAAGTCTATACTCATTAAAGTGAAAAATATAAGGCAATAAATCAGCAATTATTTTCAATGTATAAACAAGAAGGATGATGATCGCATATAGTTTAAAAGCTTCATCTTTAACATGGATTCACAATCCTAGAAACTGTAAAGCCAAGAGAAAAACAATCAACTACAGCAGAGTACTAGTTAATATTCAAACATGAAAAACAATGAGAACGATGAGAAAAATTCACAGAATCTCTATCATTAGTTTGAACGATGAACTATCATATAGAAGACAACAAAGAACTATTGTGATTTGTTAGTAATATGATTAGGGAACAAGGGGCCAAACATGCATATTTGAGACTTTTGAGTGATGAACTATCATATAGAAGACAACAAAGAACTATTGTGATTTGTTAGTAATATGATTAGGGAACAAGGGGCCAAACATGCATATTTGAGACTTTTGAGTGATGAACTATCATATAGAAGACAACAAAGAACTATTGTGATTTGTTAGTAATATGATTAGGGAACAAGGGGCCAAACATGCATATTTGAGACTTTGAGTGAATCTATGCACAATCATGCTTAACCAAAACCATTTAAAAATTATGCACTTCACTGTCTAAAGAAATGCAATAAACACAAGTAAAATTTACAACTATCCTCTAAAGTTACCTTCGATATCCCAAATTCTCTAATATGTTTGAAATGAACTCCCAAAGCTTCACTGGTTTGTCATTTGTAATAAAAAATGGCTGCAATAAAGTAGTGACAAAAAATAGTATGTCAGCTTTAGGAGCAATTATGTAAGAAAACAGCATGTGACAAATACCATGCTACAGTATGAGAATAATACCTTTCCAGCAACAGAAGCTGGAGCCACACTAAGAGCATGTTCTGCAGAAATGTTGGCATGCACCACATTTTCCACATAAACTAAATCACACATGTTTTTACCACTTCCAATGACAAACTGCAACAGAAAATAGTTGATTACTGAGTTGCAACTGTATTCATAATATTTGCTGCTATATGAAACTAAAAAAATTAGATTTATTGGCCTGATCAAAGTTTCAAATGTAACAGAAATAGGAATCTTAAAGAAAACTGTCAATTGAAATTAAAAATAGGACCAAACTGAAAAGCTCTAACCTTAACTTACAACATTTTCCAAAACCTTTTTTAAAGACAACAAAGCATTTATATGTCTCCTGACCATCTTTATCATATGTATATCTTTGTGATCCACCTCTAAATAGACCTCTTTGGACACTTTGTTCACTTGACTATGTCAATTAATCATTTTTAATAGATTTATCAGATATTTGAACTCAGAAATATGGACTTTTTTGTCAAACAATGGAAGTTCCTGTTCTCCTCAAATATTCACCTATTTATGACTGCCATTCACAGCCCTATCACAAGTCAACCTCATAGTTTATTATGTATACTAGTGTTTTCTGCCACTTGCTTACCATTCAAAGAATAGATCGTGTTACCAAACTTACAGTGACAAGTATCCTAAGATTAGATGGTAAGTTGACGCAAAGTGCCACTAACAAGCACATCCACCAAAGATCAGTGAATGCACCCTAGTTCAGCAAACCACATCTCCGCCATATGGAAAGGTTGAATGAATTATATAGAGCACATGTATGATCAAGAAATATATGTTAAATATTGATTGTCATAATCACCATATTATTGCAACTTTTTAAAGAAAATATGCCAGGTTTTAAAAGGCAAAATCCTGATCAATTTGTTTCAGCCCATCTCACGCATCAAATTCAACTGCATCTGTCTGCCAAACAGCTAGCAACCATCATGATTAGATGTCAAAATGCTATTCAAATTTACTATTAGAGATGTGATGAAAGGCTGCAATGGTTCTGGTGATCAAGCGATGCACTGAGACCATAAAACTGAACCTGTTACATGACCTTGTATTGAGCGATATGGCGTCTGCACTGGTCTGTAATGGTTGAAATCTGACTGTTACCGACCTATATCGGTCGATAACGGTCGGATTTCAACCATTACATATCAAGGGCTCTGACAACCCTATTTCAAACAATCAATTTGATCATTTAAACTATAGGTAAGGGTTTTTAAACCCTTTCCTCCGCCACAATCATCCGCCCAACGTGCAAAGGCAAAGACAAAGAGGAAAACAGTAGCAGCAGCAGCACCATTGGAAAGAATCAAGTCAGGCAATGAGACACCTTATCGATCGCATTCAATAACCTGCTCGGTCCAGAGACATGACAACGATGTGAACAGCAGTGCCTCGACCGATGATGGCGAGGAGTCAATGGTCCCATCTACATAATTTGAGGGTGGTGCATGGACCAAAGAGCAATATTTTACACATGCCACCTAAGATTCAGATCATGAAGCTAGATGAGGTATTGATCAAGTTTATACATAGAAAGGGAAGGGGAAAGCAGTAGATGATTTTGAGCAGATATGACAAAGCCTACACGACATAGACACAGAGCGAAGCTCATCGCATTCATAGTCGTCGTATTATGGAGAATCTTACGATCAACAACAGCATAATAATAGTTAGTCATACTTCTTCGAGCAATAGTACGATAGTTGATCTTATGATACGAAGCAGCAGATCAATGACGAAAGTAGAATTCTGACATTCTTCATGCTTCGCATCAATACATGCCATAATCGTCCTTACTTTAGGAGCTGCCTCGGACACATGTAGTTCACAACGATTAGACTGCGACCATCACCACATCGATGCATCAATGGCATACGATGCATTAGTATACTATGTCGTAGGATGATTTTCAAGATTGGGTCTAACAAATATATCAAATTGATATACCGATACATAGGATCAACGATCCCGATCCACCGCTCGTGAAGTCCTATCATTCCTTTTTGTGGTAGAATCCAATATATCCATCGGTTGATTACTTGATTCATTTGAATCTTAAAGTTTAAGTTGTTTAAAAAATAATTTAACAATTCAAATCATTTCTTTGTACATAATTCAATATTAACGAAATGAAGGTCTGGAACGTATCGTAAATTTACTCCACAAAGCCTAGAAAAGATATATCAATATTCTTTCCTTATTTAGATTTTTTTGCTAAAATTATACTAAATTTATATTTATTTCTAATTTAAAAAATCCTAATCTATTTTTTTTATTTTTTAGATATTTTTGGAGCTATTTTTGGTAATTTTACTATACCATCGATACACCCAAGTGTATCGACATATGGTATATCGATACACCTTGGTACGTATCATATTGACGATTGGTCGATACACTGGTATGAATTGGTAATGCAAACCTTGACTTAGCATCAATAAGTTAATTTTGCCTATGATTTAGCTTTTAAATTTAGGCTTTAGTGGCCAGTCTATAGACTTTACCAACCATTTTCATATATTTTAGGCATCAAATAGAAACCCATAATTTCTTTACCTTTGGTACCTAAATTGTTATGGCTTCTGGTTGCCAATGAAGGCATGAACTCTCAAGTATTTAATGATTCAGCTGTAAGCTACTAGCATATGTTTTGCTTTGCAGGACAGGAATCACAAGATTAAAGATCTTAGCAAAATATAAAGGAGCATCCTATGCTTGATGGAGCAAATTGCTAGAATGAAACTTGAGGTCAACTTATAAGGAATGTTGAAAGATGGAGTTAAAGCAATTGCAGATCCGCTTCTTAGTTTGATAAGATGTCAGCCAACTGAAAAAACTTATAGCAAGAAGTCTATAACTGACTCAAATCTGAATTGAAGCCAACCAGTAGACTCGAATTTGGTCACAATTCAAGCTCAGTTAATGGCAGTATGTTAGACCAAAAACTAACACAAATAAAAGAACACTATAAACCAGGCTCATTCTTGTTTGGTTACTTATGGAGCAGACCCATTTAAACTTGCACTAGGATCAGTAAAAGCTTCAATATGCTGATCCTTTGACATTCTTAGACTAACACCAATATGGATGACCTAACAACCTGATTGACAGGAAAGTATATTCAAATCTTGTAAGATATTTTGAGCTGGAATAAGAAATATGTTGAAAAATATATTTCCATTAACATCTGAAGTGATGTCTTGGGTTATAAATAAAGCATTCCAGTTGTAACCAGTTGGTGCTGCATGGCACAGCAACCATCCTGAGAGGAAATTCCAAGCATTAATAAGACAGCAGAGAACATATCATTCTTGAGTTACCAAATAGGACATCAAAATAAATTGTGAATTCATTATCAGCATCAAGTTAATCACAAACAAAGGCAAAAAAGAATGTGGATCTAAAGACGAGTACATTTCAAAGAACAAACCTTTATTGAAGGATGCGGAAGGACGCAAAATTTTATTCCTGATCCTGGTTGGTGGGTTTTGCAAAAAAGTTCAACGTTTGCATTTCAATCACCATTAATACTCTATATAATATTTTATTTTAACATGGACTCATGATTCAAATTTGGGTCAGTCCCTTTCAATTGAGTTCAGTAGCTAGATAGTTTCAGCTGGCTGCTCTATTCCATCAGTGTTCACTCAATCAATGTATCTTGGGTACATAAACCACTACTTTTGTGTAATTCTACCTCAAACCAAGTTTTCATGCAAAATAAGAGCAGCCGTACATGAGAGATTATAAAAGCCATTTTTTTACCAAGAGGGTATAAGATTTGCCTGTTTCAGTTAGATCAAACATGATCGAGGAAGAAAGAAACATATGGCCAATTTAATTAGTTATATAAAAGGAGGCACAACTACAGTCCAGTGATGATATACATAATTCATATTTCTTTCCTACAATATTAATCTAGCAGTTCAATTCTAAAAAAAATATTCCAAAAAATCTTCATACCAAATAAAAATATACAATCTGAGAGAAGTAATTAACAATCCGGACTATCCAAACCTTAGCTCTTTTGGATCTAGCTTCCTGCACCAGAAAAGGCACTAGATGTGGATCGCCTGGCCCAAAAATATTGCCCGACCGCAAAGCACAAGTCAACAGGCCATCCTTTCCGTTAGCACTCAACACCAATACCTCCACTTGCATCCTCAGTTCATTCAGGGGATCCTCATACTGCACAAGAACAGCAAACCCCACTAAACGGTAGAATATCGCAGAAAAGATCCACCAAAACCCTACATAGTAAAGAAATCAAGAAAATTCCAAAGGATCAAAGGGACAAACCCTATGAGGGTAGGGCAAAGACTCGTCGGCGCCGCGGATGTCGTTCTTCCCGTCGAAGACCACGTCAGCTGACCCGGTGTACACGAGCCGCAGGACGCCGGCCTCCCGGCACGCGGCGACGACGTTCTTGGCGCCGACGACGGCGAGAGCGTGGAGGCGAGGGAAGTCCCCGCCCACCAGCGGCGAGGGGAACGGTGGGAGGGGGTCGACGAGGAAGACGACGGCGGATCCAGCGACGGCGGAGCGGAGGCTGGAGCGGTCGGCGACATCGACGTGGAAGTAGGCGGCCAGGTCTGACTGGATCGGGCCGAGAGAGGGAGGAGGGAGGGTGTCAGCGACCCGGACGGCCCAGCCGCCGGATTTGATGAGGGCGGAGACGAGGGATCGGCCGAGGTATGTGGACTTGCCAAACATTACCGTGCAGGCCGTCGGATCCGGACCGATCGGAGGCGACCCGGAGTCGACGATCGCCATGGCGAAGACGAGAGAGAGATGCAACGGCTTGGAAAGTAACGGTAATATTTTATTTCTTGATTTCGTTTTCCTTTTATACACTTGTCATTATGTTCTAACATACAAGAGAAGCCATAACACAATGTTTTACTCGATGGGCAATCTAACCATGCAATGCATGGTCGAGTTTGTTGAGGGATCAGACATGCTTCATGGTTAAATATAATTGTATCATAATCAAGGGTTGCTTGCTATTCATGAAGGCTTAATAAGTTATGGGGTAAATATAATTGTATCATAATCAAGGGTTGCTATTCATGAAGGCTTAATAAGTTATGGAAAAGCCAATCGACTTGATAAGAGAGGAGGATCAAGCGGAGGAGAATGCCGCCCCGACTATAGCAAGGAGAGAAGCCATCGTTGAAACTAAAGAGGCCCCAAATGCCAAACTCGATACTTGACATTATAGTAGTCATCAACCATATCCAAACGGTAAGAGTGCTCGAATAAGGTTGTTAAAGTGTTTGGAGGAGAATGCCGCCCCGACTATAGCAAGGAGGTCTGCCGTATCGATATGTACCGCGCGGTATGGGCGGTACGTATTGATCCGACAGGTTACCGGTACGCGGACCGCTTGTTACCGGGCGGTACGTACCGATAGTGTAATATTTTATTTCTTGATTTCGTTTTCCTTTTATACACTTGTCATTATGTTCTAACATACAAGAGAAGCCATAACACAATGTTTTACTCGATGGGCAATCTAACCATGCAATAATGCATGGTCGAGTTTGTTGAGGGATCAGACATGCTTCATGGTTAAATATAATTGTATCATAATCAAGGGTTGCTATTCATGAAGGCTTAATAAGTTATGGAAAAGCCAATCGACTTGATAAGAGAGGAGGATCAAGCGGAGGAGAATGCCGCCCCGACTATAGCAAGGAGAGAAGCCATCGTTGAAACTAAAGAGGCCCCAAATGCCAAACTCGATACTTGACATTATAGTAGTCATCAACCATATCCAAGCGGTAAAAGTGCTCGAATAAGGTTGTTAAAGTGTTTGAGACGATGGTAGTGGTCAACCATGAGGTACATAGTTTTGAAAAACCTATTTTGATAATTTTGTTAAGTTTGTTTTCGAAGCCTTGGGGCTTGGGATGGTTAATGTTTCAGGGCTGGAGAATATTCCAACCCTAAACAATTTGAAGCATATCAAATTGCATCATTGATTAGATGAATATAACCAATATAATAAAGCAAATATCTTTCGTGATATATCAAAAATTAAGAATATTTTTAAAAATATAATATTCAAACATTTTGATTAAAAAAATATTATAGAAATGAAGCATCTTTTACCTAGCGTTTTTGGTACATCACTCTACTAGGTTTTTACTATCTTGATTTTATTTGTGATAGAAAAATTAACAACGCTGAGAACTTTTACCTAGCCTTTGCTTGTCTTGACCCTGGAAAAAGGCCAATGAAACTTGATAGAGAAAGCAATGGCACGAGCATTGCTTTTTGAATCACCTAATCATGAGCCATCGCTTAGAATCGTCATGCACATAAAGAGCTTGCATTGTCCTCTCATGCAGTCGCCAACCGGAACACGATCCCTGGAGAAGTCACACAAGTCAACCATCGGTACATGGTAACTAGACTCGTTCTCTCAACTTCCCCTCGATCATACCGTCGATCACCAATGATCTGTCGCCCTCAATAATGATCTCGGAAGGGGTCACACACTTAATTGCAAAGAGCATTAATTTTAGACAGCGTGGCCTGACTCTTCGAGCTTCTGACATTAATCTACATCCCTTATCTATTTCATGCATGCTCCTACCCTAATAGATGATGCATCTATTGGGAAACCTGGGGCGACATCATATGCATAGCAGAAAAATAGAAAAAAAAAATCTCAGATTTTCACAGAAAAATAGTCTCTTGTCGTTATGTGAAGATTGGTTTGCAAAAACACGTGAAACTGGAAACTACGTATATAAGAAAGATGTGTTACCTAGGGAGATCGTATATTTCTGAAAACTTGCAAATCTATGAGAGATGATGAAGGAGGTCAACTATCCTCCTATCTAGTGGTGATCCACATAGCAGGGGCTACGAAGATGCTCCTCAAATTGCTGCTCAAATCTTCTCATTGTGCACATCATGTAATTAAGAAGGGGGCGACCCTTCTTACTGTTCACACACCCTAAACAGGGGCTGTTAGCTGAGGAGGAGAGGGGAAAAGGAGATTAGAATGTGGCAGCCAAAAGAAGTCTAGCCTATGGCCCTTTAGTTCCCTCCTATTTATAGATGCTCCCTATCAACTTAACTATAATGGATCCTACCATATTGGGTACTGAATCTTCATCCAACTACCCAAGCCTCTTAGATTAGTGGATCTCTACCCAATAATCTCTCATGGGCTCTTATTAGATCTTATCCATAAAATCCAATAATTCAAATGCTTATTAGATATTTAATAAGATAGTGGATCCAACGGATATCTCATATTCGAACATCTACTTATTATAACACCTACCATATGTGTGTGACCCTATAGGCCCAATATCGAGTTGGTCATAAGTCATACTTATCAGAACTCCTTCTAGCTTAGTGAATTATTATTTTTCACTTGACTTATCGACTACGGATATACTATGTCACTATGTTGTAGTCTCGAGATGATACAAGGGAATCCAATCCATTGGACATGTTTGTCCTCAGTTGTCATGTATCTATAGTCTCTCATCCATCTAATATCTTATAAACTATATACCAGGCATAGTGCATATTATTTATTTAATATTTTTTTACTTTATATTGCCTGTTATATATATTATAATGTTCATTGATATGTGTAATGGGAATCGGATCGTGATGAGATTATGATAATAAGACCAATTTACCTTTAAACATAGACCCTAAATAATCTCGGTCACAAGTTACTCGAGAGGGATATCGAGATAACCGAATAGATTGGTATATTATACACACGTCTATATGATGGAGGCGGTTGGTCTCATAATTGCTCGTGTGGGGATACTAGAGATATAGTACATGTGCTAATTAGAAAATGAGTTCACTGATCGATCTACTCACAGAATGTGGGATGGTTTATGATACCTCATTTTCAGACAATGATTCCATCATCCCAGTAGTATATATAGTCTTTAGACTTGAGATACTAAGGATGTCTTGTATGAGTACTTCAATCTTTGATACCAGACTTATAGGCTTAAAAGTTTCAGATTTAGCATAATCGGTCATTGAGAGTGCCAGCCAACATTAAGAGAGCTATTAAGTGTTGATAAAGACTCAGTCGCTTTCTGTGTCATGAGAGGAATATCCTATATGTTCTTGCTTAGGCAAATCCTTAGCTATAATTATTCAAATTGAGAGATAAAAGAGTTCTTTGGGAGAATCCGATTAGAGCGAGATTCAAGTAGATTTCGTATGGGTCTAACAGTATCATGCCTAGTATACAATCTCTAAGATATTACATAAATGAAGGATTATAGATATATGACAACTATGAACATATAGATATAATGGATTGGATTCTCTTGTATTGTTTAGGAACTACGGCATAATGGCCTAGTACATTCGTCATCGATGAGTCGAGTAAATTATTATGGAGATGATAATTCATCGAGCGAGAAGGAATTCTAATAGGTATAACTTACGGCCAACTTAATATTGGGCTTAGAGGTCACACACATATCGTAGGTGTTACGACAAGTAGAGGTTCAGATATAAGATATCCATTGGAGCTCATATCTTATTGGATATCCAATAAGCCCATGAATTATTGGATCTTATAAATAAGATTCAATAAAAACTAATAAAATATTATTGGGTAAAGATCCACTAATCTAAGATGTTTGGATAGTTGGATGGAAATCCAATACTCAATATAGCAGGACTCATTAGGATTAAGTTGATAGAGGACTTGTATAAATAGGAAGGAACTAAAGAGTTATATGCTAGACACTTTTTTGCTATCACTTATTATTCTCCTCTCCCCTTTTCCTCCTCAGCCAGCAACCCCCTGTTTGGGATATGTAGACAGCAAGAAGAGTTGGCCCCTTCTTGATCTCGTGGTGCACATGAAGAGAATATTTGTGCAATGATTTGAGAAGCGTTTTTATAGCTCCTGTCTCCTGTCACGTGGATTACTACTAGAGAGGATGATAGTTGACCTCCTTTATCCTCTATTATGGATTTGCATGATTTCAGAGATATACGATCTCCTTATGTAACATATATCCCTTAATATACGTGATTTTTTAGTTTTGCAGGTTTTTACACACTAATCTTCGCACGATAACAAGAAACTATTTTATGTGGAAATATGAGAATTTTATTTTTTATTTTTTCATTGCTCATGTGATTTTGTCCCATATTTCCTAATAGGTCTTGCCTAAGTCAGGGACATGGTCCAATGATTCAGTGAAGGATTCATTCAAAGCATAACTCTGTGCAAAGAATTAGTGCCTGAACGATGTATAATAAGAATTTTTGCATTTTAAGGGTGAAGGATTCACTCAAAGCGTAACTCCGAGCAGAGAATTTTGGTTTCGAACAAATTAATAGAATAATATATCCAAATTATATTTTCAATTATTATGGGATACAACACAATTAATATAACAAATATAATAAAATAAATATGTTTGGTGATATATTAAAAATTAAGAACTTTTTTCGAAAATATAATATTCAAGTATTTTGATCAACAAACATTATAGGAATGAAGTCTTTTCTACGACATTCTTTTTGGTATGCCACTCTAGTTTTTTTATATCTCGAATTCGTTGGAGTTTCTTTATACGCGAGGTAGATAGGCACTTAAGAATTAAGATGGTTTCGGACACATGAATAGAATAATATATCCAAATTGCATCTTCGATTAGTATTGGATGTGACGCGATGAATATAACAAATATAATAAAATAAAATATCTTTGGTGATATATAAAAAATTAATAACGTTTTCAATAATATAATATTCAAGCATTTTGATCAACAAACAATATAGGAATGAAGCCACTTCTACAACATTCTTTTATTTTGTTTTCCTAAACAATGAAGCAATTTCTTCTCATAAATAAGCAGAATAATTATCTCTTTTTACAATCTTCCATGTTGTTTTCTTTTGTTACGGGAAACAACGAAGAAATTGTTTTCATAAATGCGTAGAATATATTATTAATCTTTTAAGGAAATAAAAGCTAAGGCTCGAGCATGCATGGAGCTCTTTATATACTCCACCGGATCTCTATTAATTTCTACGATAGAGTGTTATGTGAGCACCAAAAAAGAATTGGGATCATTCTAAATTTTCGATCTCATTGTCGTGAGCACGAATAGAAGATGAAGTCGATTTGGGCATTCTTGTTCATCCTTCTCATCCTTTTTCACCTCAGCAAAGGTTCTCTTCTCCCTATTTTTTAATCATCTTAAACTTCATCACGTATATTATGATGTTCTCTATATCTTATTGTTCTACCATCGTTCATTTTTTTGTTTATTTCGCTTATGATCATGACTCCAATTATGTGATCAAATCTCTACAAGATGGAGAATTCATAATATTAATTATTTATAATATTTATATTTTTGGGACAAGGAAAATGATTCATGCAGTCCTAATATATATGTCAATTACATATTATGTTAACATGGAATTTCATGCTGTAATATGTTGTCAGGGTTAACATTTTAGGAGCATTACACATCTTATATTTATACAATGTTCTGTGATATTTAATATTATTTATTTACTTTTATTTAAATATTTATATAATTAAATAATTTAAATATTTGATATGCTTTGTCTTGTATAAATTCCAACTATCATAATTTGGTATCTATCTCTCATGGTTTCAAGAGTACAATTAAATGGAAATACCAATAGCATATCAACATGATGATAACTAGATATATTTTTATTTAATATTTACTTCAAAATACAGTTTTTTTTTTAATTTTTGTCTTGCTCGTTTGTCAAACAAGAAAGCAAATATGAATGCTTGGAGGTGTATTTAATGTGTCATCATTATAGTGTATTTCTATTGAGACATATTGATGATTGAAATATAATTTGTTATTTGTTTTCTCGACATTCATTTATATTGATAATGGTGCACTATAATTAATCGTAGATAAATTATAGTTCATATTGAGAGTTTTGAATGGGTCAAAATATTGACCATGTCAGATGTGATGATCAATTGGATAAAATTTATATCTTTTATTTTTTTTGCTGCTATAAATCACATCTCCAACAAAATCTTTAAATTAATGATTTTTCTAAATCCATCAATTATGGCCGATGATTAAATTATTTTCAAAGTCACATTGTAAATGTCCCATTATCTTCATCTTCATGTTAATGATTTTATCATATCAATATTAACTAGTAATAATATTAATAATATATATATATAGTGGTGTTCTCCATATCTTGTTCTACTATCTTTCATTTTTCTTTTATTTTGCTTATGATTATGACTCTGATTATATGATCAAATCTCTACCAGTTATAGAATTTATAATATTAATCAATTATTTTTTAATTATCATATTTAAATTTTCGTGACAAGAAAAAAGAGTCATGCAGCTAGTTCTATATGATTGGAAGAGTACAGCTTATTCCATATAGTTGGGACATTATAGCTTGTTGTTGTTGTTGAAATTTGTTTTATGTTTTGATGTATTTATGTTATTTATTGTCATTAAATATTATATTAACATGGAATTTCATGCTATAATATATTATTAGTGTCAACATTTGAGGAGTATTACACACCTTATATAGATATACACGTTATTTTTGCATTTTATATGTAAGTTCCATGATATTTAATAATAATATTTTTATTTATTTTTAAATATTTATATGATCAAATAATTTTAATATTTGATGTGTCTTGTCTTGCACGAATTCCCATCTGTCATGAAGATAAGTAGAGATATGCTTGTATGGTCTCAATCTCCAATGGTCTAAGGAGGAGTAGAATTGGATGTCTTGTCATGAAATACCAATAACATATCAAGATGCTGATAACTTGATATTTTAGTTGTTATTTCAATATTTACTACAAAATATAATGTTTTCTTTTCTTTGATCCTTTGTCTAACAAGAAAGCAAAAAATAATGCTTCGAGATGCATTGAGTATGTCGATCGATATCGTTATATCGTTATTATTGTGTGTTTCTAATAACCTGATATGGCAAATCTAATGACTCATATTTTGTAACTTAAGATTTATTTTTTAGATAATTTTTATATTATCAATGAAGAATATGACTATTATGAACTAACCTAATGATTTTAGCTTTAGTATTCTTTTATGATTTTATCTTCTTTATCGACTATCGGCTCTCATCTGACTGATATATCAGTTCTCTGGTTGATATCTCCTCTGTTGATTGAATAAATTTGATATATTATATATATATTTTTTTATTTTTTAATCAATTTTTTTTGTTTAACTTATATAAATCGAAATATGATTAGCTTAAATCGTCATTTTCTTTTCGACATTCATTTATATTAACAATAGTGTATGGAACAAATATAATTGATTGCAAATAAATAATTTTTTTTTGTCCCGATCCCATATCATTTAACTTTTAGTCAAATAGCGAGTTTGTATTATTGGATTTACTATCAAGTAAGGTGTATTTTTAATTTAAATAAAAAAAATAAAAAAAGGTGAATTCTCAAAAAAATAATCCATAAGTTTGGAATTTCTCCTACAACGACACTTTAAAAAGTTCTCAAATAGTAATTTTCTTTTAAAATGACTATGCAACCCCTACTGGCTATCATCTTTCGTTTCGTTGACTACCCTCTTTTGGTAACCTATGCCTCTGCGTACGAGTTGGCTCCACCGATCCCCCCCTCCTCATCGTCCCCTCCTATAACCTCGCTTGCGTATTTGCACATAAACTAATTTCATTGGCTGGCCCCCTCTCTTTCTCCCCTTTGGTCGCTTGTACCTTCAAATGCAGGTTGGCCTCGTCGGCCATACCCCTTCGTGCACTAGCTAATCTTATTGATTGCTCCTACTCCTCCGCATGCCTCTGCATGTGGGTTGGCCTCGCCAGTCACCCCTCTCCGTGCATATAATACCCTTAAGTCTAATGAAGACGACTAGAGTTAGCATGGGTACCTGTGACCCCCTTGGCCTAACAAAAGCATAAGGGTAATTATGGAGACGACAAAACTTGAAGGGTTTTTTTTTTTTTTTTTTAAATATTGATCATATTTTGAATTCAAAGTATCTTGACCATATAAGATGTATGTTCTATTCGATAAATTTTAAATTATATCATTTTTTTACTATTATAAATCTCATCCCTAATAAAATTTTAAATTGTGAGACATTCAAATTGATTAGTATATTATTATATAGGTT